>VZRO01001113.1:102225-162691 GCA_013397915.1 Daphoenositta chrysoptera | reverse complement strand
CTGTGACAGGGGGAGGCTCTCCTGGGCACAGTGACCACTGAAGGAGGATTCCCGGGGAAGCAAGGAGGGAGGCAGCAGAAATGGAGAGGGATGGCCTTTGGAAGAAGGGGCAGCAAAGCAGGAGGTGACAAGGATGTCCTGAGGTCCTGTAGGAGGAAAACAAGAAGAGCCAAAGCCCCACTAGAACTTAATGTGGCTGCTGCTGAGAAAGACAGTAAAACTTACTTTTACAAACAATAGCTTAGGTTTGGGGTTTTTTGTATTGGTTTGTATGGATCAGGCCAGGCCAGCGTGGGTTTGGGAGGGTCAGGTCCTGCCTGACCACACTGCTCCCCTTCCAGGCCCGGGTGCCCACTGGGCAGGGAAGGGCTGGGGACGCTGCTGGGGCAGGGACAGGGACAGGTCGCTCGGCACTGTGACGTTTCGCTGCTCTGCACCCTTGGCCGCCGGGGCAGCTGCGCCTCCAGCTCCTTGCAATGCTCCTCAAAGAGCGCCTGGGAGCCCCGGCAGCTCCGGATGAACCTTGGGAAACCTCCTGGAGCTCGTGGGACTGCGTGGGGAGCTGCCACGGGGAGCTGCAGCTGCCCAGCACCCGCTGTGTGCTCCTGGGGGGCCCCGCGGCTCCACTCGGGTAGCCTGGCACGTGGGCACGTCCCCTGTGCCAAGCGGCACTCAGATGTCACACAGGGGGCTCTGCCTGTCCTGTGATGTCACACAGGGGGCCCTCGCTGCCCCACACTGTCACAAAGGGGGCTCTGCCCACCTGCTGGGGTTTAAAAGGGGCCATGGGACACTGTGACACCGCAGACCGGCATCACCACAGCCTCTGCCACCCCAGCAGGTTTGGGGCCCCTTCACTGGGGCCCCGCAGGTCACTGGGGAGCCTTTTCACCAGCCTGGTGACCTGGACTTCCAGGGACAGTGCCATGGGGTTCCTCACCATCTTCACCATGGGGGAGCTGGTGGCAATCACGATGGTGCTGCTGCAGCTCATCTTGGTCACTGTCATGCTACGGGACAAGCGTCTATGGGTAGGTGGCCTCTTTTGTGCTGTGTGGGCTGGGCTGGGCTGGGCCGCGTGGGTTTGGGGTTGGTGTGGCATGCGTGGCAGGACAATGTGGAGCATCCTGGGGAGCTGCTCTTGTTTCACCCCCTGTGGTTCTCGCAGAGGATCCGTCAGAACTCGGAGCATCCAAGTGCAGCGAGAGGCCGGCTGGAGGGGCAGAGCAACGTGGACAGGGCACGGAGATCAGCAGACACTGAGCTGCCCCACGGCAGCTCCCCACGCAGTCCCACGAGCTCCAGGAGGCGCTTCCCAAGGTTCATCCGAAGCTCCCGGGACTCCCAGGCGCTCTTCGAGGAGCACCGCAAGGAGCTGCAGACACAGCTAGCCCAGTGGCCACGGGTGCAGAGGGGCTGCGGGGCGGCCCAGGCGGAGGTGCCCGCGGAGCCGGGGCTGCTGGGGGGCAAAGAGTCCCCGGAGGGCTCTGGAGAGCAGCGGCCCAAGGCGGGCGTGGACGCCGCACCCCAAGAGGACAAAGCCGAGGCCGCAGGACGGGGCAGCAGCCGCTCCCCGGAGCCGGAGCACGGCGGCTCCACGGCCACGGCCTGGTTCATCCCCGGGGACGTGGTGATCGCCGAGCCCGCGGGGTCGGAGGGCGGCAGCAGCAGCANCTGGGCGCCTGGTGGGGCCGCCGCCGCCCGGCCTGCTGCTGCGGCCGCTGAGCCGGTCTGCCCGCCCGAGCAGCGGAACGCCGCCGTGCCGAGCGCCCGGAGCCTGCCCCTGCCCTGCCCTGCCCCAGCAGCGTCCCCAGCCCTTCCCCGGCCCGGCGGCTCCCTGGCCTGGAAGGGCAGCGGCGCGGTCAGGCAGGACCTGACCCTCCCAAACCCGCACTGGCCTGGCCTTTGTCTCAGTGTTTCCTCCCAGCAATGAGAAAAAAACCCAACAAAATAAAAACCCCCAACCAAACCAAACCTAAGCTATTATTTGTAAAAGTTTTACTGTCTTTCCCATTAAGTTCTAGTGGGGCTTTGGCCCTTCTTGTTTGCCCCCTGCGGGACCTCAGGACATCCTTGTCTCCGCCTGCTTTGCTGCCCCTTCTTCCGAAGGTCATCCCTCTCAATTTCTGCTGCCTCCCTCCTTGCTTCCCCAGGAATCCAAAACTCCTCCTTCGGTGGTCGCTGTGCCCAGGAGAGCCTCCCCCCATCACAGCACTTTCCCTTCTTTTCTCCTTTCTTGTTTGTATTTTGCCTTCCAATTTTTTTGTAATTTGTTTCTATTATCTCACATGTTTCTTTCTCACAATCATGTGCCCAAGGCAGCGAGGGCTCTCCCTTGGGATCCTGGGTGCTCCCGGGTGCTCCCGGGTGTCACAAAGGGATTTCTCAGTGCCCCACGCTGTCACAAAAAGGGTTCTGGCTGCCCCATGATGTCACATAGGGGACTCTGCCAGGTTATAAAAAGGGCCCCACCGGAACAGACAGTGATTGCTGGGCACAGCAGTCTGGCAGTGTCTTGGCAGACAACAGCCTCAGCCTCTGCCACCCCACCAGGGTTGGATTCCCATCGCTGGGACCCCGAAGGTCACTGGGGAGCCTTTTCACCAGCCTGTGCTGGTGACCTGGAGCTCCAGGGATGGTACCATGGGGTGCCCCGAGACCTTCACCCAAGGTCCATCCGAAGCTCCCGGGACTCCCAGGCACTCTTCAAGGAGCACCGCAAGGAGCGGGAGGCAGAGCTGCCCCGGTGGCCAGGGATCCGGCTGGGCTGCAGGGGGGGCCAGAATGAGGTGCCCGAGGAGCCGGGGCTGCTGCGGGGCCAAGAGTCTGCCTGGGACCTGGGAGAGCAGCGGCCCAAGGCGGGCGTGGACAATGCACCCAAAGAGAGCAAAGCCAAGGCCAAGGGACGAGGCAGAAGCAGCTCCCGGGAGCTGGAACACGGCAGCTCCACGGCCAAGACCTGGTTCATCCCCCCCGGAGAAGTGCAGACCTTTGGCTCCATGGCACCACGGGGCAGCATCGGCTCCCTGGGGCTGGGCAGCACCGTCACCGCTGCTCGGGGCAGGAGATCCCTGTCCCTGCCCAGGCCCCAGCAGCAGGTGCCCGAGGCCAGGGAGCGTGGCAGCAGGGCAGGATGTGGCCTCCTGGAGCTCTGCTCCTCCCTGAGGCAGCTCGTGGTGGGCTGGTGGACACGTCACATCCAGCGCCGCCGCAGCCGCCACGTGCACTTTGCCACCCCGCTGGTGACAGTGAGGTACATCGACTAGAGCCTTGGGGATACTCCCTCCAAGAGCCTTGGAATTGTTTCTAATCAATACATTATCAAAACCGATGCGATTCTTACTTTCATCCTTTCAATTCTGCCCCCCATCCCTACAGGGATGTGGGAAGGTGTTCCTACTTATGGCAGGGAGATTGGAACGAGATGATTTTTAAGGTCCCTCCCAACCCAAACCACGCTAATCAACAACCCGTTTGACTTTTGGGGAAGCTGATTGCCGGCTTATCCTGTCAGTCCAAAAGCCCTGGAAGGGCAGGAGCAGCTCAGGTGCTGCAGGTGGATCTCTGAGTCCCCTCAGGCAGGAGAGCTGGCCCTGTGCTCCTGACGGGCTGTGCAGGGCTGCGAGGTGGCACGGGAAGGACAGAGGACAACGAGCTGCCAAATGTCCATCACAGCTGGGTCTTGTTCAGGTGCCCCAGGGCCAGGGCGGTGGGAGCTCGGACCTGCCCGGGTGGGCACCCTGGGCTTTGAAGAGCCGGAGAAATGGAAAACGCTGCGGCCGCGGCAAGGATCTGTGCGGAACAGTAAGGAACTGGCATCAGCAGAGGGTTCCCAGTGCCGTGGGAGGGATTTATCTCTTATCTAAACAAAACAGATGCGAGAGCAGAGCGGGGCGTGGGGGAGCCGTCGCAAGTTGTGCTTTGCCAAAACGCCCCTCCCTCAGAGCTCCCGGTGCTGGGGGACAACAGGCAATGACATATGAACGTGCCCAGTCCCGAAATCACCTGCCCGGGGGGGGACACAGGAACCCCGGTCCCGGTTCTGTCCCCAGCATGCGAACCATGGTTCCGGTTCTGTCCCTGTCCCCAGCTCACAAACCCTGGTCCTGTCCCTGTCCCTGTCCCTGTCCCTGTCCCTGTCCCTGTCCCGGTCCCGGTCCNCCGCGCCCCCCCGGGTGTCCCCGGGCCTGTCCCAAACCTTCCCTGGCCTCCCCAGACCTTCCCAAACCTTCCCTGACCGCCCCAAACCTTCCCTGACCGCCCCAAACCTTCCCAAACCTCCTGGCCACGGAGCAGAGCTCGCTGTGGGCATTGGGCACATCAGGGTTGCACAGTGCCACATCCACTCATTTCCTGGACACCTCCAGGGATGGGCACTCCAAACCTCCCTGGGCAGCTCTTTCCAAGGCCTGACCTCCCTTTCCATGAGGAAATTCCTCCTGGTGTCCACCCTGAGCCTCCCCTGGCCCAGGCTGAGGCCGTTCCCTCTGCTCCTGTCCCTGTTCCCTGGGAGCAGAGCCCGACCCCCCCGGCTGCCCCTCCTGTCAGGGAGTTGTGCAGAGCCACAAGGGCCCCCTGAGCCTCCTTTTCTCCAGGCTGAGCCCCTTTCCCAGCTCCCTCAGCCTCTCCTGTGGCTCCAGCGCCTTCCCAGCTCCGTTCCCTTCCCTGGACCCGCTCCAGCCCCTCCAGGTCCTTGAACTGGACACTTGTGGAAGGTGGGAGTTATCCCATCTCCAGTTGTGTGGGGCACATCCATGGGAGGCTTGAACTTCATCACATCTGGGTGAGTGGTAACACCAGGACCTGCCACCTCCAGGGTAGTTCCTGTCTGTGTCCCACTGTCCGTCCTCAGTGGCAGCACCCCTGATGTACCACAGCCCTTGCCAGGATGGACAACCTTGCCCAGGTTTTTCTCCCCAAAGCCTGTGGCACTGAGCACCTTCGTGTATTTCTGCTGCTCCCAAGGCTGGATCTCTCCTGTCTTGTAGCTTCAACTCATTCCTGGGGAGTTTATCCCAGAGTTAGAAAGCTGCCTAGTACACGAACCTCTCTGGCTGTCAGGATGTACCGAGAGCATCCATCCCACTCAGCCCCACACCACAGCTCCCATGGGATCCTCTGCTGGCATCGGTGCAGATCGGGGTGGTCAGCAGGCAGAGGCGATGGGCTGGAGGCTTGGGTGGTGGGGGATCAGGGAAGGGAAAGCTGCTGGGGTGTCAGAGGAGATGGGACCCTGTCCCTGCAGTCCCAGGGACACCTGGCACGGGCAGGAGCCTCTGGCTCATGAGCCCCAGCTCAGCACGGCCTCGGGAATGTGTTTCTGGAGCCAGGATCCAGGTGATTTTCCAAGAGCTGCCCACTGAACCTGCTCCTCATTTCCTCTGGGGAGGGATTCTCCGTGGCTGCCTCCACAGGGACTTCTCCCTTTGGGATCTGTGCTTTTCCCCATGAAGTCTGGAACTTCCCCTGCTTTTGGCCGGGTTTCACACCTTGGATTTTGGGCTGTCCCATTGTCAAGGTCACCTGAACTCCCTCCTGCTCCAGGATGAGAGCAGCCCTTGGCTGGCTCTTGGCCCCAGGTTTCACCCCCTCACTGGAGCTGTGGGCTCTGCCCAGGAATTCTCTCGGAGCCCTGCCTTGGAGCTGTAAGATCTCGGACTTTTTCCTTGCCTTTCTGTCTCTGTGTGTTTGATGCTTCTTAATTTATGGCAGCAAAGCCTAACGGAGATCCTTAACTCCGCAGCCGCAATGCAGCAGGAAAACAAGGAGCTCTCCCCCACTCCCAGGCCCTTTCCCATCTATTTTCCTATTTAAAAAATTACAATTTTTTATGCATCACTTCACAGTCCTCCCAACTTTCTGTAGACACTTAGAAATATCAGCTGGCAAATACAGTGAGGTGCTCCCAGACCTCCCTGTCTGCCCAAAACTAATTTGTGTTCCATTAAAAATGAGGCTTTTATGCTGGGGGAAGATACTAATTCCCTGGAGTCCTTGCATTGCCCAGGACTTTTTTTCCCACAAGCACTGAAGTCAAACTCAGTAAGAGCATAAAATATTGCTGAGCAGCTCTTTGGGTTTAATATTCATCTGGCGGCTCCCGCTCTCTCCTGCTTCCCTACAAACCTCGTCCCCACGCACAGCAACACCTTGTAGGTGTGGAGACGTGGAATTGCTCATTAATTTCGGCCCAGGCTCAGACGCCTGGCAGGAATTAAGTGCTGGGAGGCTTGGAGTGGTTTTTATGAGGCTGAGGAGGGCAGGGTTCTGTCCGGGGGCTGCTCCCGGGCTCTCGTGGCTCTCCCTGCAAACCTGGCTGCCCTGCAAAGGGATAACAGCCAGGAAGGGTCTGAACTGCCTCAGCAGCTGACAGAGACAGCCAAGGTTTCCCCCAAGCTCCAGGGCCTCCCCAGGTTTGAGTCCAGTGGTCTGAAGAGGTGGAGGAGAGCCCCTCGCTGGGTCACCCAAAGCTGTGCTGCAGTGAGGGGAGGGGGGAATTGCAGGGTGTGAATCCAGGACCTGCAGAAAACAGAACAGGATGGAACCTGGAGGCACCAACCCGTCCATCCCCTCCCAAGCCAAACCTTCCGCGATTCCGTGATTTGCTGCGTGAGTCACAGAGGAGAACGACTTGGGAAAAATCCAGTCCTGATTTGGCAGGGCGTTTATAAGCACAGACACACATTACACATAGAGGGTGCTTAGGGTTAGTCAGGCTGAGAGCTAATTATGACATTAATCTAATTAGAACAAAAGAGCCGAAGTCCCGAAGGAAAATTCCTGACTGCAGGGGGAGGGGTCAAGTAAAATAACCCAACCAAAGATATTGCGGAAATAATTAAATACTTAAAAATTGACATAAACCAAAGCAAATACTCCGATTAAGGGCTGGAAGAGGTGAAACTGCTGCAGAGGAAGGGAGGGGTCCGGGTGAGTGTTGTGGCTGAGAGGCTGGACATCCCAGCATGACCAGCACGTGCAGAAGCACCTTTAGACCCTTTGGGGACAGTGTGACCAGCTGCTGTGGGCCCTGGCTTTGGAACAGCCGTCCAGCTTCTCTTAGGACATGAACTGGATGAGAAGGAGCTGCCCCAAAATCTGGAAACCAGGATGTGCCGGTGTTGCACCAGCCCTGGGGGACTGGGGCTCCCTCCTGGCAAGCGAGTGCCACCATGGCCACACTGCCGAGGCCAGAGGGACATCGGTGCCAGTCGATGGCCACACAGCGAGGACCTGGTGTCAAACAAGCCCCAAGGCCAGGGAAGCTGGGAAAGGTGCCTGTCCAGAGGCACATGGTCAGGTGTCCAGCACAGGGCTGGACCCCTGTGAGCTGCATCTGCCACTGGAGCACACGGAGGGCTAGGACCCCCGATTCACAAACCCCAGCTCTGGGAGTTTGTCCATTTGCTTTGTGCTGCAGCTCCAGGTGCTGCAGTCTCAGCCCCTGAGAGGAAACATCCCAATGGAAAACAGAAGTTGTGCCCTCTTGCCCTCTCGCTGGATGCTCCTGGAGAGCTCTGCCACCACCCGGGGATGTTCAGGTGAAGGGGTTTTCCCTGGCCCAGAGGTCTCTTGTCCTCTGCTGTTTGGTTCATGTTGGGTTTGACAGTGTCTCCCAGGCTTGGGTGCTTTTTTTACAGCCTGTCACCTCCACCAGATTGTGGTTTTCCTTCCCAGTCCTCGTGGTTTTCCCCTACAGTCTCTGTCTCTCCTTTTGCTCCCACCAGCACCTCTAAGCAGGTTGGGCAGCTCTGCATTCCCAGCTCCCAAATCCGACACCTTCAGGGAATGGCTCCTGACTGACACTCGCAATCTGAATTCCTGTGAGCTCACTCTGGGTTTCCATGGAAGCTGAGGCTCTTCCCGGAGCCTCTCCACGGCTTCCTCTGCTGTTTGTGGAGCACACAGGATCCACGAGAGCCTCAGCAACGGGGCAGGTTGGAAAAGCACAACCTGAAGCATCTAATCCGGGTTTGGCTCTGGTCTTGGGGTCCCCGGTGATTATCACCAGAGGGTGGGAGGCTCCAGAGCCCCCATCACACAGGCAGGGCCTCCCGGGGCTCATCCTGGCCAGACCTGTGAACACCTGGGAGCAAAGTGAGTCAAACAGCACCAGAAGGCTCCTGGGCACTGGTCCTGGTTGTTCCCATGCAATGAGTGTCCCTAAGCCAGCCCTGGTTGGGGACAGGGACCTGCCACAGGTCAGCCACAGCCCAGAGCCCACCTGACCGAAGGCCAAGAGAGCTCAGTGCATCAGCTGAGGCTGGGACAGCTGGAGAAGAGAAGGCTCCAGGGAGAGCTCAGAGCCCCTTCCAGGGCCTAAAGGGGCTCCAGGAGAGCTGGAGAGGGACTGGGGACAAGGCATGGAGGGACAGGACACAGGGAATGGCTTCCCAGTGCCAGAGGGCAGGGCTGGGTGGGATCTTGGGAAGGAATTGTTCCCTGGGAGGGTGGGCAGGCCCTGGCACAGGGTGCCCAGAGCAGCTGGGGCTGCCCCTGGATCCCTGGCAGTGCCCAAGGCCAGGCTGGACACTGGGGCTGGGAGCAGCCTGGGACAGTGGAAGGGGTCCCTGCCATGGCAGGGGTGGCACTGGATGGGCTGGGAGGTTCCTCTCAACCCAACCCAGTGTGTGATTCCATGATTCTGACCTGGGGCAGAGCAGGTCGGTCCCATGCTCAGGGCTGTTCCCAGGGCAGTGTCAGAGCTCCTCAGGCAAGTCCTGGCTGTGAGGTCCAGCCTGAAGCCGCTGTGCTGGTGCCCGTTGGGTGCCAATGGCGCTGCCCATGCCCTGAGTGTGGGGACAGGGTGGCACTTCAGTGTGGTGACAGGGGAGGCAAGGGAGTGGCACAGGGAGACAGGGGATGGCAATGCAGGGAGGTGGCAGAGGGTGACAGTGAGGTGGTGACAGTGCAGGGAGGTGACAAGAGGTGGCAAGGCAGTGGCCGAGGGTGGCGGGGAGGTGACAGTGAGGTGGTGACAGTGCAGCGAGGTGGCAGTGCTGCCTGCTGGCCAGGAGGGGCCTCCTGCGATCCACACTTAGTGCCATGCCCGCTGTCACCGCCGCGTTCCCAGGGCGGCCCGGCCCGGCTGCTGCTCGCCCTCGGCACAGGGCACAGGCTGGGAGAGGCCTCCATTGATTTTGTTCCTTCGCAGACAGCCTGGCAGTGCGAGCGTCATCATCCTCATCATCCTCATCATCCTCATCCTCATCACCAGCAGCAGCAGCGGGGCAGGGTGACCTCCTGGGCTCTGTGGTCACTCGTCAGCAGAGCAGTGACATCCCCCCCAGCCCCCCTTGCAGAGGCGCCGGCAGCTCCGAAGGGCCGGAGTCCCGCTGGAGAGGAGTTCGCGGGGCTGTGGGATGGCTGGGGCGGGATGCGGCCGTGGGGCACTCAGGGCTCGCTGCCGTGTGCCAGAGCTGTGCTGGCCCGGACGGAGCTCCCCCGGCCCCAGGGACCTGCTCCTGCCCCAGGACAGCGCCATCGGCCTCGTCCCCTGTCCCCTGTCCCCCGTCCCTGCACAGAGATTTGGGATGTGTGACGGGGGCCGGGGCCAGCAGCGTCCCCTCCGGCAGCGCCGTCCCTCTGATCCACCTCCCTCCCTGGGCTTTCCAACCAGCCAAAGTTAAAAGCGATCGAACTTTGTTTATTATGTTTCTTCCATCAGGTTCCCTTCCTGGGAGAGTCCAATTAGCGCTAACGAGCGGGCCGGTAATTACAGCTCCGGCCCCAGGAGCATCGAGCGCTGCTGGCCGGGCGGCCGCTGCCCGGGGCCAATTAACGCCTTTGTCACCGGCGGGGCTCCCTGGGGACCTTCCAGCAGCACTGCCCTGGTGGCGCTGGTGGCGCTGGTGGCGCTGGCGGCGCTGTCCCCGCACCCATCGGCCGTCGCAGGGGGAGAGGCGGCGGCAGGACCCCGGTGCCCCGTCCCGGCCACAGCCGCCCCGGTGATGGGCTCCTCTCCGCGCCGCCGGCCCCGCGCCGGGCTCGGGCCGTCTCTGCTGCCCACCCGCCCGGCCCCTGTCCAGAGGGCACGTCTGCGCCTCGCTGGTGCCCGCGGCGGCCAGGCAGGGCTGTCCCGGGGTGTCCCCGGGGACCCCCAGCCCCTCCCGCTGCCGGAGGTTGCTGCATCCCCCGGGAGCGGATCCGGGCAGCTCCCCGGGCCCGCGGGCAGCTCCTGCTGCCGAGAGCAGGAGCCCAGCAGAAGCTTTCCTGTGGAAGTCAGTCACCCTCCCCAAACCCAGCCCAGGACTGAGGCGGGTTTAGGGCCTAAAACTGCCACGGTAAAATGGGAAAACCTGGGCCGGTGGCAGCTCCAGAGCTGGAGTTTGGGTGGTACCAAACAGGACTGTTTGTGCTGCAGGTCCCAAGAAGGTTGTACACCACAGGCATGCAAGGAAATGCTGCTGGACAGTGATAATTTAGCTGGAATGAAAGAAACATTAGTTCAGAGTGACCTGAGGCCGGGGTGTGGGCTGTGGTGGAGGGATGGTGCAGGTTCTGGGCTGGTCCAGGCAGTGGGGGACAGGCAGGAGGATGGATGGGAGCTGGGGTCAGTGCCCAGCCTGGGCCCCAAGCAGCCAGTGCTGGACTTGCTGAAACCCTGGGATTTGTTCCTGCTCACCCAGCTCTTTCCTGCCCTCCCACAGCTGGCTCTGAGGATGGTCACTGGGCTTGAGGGGTTTGTCCCAGCACTACCCAGGGAGCTGCAGCCAAACCAGTGTCCCCAGACAAGGGGGAGCAGCCTGGGACAGTGGAAGGTGTCCCTGCCCATGGCACAGGTGGCACTGGATGGGCTTTAAGGTCCCTTCCAACCCAAACCTTCTGTGATTCCATGCTCTCAGGGTGCCGTGGTGGTTCAGGGGTGCTGGCATTGCGAAGGCTTTGTAACTCTGCAACCAGCTGTGGAGGGAGCAGAGACCCTTCCACGCATGGCCGAGACTGGGGTCACTGCCCAAGGCCACCAGTGCCCCAACCCCGCCCTTGCAGCCACTCCGTGTCCCCCTGCCCATCTCCGAACAGCCAGCGGGCACCCGCCCCCGCCCAGCACCCGCAGGGGTGAGCTGTTGTTTGCTTTGAACGCTGCACCCAAAGGAGAGATTCACAACTAGCGAGGGAGCCCTGGCTCAGAGCTGGAATCGTCCTGAGGCCCAGCTGGAATCGTCCTGAGGCTCATTACTCTGCTTTCCCTGTGGGGCCCAGCTCCTCTGCAGGTAAACAAGGAAGGGCCTCTCTCCTTGGGGCTCCTTCACGGAGGAACCCGGGGGTGGAGGAACCCGGATCCAGGAGCTGCCCTGTGTCACCACTGCCCCATGTCACCACTGTCCCAAGCACCTGCACAATGGGGCTCCTGTCCACCTTCCCATGGTGCTGGGAAAATGCTGTCCCCCAAAATTCCCAAAAGCCAGCACTCCCCAACTACTCGGGACTCGCTCCAGCGCTGGTTTGTCACTGTCTGCAGGGAGCAAAGTCCTCACTTCACAGAGCTCAGTCCTGCCCTGGCCTGGGCAGGGGGAGCTCTCCCACTGAAATCAGAGGTCCTGGGGACACTTCCTGACCATCACTGGTGGGATGCCTCAGGCAGGACCAGCCCTTCTAAGCATATGGAGAAGCAGCAGGTTCACCTGGTGGCTGTGCTGGTGTCCAGAGGGCCCTTGATGGGACAGAGAAATGGAACCTCCTGAGTTCAACCAGGACAAGTGGAAAGTCCTGCCAGGACTGGGGAACGAGCCCAGCACAAGCACAGGCTGCACAAACAGCTTGGCAGAGGAGGGACACGAGGCTGGCCAGGAGCAGAGGTGCCAGGATCAGGAGGAGCATTGCCAGCACAGAGAGGGAGATGATCCTTCCCTTCTGCTCACCACTGCAGAGGCCACACCTGGAGTACAGGGTCCAGTGCTGGGCTCTCCAGTACAGGAGAGACTGGGGCATAGTGGGCATTACATGGACAGACAGTGACAGGACAAGGGGGAATGGCTTTAAAATAAGGGAGGAGAGACTTTGATTACATCTTGGGAAGAGATCCCTCCCTGGGAGGGTGGGCAGGCCCTGGCACAGGGTGCCCAGAGCAGCTGTGGCTGCCCCTGGATCCCTGGCAGTGCCCAAGGCCAGGCTGGACACTGGGGCTTGGAGCAGCCTGGGACAGTGGAAGGTGTCCCTGCCATGGCAGGGGTGGCACTGGATGGGCTTTGAGGTCCCTCCCAACGCAAACCATCCTGGGATTCCCTGATTTCCAAGTGGTACCTTGGAAGGGAGGAGTGCATTGGCCAAAGGGACAGTTGCCCAAACCCATCCGCACTGGCCCACTGGTTTCCTGTCAATCGGCTGTTGCCATGCCAGCGTCAGGCATCTGGTCAAGGTTCCCTTTCTGGAGAGAGATGGACCTTTCTGGGGCACAATCCATTGCACTGAACTTCACGCCTCTTCTGGCATGGGAGAAATCTTTCTCTGTCTCTCTGGGCCTGAGCCACCTTTAGCAGCTTCTGGGCTCCTGGGTCCTGCCAGCTGCCCCAGCAGTTTGTGGATTCTGTCCTGGATCTGCTTCACCTTTATGCCATAGCTGAGGGGGTTGAGCATGGGAGGCACCGTCAGGTAGGAATCAGCCAGCAGCACTTGGACGTGAGGTGCCAAGCTGCGAGTGAACATCTGCAGGTACATGGAGAGGAGCCCACCGATGTAAAAGATCAGGATGACGAAAACATGGGACCCGCAGGTCCCGAGGGCCTTGAGCCGAGCCCTGTGGGACGGCAGCCTGAGCACAGCCCTGAGGATGGTGCAGTAGGAGAAGGTGATGAAGGCAGAGTCCGTCCCCACGAGCAGCGTGGCCGCGCTGAGGCTGTGGCGGTGGCTGGTGGCCGTGTCGGCGCAGGCCAGCCCCACCACGGCCCTGTGCTCGCAGTAGGAGTGAGGGATCGCCCTGCTGCTGCAGTAGGGTAGGCTGGTGAGGAGCCACGTCAAGGGGAGCATGATCCCAAGTCCCCTGGCCAGGGACAGCAGTCCTGCCTGGATGGCCCTCGGGCTGGTCGGGATGGTGCTGTACCTCAGAGGGTGGCAGATGGCCACGTACCGGTCCAGGGACATGGCCAGGAGCACCCCTGACTACACTGCGGTGAATGTGTGGATGAAGAACATCTGGATGAAGCAGGCCTCAGAGCTGATCTCCCTTGAATCCAACCAGAACACGCCCAGGATCTTGGGAACGACGGCAGTGGGGAAGATGAGGTCGATGAGGGCCAGCATGGCAATGAAGCAGTACAGGGGCTCGTGCAGGCTCCTGTCCAGGCCCATGGCCAGCAGCACCAGGGCGTTTCCCAGCAAGGCCACGATGTAGGGGACGCAGAACAGGATGGAAATCCACATGTGGAGAACTTCCAGGTCAGGGATGCCCATCAGCAGGAAGGGCAGAGGGTTGGTGCTGGATCAGTTGGGGGCTGACATGGCACAGGCAGCCCAAGCTACATCCTTGTCCCCTGCTGCAGCTCCCTGTAACAGTGACAGAAAGGTTGGGCTTTGGGCTGCCATCGGTGTCACCACAGTGCCCATAGCATCAGGGAATTCTGTTCTGTTTGTTTGGGGAAAAGCTTTCAGAACCTCTTATCTGCAGTCAGGCTTTGAGCTGGTGCTGTGGTCAGCACATCCCAGAGGACTCACAGAATGCCCTTGAGTGGGAAGGGACCCCCAGGGATGATCCAGTGCCAGCCCTGGCCCTGCCCAGACCCCCACCAGCCCCAGCCTGGGCATCCCTGGCAGCGGTGCCCAAAGGCTCCTGGAGCTCTGGCAGCCTCGGGGCCGTGCCCATTCCCTGGGGAGCCTGGGCAGTGCCAGCACCCTCTGGGGGAAGAGCCTTTCCCTGCTCTCCAGCCTGAGCCTGCCCTGGCCCAGCTCCAGCCGCTCCCTGGCTGCCGGCCCTGGCCCAGGAGCAGAGCTCGTAGCTGGCCCTGCGCTGCCCCTCGGGAGGATATTGAAGATCCCAGTGAGGTCTCCCCTCTGTCTCCTCTTCTCCAGCCTGTGCCATATCCATGTCTGTCTGTGGGCTGGCACCATGGTGTCCTGCCCTGCTGTGGCGTCCTGCCACTATTGCCACTCTCAGTGGGCAGAAATGGGGCATAATCCCAGAATTACAGAATTATTTAGGTTGGAAAAGACCTTTTAAGATCATCAAGTCCAACCCTGAACCCAGAACTGCTGGGGCCTCCAAGGACCCTGGGCTCTCTGGCCCCTGCACAACCTTCAGAAGCATTTCTGTGGCAGAGCTCAAGCGAGTCCTTCCTCCCTATGTCCTGCTCAGAGAGAGGACTGGGCATATCCAGGTCATCCAGGTTCACCCTGATGTTCCTTTAGGTCATGTTGGTGGGTCCTGCCCAACTTCCAGGAGACCTGGAACGCAGGGGGCTGCAGGCACTTCCCGGGATGTTCCCTGGGGAGCAGGGACACGGATGTGATGAGCTGCAATTGTCACCCTGACGTCAGAGCCCAGCAGAAAGCCCGAGAACTTAACAGGTGATTTGGTCAATAAAGAATGAAAGGATTGGAATCAAATTAAATTATGGCAATCAAGCGGGCTGCAGGAAACAGCTGCTGCCAAACAAACCTGATTCCACTTTCTGCGGAGTGAAAGGTTTCATTAATGGGGTGTGAGCACAGAGGTATCTGGGGGAGAGCTGCCTCTGTCCCCCTGCTCGAAGGTGAGGAGCTGGCACAGGGACACTCCCGGGACATATCAGAACCAGATGATTCAGAGACCTCAAAACGAAGCTGTTGGAACCATCATAAAAATCACAGAACACAGAATGGTTTGGGTTGGGAGGGACCTCACACCTCCTCCAGTGCCACCCTGCCATGGCAGGGACACCTTCCACTGTCCCAGGCTGCTCCAGCCCCAGTGTCCAGCCTGGCCTTGGGCACTGCCAGGGATCCAGGGGCAGCCACAGCTGCTCTGGGCACCCTGTTACTCCGAACACCTAACCAGGATGCCAGTGCCCTGCCTGCCTCCTCCTCCTCTCCCCCAGTCCCGACCGGTGCCCCCCATGACATAATCCAGCCTATTTCACCAAATTCTGCCTGCTGCTGAGCCCCCAGCTGTGTCGCTTTGCATCCCAATACCTGCACTTGTGTCAAGGCATTAAGAACATTATCCATGGTTGAAAATCTAGTTTGTATTACAGAAAACGTGTGTTCAGCTAAGTATGGATTAATGATACAATCAGAAACAAGTCAACTCCTTTGCAGCAATTTCTGGGTTTAGTTGAAATGTTTGATGTTTATCTGTTACTCTTTAAACTCTAATCCTATTTTTACCTACAAAAATACTTAGACAATCAGAATTCTGCAGTGTGAGAATGGCAGTTTGGTTTGATAGGAAAGTATGAAAAACTACTTTTAGAAGAAATTTCCAGCTCCTGCCTTTTTTCCCGGCTCTCTCACACTGTGCAGGCTCCAGGCTGGATGCTGAAGTTCCCCCAGCCCCCGGCCTGGGGCACCTGCCGTGCCCGAGCTGCCACCAGCACCCACCTGGCTCTCTCTGTGCTCAGCTCCACCTTGGGGATGGCCACAGCAGAAAGAAACAACTCCTGTGCTCCCGGGCTGTGCATAAATCGCCCCAGGAAATGCCAGTGGGAATATCTGGGATGGGCATTCCCAAAGGCACAAGTCCTCTCCAGGCTCCTCTGTAACAACCTCAGCGGGGCCAGAGAGGAACAGCCTTAATCCCACATCAGTTCTCTCTCATCTCATTTCTTTAATGAATGGCACGTGCTAGGAATCGTGGAATGATTGGGCTGTGTTGGAAAGGACCTTAAAGCTCATCTCATTCCACCCCTGCCATGGGCAGGGACACCTTCCTTGGACCAGGTTGCTCCAAGCCCCATCCAGCCTGGCTTTGATGGCTGAGCCAGACAGGGATGTGCTGCACAAGTTGCCTCCAGCAGAAATAAAAGTCCTTTTTTGTGTTTGCCAGAGAATGCCAGAGCAGTTTCATTGCCAGTTCTGCTGCACTGTTGGCTGGAAGCCTCTGCTGGCTTTCAGTACCAAGGATCATGCCATGGAATGGGCTGTCTGTGCCCCCACCAAGCCCTCCCAAGCCCTAGGCAGTGTAAACCCAAATTGTGCAAATTCAGCATAGAAAAAAGTGCAAATTTAGGGCAGCAGGAACATTCTGTGAAGTGGTTTTTGAGATGTCAGGGAAGGTGCAGCAGAAAGTGAGATAAACACCACCAAGACGGGAAAAATATGTTTGAGGTGAAGAATGACAGATTCAAACCAGTTTTGAAACAGAAAGCAATCCACTGAGCTCTAATTTTAATGTAGAAGTGAAGACTAAAGAAGGCGTTTTGGGTGGGATTTGTGGCAGTTGCAGACACGGTGTTGGGCTGTGGCTGGAACCAGTCCTTCAGATGTCCTTCATAGCTTTGGACACAAACAGTCATTTTAGGGCACAATTCATAGAATGATGGGATGGTTTGGGTTGGGAGGGACCTTAAAGCCCATCCAGTGCCACCCCTGCCATGGGCAGGGACACCTTCCCCTGTCCCAGGCTGCTCCCAGCCCCAATGTCCAGCCTGGCCTGGGACACTGCCAGGGATCCAGGGGCAGCCACAGTTGCATCGTGGTAGCTCTCTGACATCACCAGGTTGCTCCAAGATGTCCAGAAGAGATCAGAGGAATTATGCTGCACCCAGCTCTTCCATTGCCGTGACTTTGAGGGTGACCCTGTGGAGCTCTGTCCCAGATGTGTCTGATGATTTCCTTGGGAATCCTTGCATTAATCACAGAGTCACTAAGTTTGGAAAAGCCCTCTCAGGCCATCAACCCAACGATTCCCTCAGCACTGCCAAGCCCACCACTAACACATGGCCCCACATGCCACATCCACACACTGAACTCCCAGGAATGGTAATTCCACCACTTCCCTGACCACCCAGTGGATACAGCCCCCAGGCTCATCCCTCTGCTCCTCTTCCACCCTCACACCCAGCTGGGGTGTCCTCCAGCCTTGGTGATTCTGGGATTCTGTGACCCCGCAGGGACAGAGTGCTCTGAAGAGCTCAGTTTTGAATATGCTCAGTTTCCATCAACACCCAGAAACCTGGAAAAGCTGGTCAGGGCTCAGCCACGATCCATGATCCTCTCAGCCTCTTATGCAAGAAGTGCCCAGAGAGGAGAACCTCTGGGATAGTCCAGGGGGACCAAAGAAGACAACACAGAAGAAATTTCCCCCTTTGGATCAGGATCTGTGTATTGACACAAATCACCTGGAGCCCTGAAATTATCACAGGGATGTTCCTGGCACTGGGAACATCTCTAAACTCAAAGGGGGATTCTTGCTGCTCCGTATCCCCAGGAGAGGAGGAAGGGAAAGAGGACCTGGTGTGTGCTCTTGCTCCCAGTCCCAAATAACTCTCGTCATGGAGCAGGGCTTCATTAAAGCCAACGAGTGCTCCCTCCTCCCTGCCCTGCTCACCCCGTGCTCTCCCTGGGAGAGCAGCTGGAGCTGCCTGTGCCGCGATGAATGCGCCTGGAAAATCACAGACCCCTGCAGCAGGCACGAACCTGCCTGGGAAAGAGCATTTTGAGCAGGGCCCGGCGGATCTGCCCGGTCCTCACGCTGTACACCAGGGGGTTGAGCGTGGTGGGCAGGGTCAGGTACAGGTCGGCCAGCAGGACCCGCGGGCCCGCGGCCACGGCGCCGCCGAACTGCTGGGAGTAGATGGACACGATCCCGGGGATGTAGAACAGCAGCACCACGCAGAGGTGGCACCCGCAGGTGCCCAGGGCCTTCCAGCGGGACGCCTTCCCCAGCACAGCTCTCAGGATCATCCCGTAGGACACAGCAATGAAAGCCATGTCCATCCCCACTATCAGGGAGGAGCCGGCCACGCTGTAGAGGCCGCTGGGCCCGGGGTCAGCGCAGGCCAGGCCGGCCACGGCCACGTGCTCGCAGTACGAGTGGGGCACCACGCGGGCGCCGCAGTAGGGCAGGGCTGTCACCAGCCCCGTCAGGGGCACCATGAAAAGGAGAGCCCTCAGCACGATGGCCAGGCCTATCTGGGCAATAGTTCGGCCGTTCAGGATGGCGTGGTACCTGAGAGGGTGACAGATGGCAACGTAGCGGTCGACAGCCATGGCCAGGAGCACTCCCGACTCCTCGGCTGTTGTGGAGTGAACAAGGAACATCTGCACAAAACAGGCCACGTAGCCAATCTCAGCAGAGCCCAGCCAGAACACGCTCAGCATCTTGGGGACGACCGACGTCACCATGACCACGTCGATGACCGCCAGCATGGCCAGGAAGCGATGGGTGGGGGCCTGCAGGGCCTTGTCCAGCCCGAGGACCAGCAAAACTGCCCCATTCCCTACCATGGCGAGGACATAGGCGGAGCAGAAAAGGATGCCCAGGCAGGTGGGGAAAGCTTCCAGGCCTGGGACACCCACCAGGATGAAGGAGGAGGAGCTGCTGTTGAAGGGATCGGAAGCCATGAAGGAGAATCTTGATTTGTGTTTAAAAAAATACAGCCAATTCTGAGTCCTGAGGTGCTAGGGGGATAAGATGGGGACTCTGCATCAGCGCAAGAGCCAGATCAGGAATGGGGATAATTATTACAGTGTGAAACAGCAAATCACCCTTTCTTCATGGAAAGGGAGGTCAGGCCTTGGGAAGAGCTGCCCAGGGAGGTTTGGAGTGCCCATCCCTGGAGGTGTCCAAGGAGTGCCTGGAGGTGGCACTCAGAGCTCTGGGCTGAGGACAAGGTGGGGATGGGGCACAGCTGGGACTGATGGGCTGGGAGGGCTTTTCCAGCCTCAGGGATCCTGGGATCCTGGGATTCTGTGATCACCAACTAGGGATAGTGGGTCACAAATGCAGAATAAATGGGGTTGTTGCAGCTGGGAAGTTCCTATGAGGTGAAGAAGTTGATATTTCAGGTTGTGCCACCAGGGCTAACCAAGGGACTTTTAGTTTGTTGCTTGTGAAGGGCTTATTCCTTTGTTGGCTGCTTGCCAGGGCTCAGCTGACATCCTGAAATGAGCTGCAAGAGGAGAGAATGAGGAGAGCAAGGTCAGCTTCCAGCCCTGGCTTCCCTCAATGGGCCCAACACAGGAAATTCCTCCAAATTTGTAGAGCAAAACAGTGCTCTGGGACATTAAATGTGATAATGAAATTCCCTTTTGTTGCACTGTCTTCCTTCTCTCATCTGCCCATGACAGAAGCCTGCAAAGGCAGGCAGGCAGAGGAAAATACCAGTTTCTGAGGGTTTATTCTGATGGGAGAAGCTTGAAGGTAACATAGAAACTCCAGAGAACTGTCCTGGTCCTGGAGGGACAAGAAGAGTCTGAGTGTGGCAGGCAGAATCTGCACGTTCATTTGTGCTGAAAATTTTTCTGCTGCTTCTCCCCAGAAAGCAGCAAAGACCGGGCAGTGCTGACACACCAGCTCTTGCTGACACATCAGGTTCAGCTGGAGAAATTGCCTGGAGGATCATCGTTTATAACAATCCACCAGGAGCTTTCCAGTGCAGAGCAAGCTGTCCCTGGCAAGGCACAAACTCACCTGGTCTTAGCCCAAGCACTTGGGAGTTGTCCCACCTCTCCTCCCATCCCAGGCTGGCCCCTGGCTGCTGCCTCCATCCCTCCCCTCCATATTCTGGGAGTCACAAACTCAAAGTTGAGCACATTTCTTTTCCATCGGTATAAAAACCTAAGGTGGGAGAAGGAGACCCAGAGCACTTGGAGCACGGAGCCCGGCAGGACTCTGCTCACCCACACACCTCTGCAGGTGGAAACCACGCCGTGTTCTGGGCTGGGGTGTCCCCTCTGACTCCCCCCGGGGAAATGGGATGTTCCTCTGCACCATCAGCACGTGCTGCCCAGAGGGTTTTTGCTGTGAGAGCTGATGCTCCTGCACACGGGCTGTGGCTGAGGCTTTCCCTGACCTGGAGCTCTGAATGAAACAGCACTGTCAGCTGTGGGGCTGTTCCTGCTGGAGCCCAAACACAACTCACCTTGCTGGAGCCGCTCTCTGGATGGGTATCCCACCCACGGGGTCCCTGTCCCTGTGTTAGAAAGCAAAACCAGTGTCGTGTCCCCTCCAGCACCCCCTCCCACGTGCACCTCTGTCCCCTCCAGCCCTTGGCAAAAGCAAGAAGTGCTGTGACTTGTCCTGTTCTACAGGCAACACAGACATGGAAGGGTTAATCCGGGCTGCTGGCAGTTTGGGAATGGGATGCAAGTTTCTCAGGCATTGTATCCTCTGCTTTAGCCAAAATACCAAAGGGCCAGTCCTCATCCCCTCAGCTTTCCAGGCATTTGGCTTCCTTGACCCTGAAATAGTTTAATTTCTCCTCCAAGTCACTTTGAGTCCTCCCCACGACACAAACCAAGAGGATTTTCAGCCTGGCTCCACTCAGTGACACAAACCAAGAGGATTTTCAGCCTGGCTCCACTCAGTGACACAAACCAAGAGGCTTTTCAGCTCGGCTCAGTCATCGCCGCTGGCCACGTGAGGCCCAGCACTGCAATGCCAATATTGTGACAGCGCTGCCCAGACCATGGTGGTGATGATGGTTTATTGCTCAGAGGACTCTGTTCCCAGCCTGGCAGCTGTGAACCCGCAGCTGGCACAAGCCACTCCAGCAGGAAACATGTCTCGTGCCGGAATTGTTTGTTTGGAAAGGGCAAACACGACTGAGATCCTGTCATCCTGAGCTTGGGAAAAAACAGCTCCTCCCTCCCTCCTCCCTGTCTGAGGTACTTGATCCTCTGGGCAGCAGTTTCTGCACATCATCCTGGGTAACAAAGCCCTCCAGGTTATTAAATAATGCTGCTCAACCAGTACCAGGCTCAGATGTACTGGGTCCTTCTGGTTCACAGCGCTGCTCCAGCCCTATTTCCTTGTCAGAGAATCCCAGACTGGTTTGGGCTGGGAAGGACCTTAAAGCTCATCCAGTGCCACCCCTGCCATGCCAGGAACACCTTCCACTGTCCCAGCTGCTCCAAGCCCCAGTGTCCAGCCTGGCCTTGGGCACTGCCAGGGATCCAGGGGCAGCCACAGCTGCTCTGGGCACCCTGTGCCAGGGCCTGCCCACCCTCCCAGGGAACAATTCCTTCCCAATATCCCATCTAAATCGACTCTCCTTCAGGGAGGGTCACACACGCAGAGGTGTCCAGTGCCAGGTCCCAGCCCTGTGTGAAGCATCTCACCTGGAGTAGCTGCTCCTTCAGGCTCAGGGGGGACCCTCTGGCTCTCCACAACTCCCTGGCAGGAGGGTGCAGCCAGGTGGGGGTCGGGCTCTCCCGTTGCTATAACTCTGTACTTTCCCCAAATCACCCATCCCAGCGTTTTTTCCCTGCTTCAAGCCTGTATCTCACCAGAGCTCGTGACTTTTCCCAGCCATCCGTTCCCTTCCCAGTGGTGTTTGCCATTCCCGGGCGTGTGCAAGCAGGAGGGATGGACCGGAGCTGGGAGCAGGGAACTGCAGGGAACTGCAGGGAATGGCAGGGAATGGCAGGTCACTCCAGGTGACAGGACTAGCAGATGTCACACCTGCGTGTCTGCAGCTTGTTTGAGGCTGGTTTAACCAAGGAAGAGCCAGGTAATTAGCACTGCTGTAATTGACCTAAATGAGGCAGCCAGTGGTGGTTGCAGGTATGTGACTGGCAGGTCTGGACCACAAAATTCGCTAAATCTGGGTTGCCTGGATTTGATGAAGCAGCTCATTAACTGCATCAGAGACAAAGCCCACTTAGATGTATTTGCACTGCTGCCCAGCAGCTTTTCTGGGCAGATTCTTTCATATTCCACCTTGATTTGGCTAAAGTTTGAAATTGGCTCAGAGCGTGGCACTGCGCTTAAAAAGACTGCCCGAACACTAGGTTAAAAGTAAAAATATACATACCCAGGATGATGTATGACCTGATCCTGCCTGTACCTACAACACTGCAAGCACTGGTTCTCTCCTCAACCTGCAAAAGGACCTGCATGGAAATATTTCTGTGTCTTAAGGAAGCTGATCTCCCTAATCACTCATTGCTGGGACTTCAGGGACTGAATCATCACGGGGGAGAAGCTGCTGCCTGGGAATAGCCAGGAAGAGAAATGATAAACAAATGCACTGCTCCCACGGCGTGGGTGATGTCTGTCCCAGCACCAGGATGCCAAACAGATCCTGGGTCCACAGAGGGGGAGTATTTAACTCTGGGTGGACATGGAAGTGCTGGAGCCAGTCCAGATGAGGCCACAGAGCTGCTCCAGGGCTGGAGCCCCTCTGCTCTGGAGCCAGGCTGGGAGAGCTGGGGGTGCTCACCTGGAAAAGAGAAGGATCCAGGGCCTAAAGGGGCTCCAGGAGAGCTGGAGAGGGACTGGGGACAAGGAATGGAGGGACAGGACACAGGGAATGGCTTCCCAGTGCCAGAGGGCAGGGCTGGGTGGGATATTGGGAAGGAATTGTTCCCTGGGAGGGTGGGCAGGCCCTGGCACAGGGTGTCCAGAGCAGCTGTGGCTGGCCCTGGATCCCTGGCAGTGCCCAAGGCCAGGCTGGACACTGGGGCTGGGAGCAGCCTGGGACAGTGGAAGGGGTCCCTGCCATGGCAGGGGTGGCACTGGATGGGCTTTAAGGTCCTTTCCAACTCAAATAATTTTGGAATTCTGTGATCTGAACATGCAAATTGCAGCACATGATGGACCACAAAAATGCACCCCAGACACATCAGTTCTGCAGCAGGTACATGATCCCCTTTAAATGTCTCCCATCTCTTTCCAAGTTAACAAATTGAGCAATTTGTGTACATTTTTGGTGAAAACAGTGACATTTCAGCCAGTCACAGCTACAGTGAGGAGAAACCTGCTGGGCAGCCTGGGGGTGCTCAGTCCCAGGGTCAGCCCACGCAGAATTGGGAAACTTCAGAGTATTCAGCTGACAGTGAGCTGGAGGTAAATGACACCGTGTTTGAGCTCCAGAGGCTGTGTTTCTGCTCGCTGTGAGTGCTGAGGAGCTGCTGGGGGCCTGCAGAGAGCAGTGGGCACTGCTGGAACATTTAATGAAGGCGGGGGGGAAGAGGGGCCAAACCACCCGGTGCTGGCCTGCTCGGGTGCTGACCGTCCCCACAGGGACAGGGGTGGGCGCTGGGCGATGCCCCTTCCTCAGCTGCATGGCCCTGGCACAGACACCCGGGCCTGGCCCCAGCCCTTGGGTCTGGCACCTCCTGCAGCAGGGGGCCCCCATTTCCCGGCGTGAGCTCTGGGAACAGCCTCGGTGAGCGCAAGCTAAACCTGGGGCCATCCCCTGATCCCCCGACAGCGAGGGCACAGCACTGTCCCCTTCCTCCAGCCCTGAGGGCACTGCAGGCCTTGGGCTCCAACAAGGGCCAGTGCCAGCTCCTGCCCCTGGGTCACCACAACTTCCTGCAGTGCTCCAGGTTGGGCTGGAAAGCTGGGAAAGGCCGTGGGATTCCTGGTGACAGTGGCTGGACACAAGCCCAGGAGTGTCCAGGTGGTCAAGAGGCCGATGGTCCCTGGGCTGTGCCAGCCCCAGTGTGGGCACAGCCCCAGGGCAGGGACTGTCCCCCAGGGCAGGGATTGTCCCCCAGGGCTGGGATTGTCCCCTGTGCTGGGCACGGAGAGGCCCCTCGAGGGCTGTGCCCAGTTCTGGGTCCTGCAGGAGAGCCCTGGAGGGGCTGGAGCGTGTCCAGGGCAGGGAACGGAGCTGGGAAGGGGCTGGAGCCCCAGGAGAGGCTGAGGGAGCTGGGAAAGGGGCTCAGCCTGGAGAAAAGGAGGCTCAGGGGGACCCTGTGGCTCTGCACAACTCCCTGACAGGAGGGGGCAGCCGGGGGGGTCGGGCTCTGCTCCCAGGGAACAGGGACAGGAGCAGAGGGAACGGCCTCAGCCTGGGCCAGGGGAGGCTCAGGGTGGACACCAGGAGGAATTTCCTCATGGAAAGGGAGGTCAGGCCTTGGGAAGAGCTGCCCAGGGAGGTTTGGAGTGCCCATCCCTGGAGGTGTCCCAGGAAGGGCTGGAGGTGGCACTCAGTGCTCGGGGCTGGGGACAAGGTGGGCATCGGGCACAGCTGGGAGTGATGGGCTGGGAGGGCTTTTCCAGCCTCAGGGATCCTGGGGTTCTGAGGGACACCAGCTCCCAGCTCATGGTGAAGAACACAAACATGAGAACACTGATTTTCCATCTGTCTTTTCAGTTGTGTTTGTCCTCCTATGACTTAGACATAATTTCTGTTGCCTGAATTAGTTATTGATGTGTGGGGCTGCTGCAGAGCTGATTCACAGATCAAATACAAATCAGCAGCACTGAGAGATGCTGAAGATAATGAAATCCATAATATTTCCACGGATTTAATGTACCTACTTCCTTTATTTCCCACAAGTCTCAGAACAAGAATCTGCAGAACTGGAATATTTATAAATCTGTACTGATACAAAAGGTGGTTCCTCATGAGGCACAAGAGCAAGTCTGGCCTGTTTTACTGCTGAATCCCTGATCCAGATGTTGCCATCCCAGCCCAGCAGGTCAGAAATCCCCACACCCAGGTGACCCAGGCTGCCCTGAGGGTCACAGGGTTTTGTAGGGTCTCTGTTTGCTTCCCCCAAGGTGTCCTCAGCAGCTCTCTCTCCAGCACAGAGCCCGTGGCCAAGGAGAAGGAAAAAAAATACAAATATCATATTTAAATATATATATAGAAAATATATAAATAAATTATATAAATAGTCATTTTTCACACCTGTGGGAGGTTCCCAATTTAGTTGAGCAGGAACTGAGTTTTGCACATACAGGAAAGGATGGAATTGGGTTGTTTTGAAGCTTTTTATGACCCTCCCTATACCCAGAGTAGTGGATATGAGGGATTGTGGGAGAACTGTGAGATGCTGAGAGATGAAGTGATAAACTGGACAGCCAAATTCAGTATAGATTAATTCCTCTGGGGGTGCACCTGCTCAGGTGGGGGTCCTCCAGGGGTGCAGACCCTTCAGGGATGTACCTGCTCTGTTTGATATTTTCTGCCCTTTATAATAATATGTTTACACAGAGGCACCACAATTCCCCATCCCAGGCAGTGTCCAAGGCCAGGTTGGAGCAGCCTGGCACAGTGGAAGGTGTCCCTGCCCATGGCTAGGGTGGCACTGGATGGGCTTGAAGGTTCCTCCCAACCCAAACCAGTTTGTGACTCTCTGATAAAACCAGGACAGGAGGAAACGGCCTCAGGCTGGGCCAGGGGAGGCTCGGGTTGGACACCAGCAGGAATTTCCTCATGGAAAGGGAGGTCAGGCCTTGGAAAGAGCTGCCCAGGGAGGTTTGGAGTGCCCATCCCTGGAGGTGTCCAAGGAAGGCCTGGACGTGGCACTCAGAGCTCTGGGCTGGGGACAAGGTGGGGATGGGGCACAGCTGGGACTGACGGGCTGGGAGGGCTTTTCCATCCCTAATGATTCCAGAATCTGGCATTCTGCACAGGTTTGGGAAGGTTCTGGCTCCATTTGTCCACATCACCATGGGCAACATTTACATCCTGGTGCCCACGGTGCCCACCCTCATCATCTGTGGGGTGAGGACCAAGCAGATACAGAGAAGGATCCTGACTCCAATTAAAGTTTTCAAGGCAGAACTTCCCCTTGGGCCACGCCCAGCCCTTGACCCCATTGGGAAGGTTTGGGGATGGGAAGGGGCTCCTCAGCTGTCCCTGGGCTGCCTCTCAGCACAAAGAACTGTGATTTATGGCTGCTCATTGTGGAGCAAACCCATGCTGCCAACCAGCACTGGGGCTGCAATAAAGGGTGCAGCAGCCCAGCAGCTGAGGGGTTTATGGGTGCACTCAGAGCCTGTCAGGAATCACCCCTTAGCTGGGACGTGCTCCTTCCCTTGCAGCACATCCCAGTGCATCCCTGAGTGACACTCAGACAGACAGACACAAAACACAGGCAGCACAAAACATACATCTACAATTAACCATTGTGTCATCTTTTTCTTGCATTTAATCACTGCCTTTAATTTAGAAAATTATTTTTTGGAAGAAGCAAATCAATAACACTTTGTGGAAGCAGAAAGTTCTAGCACAAACCCAGTTAAGAGCTTCATTTCCTGAATTAGGAACAAATTAACTCATTAACCACACAGCAAAATAATATTTGCAAACAGCAGCTTGAGATGTTTGTGGGGAGGTGTTTTGGGGTGGATTTTGGCAATGGGGGGGGGGTGCAGGGTGCCCTGGAGGGAGCTCTGGGCTGTCCTGAGCCAGGCACAGGTGGTTCCACATGGATCAGTAACAGACCCATCACAAAATCATGGAATCAGGGAACCCCAGACTGGTTTGGGATGGAAGGGACCTTAAAGCCCCTCCAGTGCCACCCCTGCCATGGCAGGGACACCTTCCACTGTCCCAGGCTGCTCCCAGCCCCAGTGTCCAGCCTGGCCTTGGGCACTGCCAGGGATCCAGGGGCAGCCACAGCTGCTCTGGGCACCCTGTGCCAGGGCCTGCCCACCCTCCCAGGGAACAATTCCTTCCCAAGATCCCATCCAGCCCTGCCCTCTGGCACTGGGAAGCCATTCCCTGTGTCCTGTCCCTCCATGCCTTGTCCCCAGTCCCTCTCCAGCTCTCCTGGAGCTCCTTTAGGCCCTGGAACACTCACAGCCCTTGGCTCTGCCCTGCCAAAGATGTGGAACAGGCAGCTGGAGGCTCCCCCACAGCTGTGGAGAATGGGAGCACCACAGCACCTTCCAGCTCTGTACCCCATCTCTGTGTGAAATTCATCACATTATCAAAAAAAAAAAAAAAACCAAACCAAACATTTCTGATTATTACTCAGAAAGTGTGAACCGTGGTGAGGTGGGGGGGAAGGAAATGATCTTTGAGGTCCCTTCCAACCCACAGCATTCTGTGATTCCGTGATGGTTCCGTGAAACCTTTGACTGGTTTCTTGGTCTGTGCTTTTTTTTTTCCAGGAACCTTTTGGGGATTTTCCTCTTGTCCTTGTTTCCTGGTATTTAATCCCCCTTTCTTTCTGTCTCTCTCTCTCTACCTAAATGTGATACACAAACACACGTGCAAATACAGAGATATAAAATCTGCCTTGGTACAAATCAGGGAGCTGCACGGGGGCAGCCAGGGGAGGAGGGCACCAAGGCTGGATTGCTTCACTTTCCTGAATGCAAAATTTTCACAGAGCAGGGTGAAAATGTGTGAATTTTCTGTGTACGTCGCTTTTGCTATTTTTTTTTTTCTTCATCCACTGCCCCAAATCCCCCTTTCCTCCCATTTTTTGCACGGTGCTGTTTCTTCAGAGAAGACAAGGAAAAGCTCGTAGGCATTCCTGTGGTGCTCACACGCCCTGAAGGACAAAGACATGAGCTGTGAGTCCCCGGAGGAGCCCCGCGGGGTTTGTGGCTGCTTAAATGCAGCTTCCCAGCCCTGCGAGCAGCGTGAGCGGCCAGGGCTGGCCCTGGTCCCCTCCCTGTGCCCTCTGCTGTCACCTGGGTAAGTACAGCTGGGCTGCCCGAAGGAAACAGGGATGGTGTTCCTCGGAAAGGGCAGTTTCTGTCAGGGCTTGATTCAAGCCAGGATTTACACAAGTCTCTGGCAGAAGCAACAAACAGCATGTAAGGAAAGTGCTGGGAGCAAATGGCTTTGCTAAATATTCCTTTTGATGCTGAATCTACAGGTGGGCTTGGGGCAGGGGGTGGAACTGGGCGATCTCTATGGTCCCTTCAAACCTTTCTGTGCTGATTCTGTGCTGATGAAAGGGCACCCTAAAAATCCACCTTGGTCAATAATTTCAAATTTCCCTCATTCTCTCAAGTGATTCATGAATAGGTGTTGGCTGCCCCAGCCCTGGAAATTTCCAGGGTCGGGTTGGATGGGGCTTGGAGCAGCCTGGGACAGTGGAAGGTGTCCCTGCCCATGGCAGGGGTGGAACGGGGTGGGCTTTAAGGTCCCCCCAGCCCAAACCAGTCTGGAGGAGTCTGAGATAAATTTTAATCAATCAGTACTCCTCAGTTATGCACAAAGTGTTAATTCCCAGCTGATCAGAGACCCTCACCTCTTCCCTGGCCAGCCGTGGTGAGGGCTGAGCCAAGCTGCTGCCACCGTCAGCTGTTCAGCTGGAGCTTGTGACAGGCACTAAATGTACCTGCATTTGCAGAGAGCCTGCTGGGAACACTGCTGTGGAAATGCCCCCGGCTGCCCCCACCTCCTCCCGCTGGGCTCCGCAGCTCCTGCTCGGGCTGTGCGGCTGCCCAGGAGGGCAGGTGGCCGCCAGGGTCCTACAGACAGACCTGGGATTTGCTGGTGAGTTTTCTAATGGCCCCAGGACAGGTGAAACATCTTGTCATCTTCAGTGTCCAGTGTCCCTCAGGGCAGGAGAGACCTGGAGGGGCTGGAGCGTGTCCAGGGCAGGGAACGGAGCTGGGAAGGGGCTGGAGCCCCAGGAGAGGCTGAGGGAGCTGGAAAGGGGCTCAGCCTGGAGAAAAGGAGGCTCAGGGGGCCCTTGTGGCTCTGCACAACTCCCTGACAGGAGGGGCAGCCGGGGGGGTCGGGCTCTGCTCCCAGGGAACAGGGACAGGAGCAGAGGGAACGGCCTCAGCCTGGGCCAGGGGAGGCTCAGGGTGGACACCAGCAGGAATTTCTTCCTGGAAAGGGAGGTCAGGCCTTGGAAAGAGCTGCCCAGGGAGGTTTGGAGTGCCCATCCCTGGAGGTGTCCCAGGAAGGGCTGGATGTGGCACTCAGTGCTCTGGGCTGGGGACGAGGTCAGCATTGGGCAAAGCTTGGACTTGATGGAAAGGCTTTTCCACCCTCAGGGATCCTGTGATTCAGGTTTTCTGTGGTATTTGAGCCTCTGAATTTCTTCCTTTCCATTTAATCTTGTTGGAGCTGAGAAGTACAAATGGCATTTTCCTTCCCTCGGGGATGGTTAGGATAATTGACCTGCAGGTCTCGCGGATAAAGCTCCCTAAAAGATCAAACGCTGCCAAACTGAAACCAAACGGGAAGGAACCAACGCAGCCTCACTCGTAATGGGGCTGCTTCTCCTCTCTGCGGGAGATGTTCTCTCTCATGGGCCCACTGTATTCGGTTCAGCACAAACACTGACTTTTCCCTGCCTTCATCTCCCGCCCGCTCCATCCTCCCTTCCCTCTCCTGCCGCTGCCTCATCCCTGCAGGAACCAGCACGGCCAAGGCGGCTCTGTCACTGCCATGGGGAGCAGCCAGCCCCGTTCCCAGGGTGATCGTCAGGGCTCCATCCCACCTCTCCTCCTACCCCGGCAGGAACACCCAGCCTGATGGTTATCTGTGCTGCTGAGAAGCTTCGGGGCACCTCCCAAAGGGCTGAGCAGCAAATCTCCTGAAAATATGGGTATTTAAAGGGGATTGCAACAGGGGGAGACATTTACACTGCTGTCCCTCGTTGTCTGCTGCTGTGCACAGCCCTGGCAATGGTGATCCCGAGGCTGGTCCACTGTGGCTTTTCCTTCACTGATCACAAGTCATGGAATCCCAGTTTGGGTTGAAAGGGACCTTAAAGCCCATCCAGTGCCATCCCTGCCATGGCAGGGACACCTTCCACTGTCCCAGGCTGCTCCAAGCCCCAGTGTCCAGCCTGGCCTTGGGCACTGCCAGGGATCCAGGGGCAGCCACAGCTGCTCTGGGCACCCTGTGCCAGGGCCTGCCCACCCTCCCAAGGAAGAATCCCTTCCCAATATCTATTTAGAAATTAATAAGAAATGATCTCTTTCTCATATCTGATCGATGGGATAGTCTCGAAGGAGTGCAGCTGCTCAGGGCTTTTTGGGTCCCAGGAGCTGCCCTCCCCACACTGTGCCAGCTGGGATGCCTCGTAGCAGGGCTTTTATTCCAAGACGCTTTAATTTCCAGACCCTTGGACCACTGGAGCAGTGAGATGTCCTCATCCAACAGGACTGGGTCCAGCCCCCTGACCTTGATCCTCACGGGCATTCCCGGGGTGGCAGTGAGCGGCCCCTGGGTGGCACTGGCCCTGTGCTGCCTGTACCTGCTGATGCTGCTGGGGAACTGCAGCCTGCTCTGGGCCATCAGGGCAGAGCACGCCCTGCACCTCCCCATGTTCCAGTTCCTGTCCATGCTGGCGCTGGCAGACCTGGGGCTGTCCCTGTGCACCCTGCCCACCGTGCTGGCCGTGTTCTGCGTCCCGGCCACCGCGCTCCCCTCCCGGGCCTGCCTGGCCCAGATGTACTTCATCCACACCTTCTCGGCCATCGAGTCCGGGGTCCTGGTGGCCATGGCCTTCGACCGCTTCGTGGCCATCTGCCACCCGCTGCGCTACGGCTCCGTGCTGAGCGGCTCCCTGGCGGCCGGGGCGGGGGTGCTGATCGTCCTGCGGGGCAGCTGCCTGGTGCTGCCCCTCGCTGTCCTCATGGCGAGGACGCCTTTCTGCGGGGCCCGCGTGCTGTCCCACCCCTTCTGCCTGCACCAGGACGTGCTGCGGCTGGCCTGCGGGGACGTGCGGCCCAGCAGCTGGTACGGGCTGGGCGCCGTCATCCTCACCACGGGCCTGGACTCGCTGGCCGTCCTCCTGTCCTACGCGCTCATCCTCAGGGCCCTCCTGGGCACCGTCTCCCCGGGGGCGCGAGCCAAAGCCTTGGGCACCTGCATCTGCCACCTCTGCGCCGTCCTGCTCTTCTACGTCCCGCTCATCGGCCTGTCCGTCATCCACAGGTTTGGGAGGCACCTGCCCCCCCTCGTCCCCACGCTCCTGGCCGGTGCCTATCTGCTGGTGCCCCCTGTCCTGAACCCCCTGGTGTACGGCTGGAAAACGAAGCAGATCCGCAGGCGGATCCTCCTGCTGCTCTGCCGGAGAGGGACCCAGCAGCAGGCCTAGACCCTGAGTGCCCCAAAGCCGGACTCCTCCTTCTGTTCCTCTCCACACTGGAGTCCCAGAGTGGCAATTTCCTAATGCCAGTCTCCTCCTTCTGTTCCTCTCCACGCTGGTTGCTCATGGGCAGTATCCCTCCTGGAGAAAATCCCTTGCGTTCCTTCCCATCGCTCTGTGGCACAGCTCTGCTGCTCTCCGTGGAGGGATGGGTTATGACAATCCACACTATCCCACTCCCATGTTGGGATGCTCCCCTCTCCGAAGGGCTGTGGCAGACAGGGCTGGTGTGGCCTTGTGGCAAAGCTGCCCTCCCTGCAGGCAGAGGAGAGACAAGGCTGCTGGGAGCAGGCTTGCACTGGAATTCACTGCTGGGAGGGGCTGTGGTCTCTGCAGAAATACAGACAGGGTTACCAGACTTGTGTTTTTATTTGCAAAATCCCTCTTCAGTCCAGGATATGAAACTGTCAGTTCCCAGAGTTGTGTGACCCTCTGAGACTCCTCAGCTTTCTTTGTACCAGCAGTGTGAGCCACATCGTTGCAGCTATGGAGACAAGAACTGGTGGCCTGGACACAAGCCCAGAAATCTGAATACCTGGGACACAAACCCAGAAACGTGACTGTGGTGTCCTTGAAGGGTCTGCAAGGGGAGGGTGTAGTTTTTCCTGTCTCAGGAAATCATCTGCTCAGCCCGTAACCCTTTCGGGAACATCAGGAAAATCTCTCCTGCCTCCCAGGTTATGATCCCAATGAGGACAGCCTGCTCTGAACGGAGCTCCAGGGTGCCCTGGGTGTGCAGTGCCATCCGAAGGCATCCTGTGATGTGTGGGGTGGTTGTGCACGGCCACGCTCCCTCGGGCACACTCGAGATGCATAAGTGACATGTTTCACACCTGGGCTGCTGAGCTGCCCCTCTCAGAGCATCCAGTGGTCACTGGGGAGCCTCCACCCCGTCCCAAGGCAATCCCTCCTGACTCACCACACCTGGAATTGCGTAAAATAATCCTCCCTGCAAGGAAAATCTCCATCACTTTGTCCTGTCTGCAGGGTCCTGGATGCCCTTTCCTCCTTTCTGCCTCCACAGCAGTGCCTTGACTCTTTCCTGGGGCTGGTCTCCTCCTCTGGGGTATTTCAGCCCACCCTGTTCCTCATCCCCGTAGCTGAGTGGACAAGGAGGAGAAAGAGAAAGGGAAACCACAGAATCCCAGACTGGTTTGGGTTGGGAGGGACCTTAAAGCCCATCCAGTGCCACCCCTGCCATGGCTCCAGCCCTGGAGCAGGTCCTGGGCCTCCTCTGGACTCTCTCCAGCAGCTCCATGTCCCTGTTTTGGGGCCCCAGAGCTGGCCACACAGGTGGGGTCTCATGAGAGCAGATTAGGGGGAGGACATCCCCTCCCTCGCCCTGCTGCCCTCGCTGGGAGATGACCCAGGGCACAGCTCATGCCCTGTGCTCCCTCGGGGCTCTCTCTCACTCCCGTCCTGGCAGCTTCCCCCAAACCCGGCTGTTCTCCAGCTGTTCCCTACTCACAGCATTTCACTGCCTTCATTTAATCATTGACAGCACCACGAGTCTTCCCGGCATTCGCTGTTTGCTTTGCTCTGTTTGACTTTCCACAGCAGCGCCCAAAGCAATAATGGACAGACCAATTTTTCTACAAGTGCTTTCCAGCTGTCACTGCCTTTCCCCACCTGAATTTCCTCAGCCCTGGACCTGCACACTGGATTTGCCATCCCAAAATTCCAGTTTGCCAGCAAACACTGTGAGCTGTTGGACTCCCCTTCACACCAGCACCGGCACACAGGGTCAGTTCAGGAGCTCCAGGATGCTCACAGGGGTGTGAAGCTTCTGCTCTGGAGCCAGGCTGGGAGAGTTGGGGGTGCTCACCTGGAGAAGAGAAGGCTCCAGGGAGAGCTCAGAGCCCCTTCCAGGGCCTAAAGGGGCTCCAGGAGAGCTGGAGAGGGACTGGAGACAAGGCATGGAGGGCCAGGACACAGGGAATGGCTTCCCAGTGCCAGAGGGCAGGGCTGGGTGGGATATTGGGAAGGAATTGTTCCCTGGGAGGGTGGGCAGGCCCTGGCACAGGGTGCCCAGAGCAGCTGTGGCTGCCCCTGGATCCCTGGCAGTGTCCAAGGCCAGGCTGGACACTGGGGCTGGGAGCAGCCTGGGACAGTGGAAGGTGTCCCTGCCATGGCAGGGGTGGCACTGGATGGGCTTTAAGGTCCTTCCAACCCAAACCTTTTTATGATGATGAATAAACAACACTGCCTCACTTCATTCTTATTCTGATCAATTTTGTGTTTTGTACCAATCTCACATTTCAGTCCCATGTCTGACATCCCTTTGGTATCAGCTGACCCCACACAGCCCCCCCAGAGATTCAGCTGGGTTTGTGTTAATGGATTTGAAAGAGTTTTTCTTTCCAGCAAGGGAGAAGTGTCTCTACAGCAGCACAACTTTCTTACCAGTAAAACCTCATCTGCTCTGAAAGACATCAAAAATGGGTCCTAAGCAGTTCAAGGGGTTAAGGAGACCAGCTCTAAAACAGAGTCAGATCTGGGATACTCTGATGCATTCCACGGAGATATTTTTCCTTTTTATTGTTTTTAGGAGCAGCCACTGAACTCCTCTACTTCTGTATCTTGGGATTTCACTGTCCTGTGAAAGTCCAGGGAACTTTCTTGTAAACCAACATGACTGGCGTGGTCCTGAGGGCGGTCACACATTCACTGGGAAAGTTTGTTCTGTCTTGGGAACTGGACATGGACTAATGTTCTGACCTAGTCTGAGAACACAAAATCCTCTGTTTACGCCTCCATATCCACATCACCAGCCAGAGCAGCCCTGGGCTCTGGGTGAACAGATTCCATACGTTAATCTCAGCCCTGAGAATGCAGCAGGTCATCGATGAGGCCAGAATTAAATGGATATGGGAGACTCTAAAGGGATATAGGGCTTTTCAAATGATGAGAAAAACCTCTCAAAATGCAGCTTGTGAGTTTCCCTAGGTCTGTGCTGAGTGTCCCAAATTTGGGGCTACCTGTGAAGTCCAAGCTCCCACGGCAGGAGGTGATGGCTTGATGTGGTCCCTGGAGCTGTGGAGCTCATCTGCTCTAAGGTGAGCTGAGATGCTCTGTCAGTTCAAACACGGAAACTTCAAACCAAATCCCAACCCCAAACCACATCCCAGATCCCAAAGGCTTCGTCTCAGGTTTCCCCTGGTGGGTGGGACCATGGGAAGTGTTTATAGCTCTGTCGGTCATGCAGAAACAAACCCTCAGTTTTTGCCCATGGCAGCTGTGCCAGGGCTGGACAATCCTTCCCACGAAAGAATTTTCCCAATGTCCAACCTGAGCCTCCCCTGGCCCAGCCTGAGGCGTTCCCTTTCCTCCTGTCCCTGTTCCCTGGGAGCAGAGCCCGACCCCCCCGGCTGCCCCTCCTGTCAGGGAGTTGTGCAGAGCCACAGGGGCCCCCCTGAGAGGTACAACTGGTCTGTGATAACAACACAAACCCATCTATCCATGGGCAGCACAAGGGTCTGAGATCACTCAGCATCACAGTTGTTCATGTCTCAGTTATAAATTCCCCAGGATCTTTCTCCCGTTCCTTCTGGAAGCAGAATCATCTGATAATGTTTTGCCAGATTGAATTTTGACCAGTTCGATGACATCCCAGTGATTTATTTTGAAGAAATCATTGCAGAATTGCAGCATAATGTTGTTAGTGCCTCTCCTCACAGCTCTGTCCTCATTTCCTTGCGCTGTTAGTGAGATGCCTGGTGCAATATTTTCCAAAAATCCCATTATAACAGAGTGATAAAGGACAATGGACACATTTGGCCTTATGAGAATGAAACTACTTCAAACTGCAGAACATAAGATCTGTTGAGGAGATCAAAACAAAGAGTCTTTTAAACCTTTCAGAATTATATCCCTGGAAGTGTTCCAGGCCAGGCTGGACAGAGCTTGGAGCAATCTGGTCTAGTGGAAGGTGTCACTACCCACTGCAGGGGGTGGAACAGGGTGAGCTTTGAGGTCCCTCCCAACCCAAACTGGTCTGGGATTCTGTGAGTCTATATTCTGGGATTTTGGTATCTTTAAACCTTGTGAAACAGGGCAAAGGCAAAATATGAAATTCATGCACCACTCATGCACCTCAACCCTGCCTCCTTGATCCAGACATGGCCAAGCAATCTGGAGACCCTTAAATTAATTCTTTCTAGGAGGGAAATACTCCTGCAGAGCAGACCACAGCGGTCCCTGTCCCTGCCAAGCACCTGGATCCATCTGGCCCATTTTGGGCACCTGGGAATGCACTGGAAGCCAAAGTGACACTTTTGTGTTGCATTGGCAGAGCAGGGATCTCTCCACAGGCAATGCTGTGCCCTCTGCCCTGCCAGCCATCCCTGGTGGGGCTGTGCTGTGGGTGGGGAGCTCGGGGAGGTACCAACCACGACCGTGAGGAAGTCCCTCAGGAAGGACGTTTGTCCCAGAGTCCCACACGTGGTGCCGAGTTTGGGGATTGGGCACTGCTCTCCTTGGGACCACCCAGCAGAGGGAGTTTCACAGCTCTGCCTGACATTCCTTCCCCATCAGGGTAAATTTATTGCATCCCAGTTGTTATTTAGAATCACAGAATATCCCAAGCTGGAAGGGACCCCCAGGGATGATCCAGTCCCAGCCCTGGCCCTGCCCAGACCCCCACCAGCCCCAGCCTGGGCATCCCTGGCAGCGGTGCCCAAAGGCTCCTGGAGCTCTGGCAGCCTCGGGGCCGTGCCCATTCCCTGGGGAGCCTGGGCAGTGCCAGCACCCTCTGGGGGAAGAGCCCTTCCCTGCTCTCCAGCCTGAGCCTGCCCTGGCCCAGCTCCAGCCGCTCCCTGGCTGCCGGCCCTGGCCCAGAGCAGAGCTCGGAGCTGTCCCTGCGCTGCCCCTCGGGAGGAGCTGCAGCCCCGGGGAGCTCTGACCTCGGGCTCCTCCAGGCTGAACTGGCCAGGTGACCTCGTGGGGCCCCTGCAGACCCTTCCCCATCCTCGTGTCCTCCTTTGGACACTCTCTAAGAGCTTTAGATCTCTTTCCTTTGCAGCTCTCAGCCATCACTTTCGTGCCTGGCAGAGGTTTGGGACACGCTGGACGTGTCTGCTCCGGGTCTGTATTTCAGCCAGGGGCACACGGGCTGTGCCTCTGAACCTCTCTGCTGTCTCTGTTCCATACGGACAAGCAAAACCCGCTGTTTGCAGATGTCTCTGGGACTGTTTGATTTTCCATCTCACGCACTAAAAGTGGAGTCTGCTGCCTGCACAGCCTCAGTCCCTGTGCCCTCTGCATTTTCTGAAACCCCCGTTGGGTTATTTCCCTGATGGACCAAGCCAGGCATTAACTGTGTCAATGTTTGCCCCTGAAGAGCTCATTCACTTGGCAGGATGGGGCGTGGAGGCCACGGGGCTCCCGTGTGTCGCTCAGGGCAGCACAGGAAATTGGCTGATTCCACTTGGCTTTACCTGGAGTTTTGTGGTGATTTCAATTAAAGTCACCATTTCTCTCCTGAAACTGCCCCAGTGCCCTCACCTCTGCACGAGCTGAGGCTGTGCAGGTGGAAAGGAGCCTGGGCTGGAGAGGGAGCATCTCCCCCTGTAATTCCTTCCATGGTCAGTGTTGAGGTCACCCTGTTGTTCATAAGATGATGAATCCCAGAATCCCAGGATCCCTGAGGCTGGAAAAGCCCTCCCAGCCCATCAGTCCCAGCTGTGCCCGATGCCCACCTTGTCCCCAGCCCAGAGCACTGAGTGCCACCTCCAGCCCTTCCTGGGACACCTCCAGGGATGGGCACTCCAAACCTCCCTGGGCAGCTCTTCCCAAGGCCTGACCACCCTTTCCATGAGGAAATTCCTGCTGGTGTCCACCCTGAGCCTCCCCTGGGCCAGGCTGAGGCCGTTCCCTCTGCTCCTGTCCCTGTTCCCTGGGAGCAGAGCCCGACCCCCCGGCTGCCCCCTCCTGTCAGGGAGTTGTGCAGAGAGAGAAGATGGAAAGGGAAAGGGAAAGGGAAAGGGAAAGGGAAAGGGAAAGGGAAAGGGAAAGGGAAAGATTTGTTTGGAAGGAACCTACAACAATCCAGTCCATCAGCCTGACCACTCCAAGGAAGCTTCTGGAGAAATGGAGATTGTCAGAAAAGGAATTTTCAGTCCTGAGCAGATACAATAAAGCAATACAGGAAAGGTCTGTAAGATAGAAAATGGGAAGAAGACGATCCATATGGAATCATTATTCAGCTTTACTCACACTATGTGAACCAGGAAGGGGAGAGCACACCCTGAAAATGTCAGCATATTAAAGATCTATTAAAGAATATTTATAAATAGGTGTTTGAATTCCCCACCAGCCCCAACCTTTCTATGATTTCAATCAAGTAAAAAAGTAATTTTTAAAATGAGCTTATAATGGAATTATGGAGCTCACTGCTGCTGGATGTTGTGGGATCCCAAAGGATTTGTAAAATGATCAGACAAGTTCATAGGTGAGAGATTGTTTTCTATGAAACACAGTGGCTGAGGTGCTGCCTCCTGCTCAGGAAACCTCTGAATTGATTGCCAGATGCTGGGACATGTGCCAAGGGAATGATGAACTGAAAATGGCCTTCCTAAATGGCCATTTATAGTCACTCTTTGCGGCAGGATGGCGAGATGGAGGAGCCTTCCCTTTACCCAACAGAATAGAACTCCAGGCTGGTTTGGGTGGGGAGGAACCTTGCAGCCCATCCCATTTCACCCCCTGCCACGGGCAGGAACACCTTTCACTGGAGCAGGTTGCTCCAACCTGGCCTTGAACCCTTCCAGGGATGGGGCAGCCACAACTTGCTTGAATCACCCACACACCTATTGCACAGTGTGAGATCATTTCATCTTACCAGATATGCTCCAAATCTTACAGTTCCTCTGATTTGTGCCTCAAGAGTTGCCCACACCGAGCTTCCCACAGGGATGTCTCCGTACTGTGCTCCCACCAAGCCACTCTTGCTGGTTTTCTGCTTAATTCCCTTTCCCAGACACGTGGGTATAGCTGTGAGTGGGGAGGGGTGTGAGGAGCTTTCATCTATTTTCCCATCTTTAAGAAAATAACAAGAGCTTTCCCAGGAGCCCTGTGGGGGTGGGCACAGCCACCACTTGGCACCCGGCAGTCTGTGCTGGAAGTGTTTATGATTTGAGGCTGAGCCAGTCCTCATAAACTGACTCTGAGGGCAGAGTTCAGGGGGTCAGTGCTGAGAGGAGTGTGGGAAGGGATGATGAGGAGGGAAGCAAAAGGGGTGGAGGCTTGGTCATGGAATCACAGAATCCCAGGATCCCTGAGGATGGAAAAGCCCTCCCAGCCCATCAGTCCCAGCTGTGCCCCATCCCCACCTTGTCCCCAGCCCAGAGCTCTGAGTGCCACCTCCAGCCCTTCCTGGGACCCCTCCAGGGATGGGCACTCCAAACCTCCCTGGGCTGCTCTTCCCAAGGCCTGACCTCCCTTTCCATGAGGAAATTCCTCCTGGTGTCCAACCCGAGCTTCCCCTGGCCAGCCCGAGGCCAATCCCCTTGTCCTGCCCTCCCATGTGAAAACCTTTACAAGTCCCCATCCCTGGACGTGGCACTCGGTGCTCTGGGCTGGGACAAGGTGGGGATTGGACACAGGTTGGACTTAATGGTCTTGTACTGCTTTTCCAGTCCCAGTGATCCTGGGATTCTGTGAATTTCCTGGTGTCCGTGGAGGGCAGTGCCCCAGCACAGATGGGTTTACAACTGCACAAGTGTCTTTTAGGGCCAGAGGCTGCATTTCCTACAGACACCACACATGAGACAAACCCATTTGCTCCCCCTGGCCTGGTTCAGGCACAGAAATAGTGGTTAAATTCAGTTTCCACCCCACAGCTGAGGGGGAAAAGATAAACTTATTGCCACAAGACATCTTGACACGGACGGCTCCTTGGCCACCCGAGGGGACACCCACTCCTGGGGCTGTGTTTGCCTTTGTAATATCTAGTTTGTTTTTATTGAGCAGTATATTATGATTTTAATTAAACATTTGGTGCCTCACCGGTCAGAGGGAGACAGCCAGAACTTCCCCTCTGTCATTCCCTCGGAGTGATGCTGCAAGCACTCCTCTTGTAAAATTTATTATTTCCACTACAGATTTATCCTCCCAATAAAAATTATGTGTATTGCCAGCACTGTGGCTGCAGCAGTGCCAGCCATAAATCACCGGGAGCCATAAACATGTCACCAATAAACTATCAGGAGAAAATCCTGCCTGCTGGGAGAGCAGCATAAATGGAAACGCTCATTTACTGCTCACACTCCTCCCGCTGTTTGCGCACGGGAGCCGGGGCTCGGCGGCTCCCGGGTGATTGGGCAGGGTCAGCGTTATAAGCGCTGCCCTCCGGACACGGGCACGGACACGGCACGGACACGGCACGGACACGGGACCTCCCTCTGCTCCTCGACAGGGCTGAGCCGCCTGCGCTGGCCCGAGAGCCCCCGGCACCCTCGGTAAGTGCGGTCAGCTCCCCCTGCACCCTTTGGGACAGTGACACGGCCGGAGGGGTGACCCCAGCGCTGGGACAGTGCGGTCAGCTCCCCCCTGAACCCCTTTGGGACAGTGACGCGGCCGGAGGGGTGACCCCAGCTCTGGGGCAGTGCGGTCAGCCCCCCCCGAACCCCTTTGGGACAGTGACACGGCCGGAGGGGTGACCCCAGCGCTGTCCGGGCAGTGAGGTCAGCTCCCCCCGAACCCTTTGGGACAGTGACACGGCCGGAGGGGTGACCCCAGCGCTGTCCGGGCAGTGGGGTCAGCTCCCCCCTGCACCCCTCTGGGACAGTGACATGGCCCCAGGTGTGGCCCCAGCGCTGTCCGGGCAGTGCGGTCAGCTCCCCCTGCACCCCTCTGGGACAGTGACATGGCCCCAGGTGTGGCCCCAGCGCCGCTCGGGCGGTCCCCGTGGTGGCGGTGGCGGGGATGTGCCGGAGGGAGGGGCCCGCTGGCATCTCAGGTGCTGTGGATGTGCTGTGGCTTTGCGTGCGGTCCTGCTGCTCTCCCACTCCTGGGAGGCCGTCCCGGCTGTGGGAATGGCCCGTCCCTGTCCTGGCCCCCAAAGTCACCAGGCACTTGGGCTCTCAGGGTGCTGCAGCCCCAGGGTCCCTCTGCTGACCCCGCTCCCTCCGCTGAGCCCTCACTTGGTTGCTCGGGTTGGCAGCGGTGCCATCGTGTCTCCTGTTCGGGAAGGAGCAGATTTCTGAGTCTCATCCGGCCCCAGCCCCAGCTCCCAAGGAGCTGCTCCTGCCCTCGCTGACAAGAACCCTTAAAACACCAGCATTCTGAGTTACTGGTGAACATCAAAGCCAGAGACAGGCAAAAGTCAGGAGGGAGCTTTAAAGGCAGGAGAAGGGACAGCACCGTGTCCTCCATGAGGCTTCTACCCTGGTGCCTGGCCGCGTCTCCCAGGCAGGCTGGGCCGCTCCTGGGGAGCAGGAACACCTTGGGCACTGAGCAGGAGACACCCTCTCTGTGGCCGGATGGCTCAGCAGCCACCTGCCACGAACCTTTAACTTGGTATCCTCCAGGATGGGAGGTGGAGGTTTGCTTCCTCCTCAGGGCCTGGCTGCACTAGAAAGGTGCAATTGCCATTTTATGATAGTCAGCCAGGAGATCTTTTCTGACCTGGTTTTGTGGTTCTGTGGTTCTGTGACAGACACATGGGTGCTCTAAGGTGAGCTGTGTGTTGCCTACACACATACAAATGCACATAAACATGAGCAAGCAAGCCTGGTTGTTTATATATTTCATACATTATGTGTGTATGTATTTATATATATCCCTTACAGACACACACATAAAACATGCAGAGGTAAAACCGTCTTGGAGTGGGATCTGTATCTGTAACATGTTGGGGCACATAACAAACCAGAGCAGCTCAGAGAGGAACAGAGTGAATAAATCCTGTTTCTGAGTAACTTCTATGCTGTGGTGGGAGTTGCTGGCATTTGACAAAGTCAGGTTTGAGGGAAGGTTTTCCTCTAACTGAAGCATCTCTTACAGACCCAGGGGGTTCTCACCAGTCCCTTCTTTCCTTGGTGCTCTAACAGTTTCTTTGTCCACTTCCATATCCCTGGAAAACTGTTGAATTTCCATGTCTTTGAGAGTTCTGGATATCTGCCAGAAGCTGTGCTCAGGGACACGGGCCTGCACACACTCGGATATTTTAGGTTTTTAACCCAGACCCCAGATGTGACTGAATTGCAGGAGTCAGCAGATGGATTTCACTGCTCAGATCACAGAATCGTGGAATGGTTTGGGCTGGGAGGGACCTTAAAGCCCATCCAGTGCCACTCCCTGCCATGGCAGGGACACCTTCCACCAGAACAGATTCCTCCAAGCCCCAATGTCCAGCCTGGCCTTGGGCACTGCCAGGGATCCAGGGGCAGCCACAGCTGCTCTGGGCACCCTGTGCCAGGGCCTGCCCACCTCCAGGTGCTGTTGCATTGGCAGAAAGGGGCAACTTTTACCTTTGGGGAGCTCGGAGCCAGCAGCGAGGAGCAGAGGAACCTGTGGGCAGTTCCCTTCAGTACCATCAGGCTCTGTGGATCCATCCCGGGATGCACCAGCTGCCCACCCCTGCCCAAGCCCCCCACGTGCTGCCCAGGGTCTCCTGAGGAAGGGCTGAGATTGTCCCTACAGCACCTGACACGGCGGGGCTGCAGGTCAGGGTGATTCTGATACCAGCACGAGACTCTGCCTTGCCTGGAGAAAATCAAATGATTTGGGGTTTTCCCCAGGTCCCATCAGTTATGTGTTGCTTTTGCCCTGGAGCAGGAAGATGTTTGTCCTTGCGGAGCTTCAGGATTTGTCACATTGGACCCTCAAGCTGAGAATCTAATGAAGAAAATCGGATTAGGAACCTGATAAATACGTCATGGAAGAATTGTGTGTTATTCAAAGATGAGCTGTGTTACAGCAAACCCTCTGACTTATAATCTGGGCACTCTGTGGCCTGAGTTTTGTATCCTGTGGAAGGTGCAGGAAGACTGAAGTCACAAGTATTTTTTTGCTTTAATTAGCTCTTGTCTTGCACATTTGCTGCTTTCCCCCCCGCCCAGTGGGTCATTCTGTCACTGAGGGGCTCAGGGACCCTGTCAGCCTCTCCAGCATTGTTACAGGAAGTGAAGGAACCTGGACTGTGCCGAGGCTCGGAGGTTCAGTGGATAATCCATGTTGGAAAGACTTCCGAAGATCTCCAGTCCAACATCTGCCTGACGGCAGGGCCAGCTGCGAGGTCTCATGGCTTTGTCCAATTGGGTCTTGAAAACTTCTGCAGATGGAGATGTGCAACCTCTGGGCAACCATTTCTCATTTCACTCAGTGTAAACCTCCCTCGTTCCAACTTACACCCGTTGCCTCCCATCCTTCTTCCGTGCTCTGTGTGAAGATCCCGGTCCAGCCTCCTCGAGGCCTCCTTGGAGGCAGGGGAAGGCTGCTGCTGGATCCCTGCAAACCCTCTCTTCTCCGGGCTGAACAAGCCTCTTTCCTGGATCTCCTACTGCAGGGCGTTCTCCACCCCCTCCTGTCTCAGTGACGTCCTGCTGAACTCACCGGAGCAGGCACTGCCACATTTCTGCCACGGCCCGGCTCCCCTCCCGCTCTCGATCCCTGTGTCGAACACCCGGCGTATCCCACCTGCTCCTCCCCTGCAGCTGGGACCCAGAGGCTGTGCCGGGATCCTCCCCAGGGCTCGGAACCGGGAACAGCTTGTGCTTTGCCTTGGGTGTGCCTGTGACCAGCAGACCTCCCGGGCACCGCACAGAGCCTGTGCCCGCGTGGGGTTTTGCTCATTTATTCCCTCCCACCTGGCAGTGAGACTGTGAAATGAGCAGGGCTTGGGTGTGAGAACCACTGAAAACCCACCTTGCCCTGGGAACCTGCTTCTGAGCTGAGAGCAGCGGGGTCTGAGTGGCTGATTCTCTCTTCTATTGGAAATAGTGGAAGCCCAGACTGGTTCAGATTGGGAGGGGCCCTAAAGACCAAAATCACAGAATATAGAATCATAGAATCCCAGACCAGTTTGGGTTAAGACGGACCTTAAAGCTCACCCTGTTCCACCCCCTGCCATGGGCAGGGACACCTTCCACTATCCCAGGCTGTTCCAGCCTGGAGCACTAAACACTTGCAGGGATGGGGTAGCCACAGCTTCTCTGGGCAGCCTGTGCCAGTGCCAACAAATTTTGCATTTGTTTCCAGTGTTGATTTCCCAAATAAGAAGTGTCAGGGTTAAACTTTCACAACTTTCACACCTTTTGATCTCCACTTGGCATAAAAAAGAAGCCTTGGCTTAGCAGTTTGGTCGTGGTTGGGATGATCATAGAAAAGGTGTTTGCTCACTCCACAGAGCATCTCAGACTCTGGAATTTGGGGACGACTGTGAAATAGTGGCACTCCCCAGGAATGTTTTCCTTTTCATTCGAAAGTCTTTCTTTTTTTTTCTCTTTTTCAAGAAAACATGTCCATCCTTTTCCTTCGTTTTGGGATTTAATGGCTAAACAAGAGTGTAGCCATACGTGACACTGTGCCCAAACAGCACAGGGATCCCTGCAGAGGCTGGTGGGGAGGTGGAGGGATGTGCCGCTCCTCTGTTCAGCAGAGAGTCCAGCTATGTGGAGTTTGTGTTGTTGGTTTGTTTTAGGTCTAGGCCATGTGAGAGCTGAGCTGGGATGGAGCATGACTCGCACAGCCCGTGGGAATTCAATGGCTCCTTCTATCAGCCTTCAGCTTTCCTCATGATGGGCATCCCGGGCCTGGAAGCCCTTCACCCCTGGATCTCCATCCCTTTCTGTGCCCTCTACCTCACTGCTCTCTTGGGGAACTGCGTCATCCTGTTCATCATCAGGAGGACCCAAAGTCTCCATGAGCCCATGTACTACTTCCTGTCCATGCTGGCGGTCACTGACCTGGGCCTGGCTCTCTGCACCCTGCCCACCACCCTGGGCCTCTTCTGGTTCAACGTGCGCAGGATTGGCTTCGACGCCTGCCTCACCCAGATGTATTTCATCCACATCCTGTCCTTCATCGAGTCCTCCGTGCTCCTGGCCATGGCCTTCGACCGCTTCATTGCCATCTCCCACCCCCTGCGACACCCGTCCATCCTGACCAAGAGCACCGTCCTGAAGATAGGCCTGGCCATCGTGCTGAGAGGGATGGTCTCGCTCCTTCCCATTCCCTTCCTGCTCAAGAGACTGACCTACTGCGGCAAGACGGAGCTTTCCCACTCCTTCTGCTTCCACCCTGACATCATGAACCTGGCGTGTGCAGATATAAAGGTCAATGTCTTCTACGGGATGATCATTCTCTTATCCACGGTGGGGATGGACTTCATCTTCATCGTGCTGTCTTACATCCTCATCATCAGGACCGTCGTCAGCCTCACCACCAAGGAGGAGTGTCTGAAGGCTCTGAACACCTGTGTCTCCCACATCTGCGCTGTCCTCGTGTTCTTCATCCCCATGATCGGACTGTCCATGATCCATCGCTTTGGAAAGAACGTTCCGCCCCTCGTCAACACCTTGGTGGCCTACACCTACCTCATCATTCCCCCCGCTCTCAACCCCGTTATCTACAGCATAAAATCCACCCACATCCGGGAGGCTTTGCTCAGGGCCCTGCGCAGGAAGCGTGGATCTGACTGGTAGTTTCCTCCACCAGTTCTGCCAGAAAGTGCGGATGGACTGGGTTCTCTGTCAGAGCTCTGGGGCTGGGTTCTCTGTCACAGCTCTGAGGCTGGTTTCCCAGTCAGAGCTGGTGGAGAGAGCTGGTCTCTTGGTGCTCCATCCATGCAGGTCACTGCCAGAGGAAAGATCTGCAGATCCACTGGGATGCTGTCCCCCAGCCCAGAGCTGTGAACTTTCATGTTATGTCCTAGCATGGTGCTTTCCTGCCTTCCTGCAGACACCCCCAGATTAACGATACATCCAGGCTGAGCACAGGGCATTTCTCACTGGGTGCTGTTGAGGGGCCCAGAGCATTCCCAGGCCTTCTCAGCCATCATCCCTGTGTCTGGAGTGCCGTGTCCATCCCCAGTCAGAAAACAGCTGCTTGTGCATCTCTTTTGGATGTCTTTGAGTCTTACCAGCTCGCCCAGTCTAAATAATGTCCCAGTCATTGCTCTGCATTGAATGTCGTGTATGTGCAGCATCTGCAATAAAATCCATCTATTCATTGTGAAAGGTCATCAGATTTGATGAAGCCTTTTTTTCTGTCTATAGGATGCAGAAATATTAGGTTGGAGTTGCCTAAAATCTTCAGGGCATGCTGCAGATGAGCGGGACTGTATGAGTCAGGTGTGTTTGGATGGGCTCGGGGGTCTGGTGGGGCTGGAAGCTCTCTTGCAGAAAAAAAAAGGGCTTCAAAAACTTTATAGGAATGGCTAAACTTCCTGACACTCAGGACCACGTGCTGCTGCCTTCCATCTGCTGGTGCTGGCTGTGCCCCTCAGAGGGGTGGGAGGAGATCTCCAGGGGCATCCCCAGGTTGGAGGGGGCAGCATATCCCAGCATCTTGCTCTGCTGGAGGCTGGCAATCAGCCAGCCAGGCAGAAAGGTTTCATGGTTCTCCTGGCTCCTGTCCCCCCACAGACAGAATAAAATGTCCCCAAATAATAGAATAGAATCACAGAACCACTCGGGCTGGAAAAACCCTCCCAGACCTGTGACTGATCCCCACCTTGTCACTCAGACCAGAGCAGCGAGTGCCACGTCCAGTTGTAAATATGTCATTCCTCCGAATTGCAGAGCTGTAGTTCTGTTGATCTCAAACCATATTTTGGCCAGTCTTGAGCACGGTGGACAATAAGAGGCAGTCAGTGTTAACCCTGGAAGGATGAAGCAGCAAAGGCACCGGGACAGGATCCCACCCCCGACCTGGCCTGGTTTTGCCTGACACCGAGCGCTTCACAGCCCAGATCAGTGTCTCTCTGCTCTGCTCCACACGTGCAGTAGCTGGAGAGAAAAACATGGAGAGAAAAACATAATGCAGAAACAGCTCCATGAAAAACCAGAGAGAAGGCAGGGAAGATTCCTAAGGGGAGGATTCCCAGGCCACTGCCTGCTCTGTGTTGTGCTCATTATCTCGCTGTGTCCCCAGGGGCCCTGGCCCGGGGTGAGACCAGCAGCCCCCAGGAGCTCAGCCTGGGGAGCAGCTCCCACTGGCACTGGGGAAGGGGAGAGCTCTGCCCAAATATCTCTGATCTAAACTGGAGCTTGCAGGGAAAATTAACATAAGGGAACAACATCCAGGAGGAAAGAGCTTTGCTGGAGAGAGGCCTGGCTTGCAGCATCCTCACACAGGATTCTGAAATTGATGATTGAGAACTCTGAGAAGACTCTGAGTCTGCTCCCACTCTGAAAACTTCCAGAGTTCATCCCTGGATGTCTGTGCTTCCCAGCTGCAGCTGCTCTCCAAAATGGTTCTGAACTGAAAAGCCCAAGGAGCCTCTGCCACAGTAAGAAAATGTTTGGGGGGAGTTGGAGGGCACAGTGTGAGGGATTTATCAGCACATCTGTCAGCACAGCTGGAGAGCAGGGTGGAGGGGCAATGAGAGAGCGAGAGATAAAGGCTGAGGGGAGAAGGGGAAGGGAAAGAGGGAGAAGGCAGAGAAGGAGAAAGGAGAAGATGGGAGATCTGGGATCATTCAGCCTGGAGAAGAGAAGGCTCCAGGAAGACTTTAGAGCCCCTTTCAGTGCCTAAAGAGGCTCCAGGAGAGCTGGAGAGGGACTTTGGAAAAGAGCCTGGAGTGCCAGGACACAGGGAATGGCTTCCCAGTGCCAGAGGGCAGGGCTGGATGGGATATTGGGAAGGAATTGTTCCCTGGGAGGGTGGGCAGGCCCTGGCACAGGGTGCCCAGAGCAGCTGTGGCTGCCCCTGGATCCCTGGCAGTGCCCAAGGCCAGGCTGGACATTGGGGCTTGGAGCAGCCTGGGACAGTGGAAGGTGTCCCTGCCCTGGCAGGGGTGGGATGGGATGGGCTGTGAGGTCCCTTCCAACCCAAACCATTCCGTGGTTCTTTGACAAGGTGGGGATTGGTTAAAGGTTGGACTCAATGATCCTGGGTTTCCAACCTCAGTGATTCTCTGATTCTGAGATTTATTGCTTGGATCCCCCCAGGAAAATAAATCTGCCTTTACTGGTGTTTCAAAGACATGGATCCAGTTTCCGTCTCTACAGAAACCCAGGCCCTCACAGCACCTGCTCTCCCCACTGGCAATCCCAAATCCTGAGCCACTTCTGAGAACCTGGGTACATTTATTGGTGCCAGAAAATTAGAGATGAAGCATCAAGGATTGTTTCGGTGCCTGTCTCACAACCCCATTCCCTCAGGGAAATGATCAGGAGGGCAGAGATTTTCCAGTGAGACTCCAGGGCTGGCAGCTGAGGTGCCTCAGTACCTGTTGGTGGTTACTGAGGCTCCTTGCTCATTCCATTTTTGTCTTAATTCAAGTGCTTGGCTGCCAACGTCATCCCTGGAATAGATTTTGGGCACAGTGACAGCAATGGTCCTCCCACGCTGTGTGTAAATCGGGTATAAAAAGCTACAATGTGAGTCCTACTTGTTATACATCCGAGATGGAAAAGCCCCACATCAGGAGAATAAAAGCTGATGCTATTTTAGGCCTTCACCACAGATGTGCAATAAAACCCCTATGTTTCACAACCCAACATTACTTATAAAATATCTCCATTAATAACCTGCAGAGATTGCCATAAAACCACTTTGCATCATTGATTTGCATGGATTGGGCATGGAAGGAATAACCAGAAAGCTCAGGTACAGCCAGGTACTGTTTTGGTGCCTGAAAATAGAAAGGTACCTAAAGCAAAGCCTTTTATGTATCTCCAGGCCATTATCCTTGGATCACAGCACTCCTGGAAAATCTACAGATACTGAATAAGGTGAATAATCTGATTATTTTTTTCTACAGATATTCTGTTTTTCCCATACGTGTTTTTCATAGGATGAAAATCCAATTTGTATGTGCAAAAAAAAAAATTGAAAGATCCATGTCTGCCTGTGCCTGTGTGCTGTTCTGGGGAGGGCTGGGCCGTGGGAGGCAGCACTGCCAGCTTCAGCCTCACTGAGCACATTTCTGACAGGGCACCACAGCACATATGGAAAACATCAAGCAGCACTGAAGTTTTACAGAAAGCACTAAAAATCTGCTGGGTTTTTTGTTATTATTTTTAATTTTGTCCTTTAAAAAGAAAAGCAAACAAGTTCAAACCAGTTCAAACCCACCAGTTTGCTGTTTATTATTCAAAAGGTTGATTTTACGGTGTTCTGCCTTTCAGAGAATTCAGGCAATCCCTGTTCTAACTCAAATGTCAGCGTTTTGTCACTGCATATGTTGTTGCATAGAGCCATAACGGGGTAAAAAACTGTGAGAGGAGCTCTCTGCATCAGTGTGGCAACTCTGAGAATCCCAGGAACGGCCCTGTGGGACCCCAAGCTGTGGGAAAGGGTTTGTAAAAAGTCCCGTTTGTGTTTCCCTCGCAGCAGGAAGTGCCCTGGCTTAGCATGAGCGCCCCCGGCCCTGTGGGCCATGCCCTTCTCCAACAGCTCTGACCTCAGCCCGTCCTTCATCCTGGCCAGCATCCCGGGGCTGGAGGCCGCGCAGGCCTGGATGGCCATCCCGCTGTGCTCTGCCTACGTCCTGGCGGTGACGGGGAACTGCGCCGTGCTGCTGGTGGTGCGCGCGGAGCCCAGCCTGCACGCGCCCATGTACTTCTTCCTCTGCATGCTGGCGGCCATCGACCTGGCGCTGGCCACGGCCACCGTGCCGCGCATCCTCTCCTTCTACTGGTTCGGCAGCAGCGAGATCGGCTTCGGCGCCTGCCTGCTCCAGATGTTCCTCATCCACACGCTCTCGGCCATCGAGTCCACCGTGCTGCTGGCCATGGCCGTGGACCGCTACGTGGCCATCTGCCACCCGCTGCGGCACGCCGCCGTCCTCACCAACGCCGCCACGGCCAGGATCGGGCTGCTGGCCGTGGCCAGAGGGGTGCTCTTCTTCCTGCCTCTGCCTCTGCTGCTCCTGCCCCTTCCCTTCTGCGGCTCCCGGGTGCTGTCCCACTCCTTCTGCCTGCACCAGGACGTGATGAACCTGGCCTGCGCCAACACCACCCCCAGCGTGGTGTACGGGCTCACCGCCATCCTGCTGGTCATGGGGCTGGACGCCGTCCTCATCTGCCTCTCCTACATCCTCATCCTCAAGGCCGTGCTGCACCTCGCGGCGTGGAGGGAGAGGCTCAAGGTGTTCAGCACCTGCATCGCCCACATCTGCGTGGTGCTGGCCTTCTACGTGCCCCTGATCGGGCTGTCCGTGGTGCACAGGTTTGGGAAGGACCTGGCTCCGCTGGTGCACATAATCATGGGCAACATCTACATCCTGGTGCCCGCTGTGCTCAACCCTATCATCTATGGGGTGAGGACCAAGCAGATCCAGAGGAGGATCCTGAGTTTGTTTCATGTCAATGACAGAACTCCCCGGTGACCTGAGCTCGGCCGCTGTCCCCTGTGTCCTCATGCCAGCTCATCTTGTTTTACACTCAGAGTCCTTGGTGCAGGACTGTCCTCTCCGTGTGCTCTGAGGTGCTGCCACCAGGCAAAAGCTGATTGTAAACTCCTGATTGTAAACTCCTTCCAAGAGTGTTCACCCTCACCAGACTTAGAGAGAAATGACTGCGATGATCTAAATCCAAGCCCAACCTGGCAGGCTCTGCAAGGAAGGAAAAGTGACTTAGCAAACTTATAAAGTTGTCCCAGCATCACACCTCTTGGTTCCCATCCCACCTCTAACAGTGGCAGAGCAGAGCAAATGCCGGGTGGTTTGGGATGATTTAGTTAATTTGTTGTTTTCACATGGGGCATATTCACATTCCAAAATTTTTGCCAGGAAATTTGAATGTAGCAACATTCTCTAAGTAAAATAATTACAGGATACCTGTCCAAAGTGACATTACAGATGCAGAAATGCATTTCAGAAGAAGAACCTCCACGTCTGTAGTCTTGTTCTGACCTGTTGTGTGCTCTGTCAAGACCCCTCAACCTCCTCATAGCAGATGCTGTGGAAAAGCTTCAGACCCAGAGTCACTGGTAGCAAATGTAAAAATAAATTAATAATTGTAATCAATAAAATGAAAACATCTCAAGGGAAAAAAATAAGCACGTTATAAATGTCAGTGATGATTCCAAGCTGAAGGATGTCTCATTTCCAAGCCAAAGGTGTTTCACACTTTTGATTCCACACTGGGAATTGCTAAAAAGTCCTGTCACTGGCACCACTGAACAGAGTCTGGCACTATCCTCTGGCACCCCTTGGAGAGACTTGTATGGATCGATGGGACCCCCTCTCACTGTTCTCATTATCATGAGTTGTGGTTTCAGTCTCGAGGTGAAAACAGGGGTGTGCTTGCAGTTCCCACTGCAGCAGCCACTGAGATCCCTGCGGGGCAGGAGCTGGGGCTGAGTTCCCCTTTGATCAGGGTGGTTTTGCTGCACAAGGGGCTGGCACAAAGCCCTGCCAGGGCCTTTCTCAGGGAACTACAGCAGCAGGTTTGATCTGCAGTCTCTCAGGAGGCCCAGGTGCTCTCAAACACCAATGTCTCCATCAGTATCACACAATCCCAGAATCCCTGAGGCTGGAAAAGCCCTCCCAGCCCATCAGTCCCAGCTGTGCCCGATGCCCACCTTGTCCCCAGCCCAGAGCACTGAGTGCCACCTCCAGCCCTTCCTGGGACACCTCCAGGGATGGGCACTCCAAACCTCCCTGGGCAGCTCTTCCCAAGGCCTGACCTCCCTTTCCATGAGGAAATTCCTCCTGGTGTCCACCCTGAGCCTCCCCTGGCCCAGGCTGGGGCCGTTCCCTCTGCTCCTGTCCCTGTTCCCTGGGAGCAGAGCCCGACCCCCCCGGCTGCCCCTCCTGTCAGGGAGTTGTGCAGAGCCACAAGGGCCCCCCTGAGCCTCCTTTTCTCCAGGCTGAGCCCCTTTCCCAGCCCCCTCAGCCGTTCCTCATGCACTGACCCCTGACAGAGGACAGGTCCCAGGGGCTCTCAGGGTCTCTTGTCCATGATTTTAGATGAGGGATCTCACCAGAGACTGTCGCGTGGCAGGGCCTCCAGTGGCTGCAGTGTTTGATGGAGTTTGGTGCAGTTTCTTCCAAGTGCCAGCAAACTCTGAGAGTAAAACAGGCCTCATTTTTGTAGTCTGTGCTGGTACAGCTTCAGTCTTGGTATAACCTTTTCTGCTAAATTCAACTTCAATTTATTTCAAAGTAAATTCTTTCACTTAGGTGAGTTAGAAACAGTTCTCCTCTGGGACTTCGAGGCAATTCTGTCCCCTGTCATTTTTGGCATATTCTGGTTTAATAGAGCTTAGAAGGGTAAAAAAAAATCATAAAAATGAAAACAATCTGTTCCTGCCTAATGTGATTTGGGAAATGTGAATTAATTTTTTGGAGGCATTATGGGTCTAAACCCTTTTCAGGTAGCCATGGCACTGAGAAACGGCTCCTGCTCATTCCCCATATGTTCCTTTTTTTCCTCTTGTGCTGAGAAAAAAATTAATAAAGAAAAATGAATGAACCACCCTGGAAGTGCTGTATTGTATTTCCTACTCATTTATTTCTCAGAGAGTTAATAGACCCTCGGAGCAGGAAAGCATGATGGATTTCTCCTGGGTGCAGATAAAAACTCTCTCACATCTTTGTTTTCCAAAGTTTCGGCCTGGAGTGTTGCATTTTTGGGGAACAGAACATGGCTGTTTCCTTGGCACGTGTCTTTGCCAATGAATATAGCAACCACTTTCCTTCTGGAATGCCCAGTGCTGAGGCCCCAGGCCACCTCTCCTGCAGCAGCAGGAAAACCTCAACCAGAACATGGGGACACCGAACCCACATCTCCTCCATGATCAGGGCCAGAGCCAGAGGTGGGGCTGGTCCAGCTTAGCTGGAAAGAGTTGGGCTCACCTGGCTGAGAAGGGAAGGGCTGAGACAGGCAGAGGGGAGGAAAAAGCAGGACGGCAGAGGTGGGAAGGGGATTGGGAGCCACAGGAGCCTGGAGGTGGCAATAGGGGCAACAAGGACACACGGGGCGGAGGCACCGAGGGGGTTAAAGGCTGCCGCCTTCTCTGACTCGTGTCGCTAATTACGGCTGAAGGAGCGGGGGAGATGCAGAGCTCCCTGCTGGGACCGGTGTGCCAGGCAGAAAAACATCCCTGGTCCCCGCGGAGCAGAGCCCCCTCGGGGCCTGGGGGGCCGGGGGGGATTTAGGGCTGGGACAGCAATTTATGGCTCTGCACCAAGGGCTGGAGGGGATTTAGGGCTGAGGCAGCGATTTATAGCTCTGCACCAAGGGCTGGAGGGGATTTAGGGCTGAGGCAGCGATTTATAGCTCTGCACCAAGGGCTGGAGGGGATTTAGGGCTGAGGCAGCGATTTATAGCTCTGCACCAAGGGCTGGAGGGGATTTAGGGCTGAGGCAGCGATTTATAGCTCTGCACCAAGGGCTGGAGGGGATTTAGGGCTGAGGCAGCGATTTATAGCTCTGCACCAAGGGCTGGAGGGGATTTAGGGCTGAGGCAGCGATTTATAGCTCTGCACCAAGGGCTGGAGGGGATTTAGGGCTGAGGCAGCGATTTATAGCTCTGCACCAAGGGCTGGAGGGGATTTAGGGCTGAGGCAGCGATTTATAGCTCTGCACCAAGGGCTGGAGGGGATTTAGGGCTGAGGCAGCGATTTATAGCTCTGCACCAAGGGCTGGAGGGGATTTAGGGCTGAGGCAGCGATTTATAGCTCTGCACCAAGGGCTGGAGGGGATTTAGGGCTGAGGCAGCGATTTATAGCTCTGCACCAAGGGCTGGAGGGGATTTAGGGCTGAGGCAGCGATTTATAGCTCTGCACCAAGGGCTGGAGGGGATTTAGGGCTGAGGCAGCGATCTGTGGCTCTGCACCGAGGGCTCTGGTGCCATCTCTCCTCGGGGCAGCCCCGCTCCCGGCCCCCATTGCCTTGGCCTGGGAACTCTGTTCCCCGTCCCTGGGTTCTCCACGGGAGAATGAAGTTTTAGGTAGAGCACATCAACAGAGGCGGCTGCCAGGAAGGAGGTGAAGAAGAAAATTGTCAGGACTTTCGATTCCCGGGATGTTTAAAGCCACATTGAAAAAAACAGGGAATGTCCTCCGAGTGCAGGTGACCCCCAGCCCAAAGTATCTGTGAGGTTCCCAGCAGGGCCCTGGCAGCCCAGCTCCAGCTGGGACCGGTGGCCGTGCTGGGACGGGCTGGGATGGTCACAGGGTGACATCTGTCTCCCCACGCAGCGGGAACAGAGCCCAGCTCGGCTGCATCACAGCCTCGGGGAGGAGAAGCCTGGTTCTGTTCTGGGACGCTGCTCATCCCTGTGCTACCTGCAGGTCTCCATCAGCTCCAGGAAGGCTCCCAAAGGCTCCTGTCAGGCCGGGGACATCAGCCTGATCTGCGCTGCAGGGCTCTGCAAGGCATCCTTTCTCCCAGGTATACCAGGGAAAAACGAGCTGAGCAATGTGCAGGGTCTGAGTGAGTCCCAGTCTTTTGGGGGGAGAATGGGCAGCCCTGGGGCATGGGCTTATGAGGCAGGGGGAGGGGGCTCTCACAGACTGTCACACTGGCACTTTTTGCCCCGAAATCTGGTGTTTCTTGACCAAGACAAGCACTTGGCACCTCAGTTTACACTGATGAGCAGCACTGTGCTGTCAAATGTCCTTAGAGCTCCGGGGCTGGTGACAAGGATTCATCTTCCCACTAACCACACTTCAGGAAGGTTTACTGCAGACCAGCTTTCCTCTGGTCTGCTGGGCTGAACAGACTTTGGACACTGGACAGCAGCAAGTGTGCACCTTAGGCAGTATTTCTGTTCAGTTTGTCCAGGAGGAGTCCAGTGTGCTCCAGCAGAACCCCACCAGGAGGGACGGGACACTTCCAGTGGAAGCTGCCAGGACATTTATTTCACAGGGGCTCTCCTGGCCCAGTGCAAGCAGCTGCCAAAGGCTGTGGGGGAGATCTGAGCTTCCAGACCCATCCTCCCACCAGTCCCTGCCACTGGCCAGGTCAGGTCAAGAGCGTTTGATGCTTTTTTTTCCCATAGGACAGAAAGCCCTCAGCATAGGCAGGAGCCAAGAAGGGTTCATGTCTCTGAACTCTACTGCCTTCTCCCACCCTCCCTATTTCCTCCTCATTGGCATCCCTGGGCTGGAGGAGGAGCAGTTCTGGATTGCCTTCCCCTTCTGCATCATGTATGGCATCGCCCTGCTGGGCAACATCACCCTTCTCCTCATCATCAAGGCAGACCCCAGCCTGCATGAGCCCATGTTCCTCTTCCTGGCCATGCTGGCCTTCACTGACCTGGTCCTGTCCACCTCCACACTACCCAAAATGCTCAGCATCTTCTGGCTGGGCTCCGGGGAGATTGGGTTTCCCTCCTGCCTCACTCAGATGTTCTTCATCCACGCCTTCTCCACGGTGGAGTCGGGCGTGCTCACTGCCATGGCCTTGGATCGCTTCGTGGCCATTTGCTGCCCTCTGAGGCACTCCAGCATCCTCTCCGTGCCCGTGGTGGTGGCCCTGGTGAGCCTGGTGCTGGTGCGGGGGGTGCTCCTGGTGAGCCCCACGTGCTTCCTGCTCCACCAGAGACACTTCTGCCAGCACCACGTCATCGCCCACTCCTACTGCGAGCACATGGCCGTGGTGAAGCTGGCCTGCGGGGACACCAGGGTCAATGTCATTTATGGCCTCTTCGTGGCTTTCCTGGTGATAGGGGTGACGTGGTGGTGATCTCTGTGTCCTACGCCATGATCCTGAGCGTGGTGACGAGGCTGCCGTCCAGAGAGGCCCGGCTGGAAGCCTTCAGCACTTGCGCCTCCCACGTCTGTGTCATCCTGGCCTTCTTCACCCCCGCCCTCTTCACGCTCCTGGCCCACCGCGTTGGGCAGGGCATCCCTCCCCCCGTCCACATCGTGGTGGCCAATCTGTACCTGCGGGTGCCCCCCGCGCTGAACCCCATCGTGTACGGGGTCAGAACAAAGAAACTCCGGGACAGGGTGCTCGTCCTCTTCCTGCGCAAGGGAACCTGACCCAGACGGGCTCGGCTCCATCATCCTGAGGGTCTTTTCCAACCTTTTTTATTCTGCGTGTGCCTCAAACTGTGCTCGTAATTTACTGCAGCTGCAGGTAAACTGAACGAGAGATAACACTGGGACTGTTCAGGAAGGAACCTCCCCCCCCACCTGGAGTTTAAGAGATCCATTCTTGCAGAAATCACTTGATTCTCTCCTCTGTTATCACTGTCCCGGAGGTTTCACCCATTGTGTGATGAAACTTGGCATAAAAACATTCAGTCTGATTTCTACACCACTGGGAATGCAGAGTTCACCCCTCCCAGGAGTTAAACTACTCACTGCTAAAATCCTCTCGCTATTAAAAAAAAAATCCTCTCCTGACTAATTATTTTCTCTGTAAGGCTGAGTAGTTCTGAAAGACCTTCCTGCAGCAGATTTCATCTTATGAAGACTGTTCCTGGGCTGTGTGATGGCATTTAAAAGCCCTGTAGAAGTGGCACTTGGGGATATGGGTTTGTGGTGGCCTTGGCAGTCATGTTTATGGTTGGACTCAATGACTTTAAAGCTCTTTTCCACCCTAAATGACTCCATTACTCCATGGGAAGGTGCTCAGATGGGAATGGTGACCATCCTTGTAGAAGGACATGGGTAGAATTCAAGTTTAAGCATTAACCTTGTTTTTGTAAAGAAGGCAAAAACTACAACAATCCTGCTCTAGCAGATTCCAAATGTGCTGTGTAAACTCAAAGCCCTCCAAAGGGATCAGGAATCCTCACTGCTGCAGTTATTTGGAGCAATCTGTCACGGGGAGATCGTCGCTTGCTGGGCTGGCCTGCACTCACTCCACCCCGCCGAGGTGAGACCCCACCTGCAGAGCTGCCCCAGCCCTGGGCCCAGCACAGGAGGGACCTGCAGCTGCTGGAGAGAGCCCAGAGGAGGCAGTGCCATCCAGTGCCACCCCTGCCCTGGCAGGGACACCTTCCACTGTCCCAGGCTGCTCCCAGCCCCAGTGTCCAGCCTGGCCTTGGGCACTGCCAGGGATCCAGGGGCAGCCACAGCTGCTCTGGGCACCCTGTGCCAGGGCCTGCCCACCCTCCCAGGGAACAATTCCTTCCCAAGATCCCACCCAGCCCTGCCCTCTGGCACTGGGAAGCCATTCCCTGTGTCCTGTCCCTCCAGCCCTTGTCCCCAGTCCCTCTCCAGCTTTCCCCCATGCACTGCTGCTCTCCTCCTGGTGCGTTCACATCTCTCCTCCTTGCCCCCACAGAGGGTCTCCCAGGAAAGTTTCCTCCCTTGTTGAGGCAATAAACCAACACCACGTTCCCATCCTGCTTTGACACCGTTCCCAGTCCTATTTAACTCCTGGTGCCTGCCCAAGGCAACCCCAGAGCAGCTCCTGCTGGACACTGGGATTCCCTCCTGGGAGCATGTTTGCATCGTCCCCTTTGACACAGCAGAGCATCCAAAAAAAAAAAAAAGCAGAAGCACCGAGTGAGCCTGGGAGTCCTGGGGGACCTTGGGGAGGGGGGAATAAAGACAAGCACTGGCAGCCTGGAGGGAAGATGCTCTGGCAGCTCCGATTTGGATATGGATACAGAAATATCCATTTCCATATTCGCATTTAAGGCAAAGTGATCTGGGCTTTTCTGGGCTGCTTTTCACATGTCAGCTCTAAATATCAGATCACTGTGACAGTGCTGCTGTAGCTGCAGTGATGATCAGTTTCAAGGGGAGGGTGCCCATGTCATGAAGAGCTTGTTGCACTCAGAGCCTTTTTCCATGCCACTGCGAGCTGTACACACCATTTATCCAGCCAGGACAGACCAGGGGCCCACAAACTGCCTTTGGCAGTGCCAGATGTGCCACGATGCGATCGATGGGTCCTGACAAACAACTGAGATTCTGCTTCCTACAGAGCAGGCACCTGCCCCCAGGTGAGGGGCCAGAAACCTGCAAGGAAGGACAGTTCTTGCCCGTGTTTCAGCTTGGCCTGGTGGGTGATTAGGAGGAAATCTCCTCTTCCCAGCATAATGAAGTAGTTCCTGGGCAGCACAGGGAGCTGCCAGAGCTCTCCCCTCCAGGAGAGGGTGATGTGGTTATTGTTGACTTCATTCGTGCTGGAAAACAGCAGCCGAGTTTGTACATACAGGCATATCCAAGTCCAAAATCTGGCACCCTTGGGCTGACAGATGTTCACAGTGCTACTTTTTGGCACCCACAAGCTGCTGGGTGCTTGGCAAAGCATTGCTGCACTGCCCGGGTTCTCAGCTGTGCTCAGCTCTGAGATGCAGGAAATGCCTGGCACAAAGGCACTTCCCTCAGGCCTCTGCCGCCAAGGTTATTTTTAGAGAAGGGAAAGATCATCAAGCCTGAGATTTATTCACAGAAAGAAGGAAAACAGAGGTGCAAAGGATTTAAGATAATAATAATAATAATAATAACAATAATAGTGACAAAAATAGATCTAAAATGAGGATGGGGCTCTGGGGCTCCCAGGCAGCAGAGAAGACGTGCTCTGCAGCACCCACACAGAAGGGTTCAGGAATCTCCTGGTAAAGCACTGAGTCCACACTCAGGTCTCCAGGTGAGGGGGTCACCTGGTGGTGTCCAAGCCCAGCTCCTGGTAGGCACATGGGGCTCCTCCTCTCACTCTGCTGCCGGGCCTGGAAAAGCCAGAGTGAGGACCAGTGAGCTCCCTCCTGCCTCCCACGCCCAGAGGCCTGAGGGAAGTGCCTTTGTGCAGGATCACACCCAAAACAGGGTCAGGGACTCTCGAAATGAGTGGCCTTCGTGTGCCCTGGGTGTTTGAGCTGCTGTCACCCAGGAGATCTGTTCCAGCCAGAGCCTGGAGCAGTGGCTCGGGTCAGCCCAAAGCAGGGAGCTGGGTTTGTAGAACCACAGAAGAGTCTGGCTGAGGAAGGACAGGGGCACCTTCCACCAGACCAGGCAGCTCCAAGCCCCGTCCAACCTGGCCTTGGACACTTCAGGGATGGGCACTCTGGATTTCACCCCAGAATATCCTGTCTTCTCCCCATACCTCCCTCTGCTTTGATTTCATGTATTTGAATGGGATTGCTTTGGCATGAGGTTAGAAAACAGAGTCAAAGCAGTAAAAAGAGACCAAAATGATTGCTGGCAGTGCTGGGTGCAGTCAAGGGCCAGCACCTCCCTCACTGTGCAGCATCCACCCCCCAGGAGGGGCTAGGAACAGCCTAGATAAATCCTGGTGTCCTCTTTCCCTTACATAAAGCTGTCATTGCTGAGAACAACCCCGGAAGCCTAAAGGGGCACATCAACACCCAAGGGGGATTTACTGAGAGTACACAGAAAAATAACAAAATGTACCTTGAACGTTCCTGGTCAGACCAAGCACTGACTGCTCCTCAGGGCTTTACCTGATCGGATTTCACTGATGTGACCCAAAAACCAGACACTCTCTTCTTCAGGCTGAGACCCTTCGAGGGTTTTGGGGCTGAGCACCGGGTTTGACAGATCTTGGTGAGGTTTCCCACATCAACAGCTGTGTTGCACACTCCCACCGCCACAGCAGGAGTGCCAGGAGGGAGGAGTGGGACTGCCTGGTGTGACCCCCGTGATGCCCCGTCACAGTCGGGTGTCACCAGGTCTCGGGGGGGCTCTGGGTGTGCTGGGGCTGTACAGAGCTTGTGGCAGCAGAAGGAAGCACATCTTCGGTGTGGCAGCGGGGTTTTAGCAGCCCTGCACAAACACAGGAGACCGCTGGTACCAGCCCAGAGCCTGCCCTGGTGTCCTCTGCAAGCTCTGGGAGCTCCCCGTGCCCTCCGAGCACTCACTGCTGACAACGCAGAGCAAAACCAGTCCGACAGCAATCCCAGCTTCCTCATTCCCCCTACAAAGGGATTTCATTAGAAGCATTTAGTCATGGGGTTTGGGGCATCCGTGGCTGTGGGGGTCCCTCCAGCTGGAGCACTGTCACAGAGTCCAGAACATGTCCCTGCCCATGGCAGGGGGTGGAACAAGAGGAGCTTTAGGGTCCCTCCCAACCCAAACCATTCCGTGATTCCAGTGGTCCTCCTGTCCCCCCTTGCACCCTTTGCTATCTCCTATCACACCCTTCAGTGGAAGGAAAAGGGGAAAAGGCTGCAGTTATCTCCCTGCTTTGTGTCTGTGCAGCACCTGGCACTGTGGAACTGTGCTCCCAGGAGCTACAGAAACAGCAGCAATTACCAGAATTTATCTGTCACCCACGCCAGCCCCCGAGCGAGGGCACAGGTCACTCCTACAGGCCTGAGGCATTGGCAAATCCAGAACCTTTTGTTTCCCTTCATTTCCGAGTTTATTCACTATTCCAGTTGCTGCTGCCATTGCTGTAACCCCAGCTACTCCCAGTGCCAGGCATTTCAGTCGTTATTTATTAGGAAAATACACAGCAACTGCAGTTCTTATCAGGAATGTTGTTATTGCAGCCACAGCTGTGAGGAAAATTAGGCAACGTGCACAAATCCAGCGCTCGTCTCTCCTACAGAACTGTCAGCCCAGGGCTTCCCACCCAGCCCACAGACTCCTCAGGGAAATGCTGTGCTCTGTGGAATACAAATCATAACAGAAAAGAGATGCTTAAAGGGCTCAAGCGTTGAGTGCAGAACGGTGCCTTTGGGGTTGTAAGGAAGAAATTAAAAGCAAGTTATAAAATGCCCCTCAAGTTGACTCTAACGAGTTCCTGACTTGAACACTGCTCTTTTCAGGGGCTGATGTGGGAGAAGTTAAACTTTTCCAGCCCCCAGCATTCAAGGAATTCATACTCAATCTCTCTCTGCAAACAGGGAACTTGGCATTGTTTAATTGAGGGCTAAACTCATCAGCATGCCATGAGAAATGGAATTGGTGTATTTTCAACTGCCCCACATCTCAGACAAAGCTCCAGACATCTGTGCCTCCACTCTTCACTTCAGCAGCTGAATAATTAGCCTGATAAGTTAAATTATCAGGCAGCTTTCCAGTGTGCTCTATGGCCTTCAACATGAAAATACAGATTTAAGCGTTTGAATCTGGGTGTGCCAACTCAGACGTGCACCTCATCTTCATCCTCTGCAACATCCCACAAAAATAAGTGGATGGATTTATTCACTCTGTGCATCATTCACTGTTCTGGCCCTGGTAAAAATGGGCAAAAATTGGGACAAGTCACATCCTCCCCCCATGGGGCTGCCCTGGAAGGTGGACATCCTGCTCCCATGGCCATCGCTGAAGCTGCTCACCTGGACTGCTGCACAGCGAGACACAGGCAGGAATATTCCTCAGCTGCTCCTCCCGTGGCCCTTTCCTTGTGTCCTGGTGGGCCACAGCAGCTCTGGGTGTGCACAGGGATGGGGTGAATTCCCACAGCCCAGGGGCTGCTGTGCTGGGTGTGCACAGGGACGGGGTGAATTCCCACAGCCCAGGGGCTGCTGTGCTGGGTGTGCACAGGGACAGGTGAATTCCCACACCCAGGGGCCGGCTTGCTGGGCTG
>VZRO01001113.1:69038-101485 GCA_013397915.1 Daphoenositta chrysoptera | reverse complement strand
CTGTCAATGCGCCCAGGCCAGGGACTGCTGTGCTGGGTGTGCACAGGGACGGGGTGAATTCCCACAGCCCAGGGGCTGCTGTGCTGGGTGTGCACAGGGATGGGGTGAATTCCCACAGCCCAGGGGCTGCTGTGCTGGGTGTGCACAGGGACGGGGTGAATTCCCAGCCCAGGGGCTGCTGTGCTGAGCAGGAGCAGCGGCCGTTCCGCACCCGAGGATGCTCAGCTCCTGCCCCGATGGAAGAGCCTGTGCACAGCACAAGCCCTGCTGGGCTGTGCTTCCCAGCACCACCTGCCAGGCTCCCAGTGAGTCCAGAGGAGCTGGGTCACCATCTCTGGTCATGCTCAGCACGGCTGACCAGCTGGGGATCATCACAGGTTGGGCTCTCTCATCTTGGAGGGCTTTTCCAACTCAGTGATTCTGGGATTCTGGTCAGTCTGTCAGTGCAAAAGCCTCACGCTCCCCTCTCCATGTGCTTGACAAGATTCAGGTTTTCCCATGGCAAAACTTTGGGGAGAGAGGGCTGGAAAAGAAATGAGGAGAAGGAGGAGCAGTGTGCTGTCTGCACAGCAGCTGTCACCTGGCCTGGGCAAAGGAAGATCGAGGGAGAGGCGGTAAAAACGCTGCCAGCAAAGTCAGACAGCAGAAGGGTCTGGTCTCTGAGGTCACTTAGAGCTCCTGCACCTCAGGTGAGACTTTGGGGTAGGAAAGAAACTCAGCAGCAGCTCAGAGATGTGATTCCTGCACGTGTCTGGTTCTCTGCTGCAGAGTTTGGGCTCGAAGGGCACTGACAGAGCGGGGAGGAGGCAAGGGGGCGGAACAAAGGGAAGATGAGGCAGATCAGCTCTGACAAGTCCCTCTGGGGTTTCCAACCTTCCTTTCTCCAAAGTCACCAAGGGATCAAAAACCTTTTAACATCCACGTGCTATTTCTGGGGGGCTTTGCAGCACTGCTGCAGTTGCCATGACATCAGATTGTGGCAGTGACACAGGAAAAAGTTGCGATCCTGTTCCCAGCCAGCCCTGGCACGAGGGGCTCGTGGAAGAGAGCCAGGAGGGCTGGTCCCATCCCTCCATTCTCACCTGTTGCTTTGGCCATATGGATTAAGCCCATCCTAGGAAATGTGCAAGGATCCCTTTGTGCCACAGGCAGAGAGATTTTCTCTTCAAATATCCCTGTGACGTAGCACACGGCATCACAAACTGCCCAAAACAGTCCCTGCAGGAGCACGGATTCTTCAGGCAAGTTGGGAATTTCCACTCCAGTTCCTGGAGAAAACAACATCTTTATTTACCTCTCAGAAGCTATGAAGCATCTTCTAAACATCAGAGCAAGTACACTGTCAGTTCCTCTCCTTCCAGCAGTGTCAAACACAGCAGACCTGTCCCAGGGGCAGCTGACGTGGTGATTGCATTCCAACCCCACCAGCTCGGGCTCCTGAAATGCTCCATGACACTGCCACTCCTGACAGAATTCCCTCGAGAGGTGTAAAATCGTGCCTATAAATACACTATAAATAACCCCGGCAGGGGCAGCACAGAGCTGCTTAAAGAGTATTTTTGGCTTGTGCTGAGAAGTGAACTGGGAACTTTTCTGCTCCTGCAATGTTGATAAGTGTGGGGATAAGGCCAGATAAAAATAATTAAACCTGATAGTCCCCTGGTGCCCCTGCTCCTGACTAACATTTGAATAAGAATCCCTTAAAAGATGCTGGGAGGTGCAATCAGCACAAATTTGGTTCAGGTCTGGTTTAGAAAAGATGGAAAACTCCTGAGTCCCTCTGAATTGCATCATGGACCTCTGGAATGGTGGGAAGTTCACCCCAGCAGGATGATGGAGTGGTCTCTTCTCTCACAGCATCACAAAACTGTGATGAATGAGCTGCACATTGTGCTGCTTGGGAAAGAAAGGAAGGAAACGTCCACAACAACAGCAGAGAGGAATGACTGAGCAGATTTCAGGAGAGAAGGATTGATCTTCAGCAAAATGGGTAGGAAAAGGCATTGGGAAATAGTGTTAAGTTATAGAAATCACAGTTGTGATCTGTGCTTGTGATTCCTCAGCCACTGGGAGATGGCACCTCTCCTCCTGGAGCCCACCATGAAAATCCCAGACTACTTTGGGTAGGAGGGACCGTGAAGCCCATCCAGTGCCACCCCTGCCATGGCAGGGACACCTTCCACTGTCCCAGGCTGCTCCAAGCCCCAGTGTCCAGCCTGGCCTTGGGCACTGCCAGGGATCCAGGGGCAGCCACAGCTGCTCTGGGCACCCTGTGCCAGGGCCTGCCCACCCTCACAGGGAACAATTCCTTCCCAATATCCCACCCAGCCCTGCCCTCTGGCAGTGGAAGCCATTCCCTGTGCCCTGGCCCTCCAGCCCTTGTCCCCAGCCCCTCTCCAGCTGTGTTGTCCTTCCTACCCCCAGACACCTCGCTTGCAGGAGGAGAGCTGCTTATTCAAACCGTTCACTCATTTCTGCCTGAAGTCCATGAACAATCATGTTCTTAGGAAACTATTAATATCTGTCACAATGCCTATGAAAAGTCATGTAGAATTTGGGGGTTTGGTGACTCTGTGCCTGCCCAGTCTCCCTGCAGGGAGAAAAACCCTTTGGACTTGCTGCGAATCATCTTCTCTCCCTCTCAATGTGTACCTTAATATAAGGAACAATATGCCTCTTTCTTTGGGTGGCATGACTGAGAAAGGGCATTTATGGATCACAGGGGGCTTCTAACACCTTCCTGTGGGCCAGGGGCAGAGAGTGCAGTGCCCAGAGATGTGGGTGAGGCAGAGACAGAACACATTGCAGACTGGGTGTCAGAGATCCTGGGATAAACAGCTTTACCCAGTTTTTTCCCTTAGAAATGAGCCCATCCTTTCAGCCAAGCATCGCTTTTGCTGCGTCATGCTCTGCTCAGATGTGCTTCCCATGCCAAGAACAAACCCTACCCGAAGGAGTCCTGCTCTGCAGACACCTAAACCCACCCAAACCTCGCATCCAGGAAATTAAGTCGCTGCTCTTGGCAGGATCAGGCCCCCCCAAATTGCAGAGTGGGCAGCGCAGGGTGGGAGGGATGTGAATAAACAAAGTCTGGACAGGCCTTGATAGCAAAATGTTTATCTAAAACCTGCCCCCACCCAGCTGGCTGCTGGGCCTGCGTGACTCAGCTGATTTCGGGTAGGTTTTATGCCAGGGATGAGCCGGGGTAGATTAAAGTCTTCAATTTGTTTATCCTCCCCCCAGAAAAATATGAATCCTCTCAAGTTCCCTTGTCTAGGAGAGACATGCAGGTTTTACAGTAAAATTCTGAGTAGTTCCTCCGTGCAAAGTCCCCAGTGCGTGACCCTGGGGGTGGCAGAACTTTATCCCGCCGATATCCTGAAAGCACAGTCTCCAGAGGCAAATCCCACACAAACCACCAAAACCACCCAGAACAAAGGCAGGGGGTGTTTTCTGGGACCCTGCTCCGGCTGACAGCCCAGCCCAGCTGTCCCCCCAAGCCCTCCAGGCCCTCAGGGACACACAGACGCAGCGGGGACTTCACAGGATGAGCTTTATTTGGCTGTTAGAAGCTGTTGGCTCCGGCACGGCAGCGGGTGCGGGACACCGAGGGCGCTGCCGGGGCGTTCCTGCGGCTCTTTAGTGGTACTTGCGGGCCAGGGCGTGGGCAACCACACGCACCAGCTTCTGCCAGGCAGCCTGGCAGTCGGGAGAGAAATCCTTGCCGAAGTGGGCGGCCAGGACGATGATCAGGATGTCACCCAGGAGCTGTGGGGACAAGAGCACCCTCAGGTTAGCAGTGCCCTGTGCATCCCCACACAAGCACTCACGTTTCCCCCAGGGAAGCCTCCAGGGAATCTGTAGTCTTAAAAACCTCCCCCCAAGTCCTTTTTAAGATGTACCTTAAATTAACAACCTCCCCCAAAGTCCTTTTTAAGATGCACCTTACATTTGGTTTCTGCTCTTACTCTAAAGGTTCAGGTTCTGCTACCGTGTGGGAAGAGTAACAAAATATTCTCCACAATTTTTTGGATTAAATTTTTCTTTGTCCCTTCTGGCTTTGTTTTGGGGTTTCTCCCAAGCAGAAGACCCAGACGAGCTCCCAGCACAGCAGGAGCTGGCGCTTGGCCCCACAGAGCACCCTGGCACAAACGAGTTCCCGCTGATGTAGGGGGATCTCTGCCAGCCCCAGCCCAGGGACAAATGTTGGGGTTAATTCCCCACTGAGATACTCTCAGCCAGAGTTTTCTCTCTGTAGATCCTCTTTTGCTTTTGGCATCCAGCCTCCACCTCCTGCTCCTCACTCATCTCTCTCTTCTCCCCTGTGCCAAGCTTTGCTCTGTTCCTTCTCTTCTCCCTTGGCTCAAACCTCTTCGTGCTCAACAACTGCTTTCGCTTTGTTCTCCCCCTCCGCTCCCACACTGACACCACGTCCTCCCTTCCCGTCCCCGTCCGCCCTCACTCGCCCCCTCCACACGGCCCCTGTCACCCCTCAGCCTGCGGGGTCCCCTCCCTCTCCGTCCCTCTGCATCTCCCCCTCCTGCCAGCCACCAGCCCCTCTTCCTCCCGCCCTGCCCTGTCGGGGTAAATCCCTCCCCTGGTGGGGATCAGGTTTAGGGGAGACACTGCAGTGGGGAGGGCAGGTCAGGGGCACAGCTCACCCTGAAGTTCTCGGGGTCCACGTGCAGCTTGTCGCAGTGCAGCTCGGACAGCTGGGAAAAGGTGTTCTTGATGCTGTCCAGGTTCTTGACGGCATCTCCAAAGGAGGTGAGCACCTTCTTGCCGTGGGCCTGCACCTTGGGGTTGCCAAGGATGGCAGCGGGGCTGGACAGGTTCCCGAAGGAGGCGAAGAACCTCTGGGTCCAGGGGTAGACGATCAGCAGCCTGGGGAGAGACACAACCAGACACAGTGACGTTAAGGCTCCCATGACTGGAGTGGTTCCTCTCTCCGGGTGCAGCCGAGCAGGTTCCCAGGAGCTGGACCTACCTGGCCAGGGCCTCGGCGCCGCACTCGGCCACGTTGACCTTGCCCCAGAGGCCGGTGATGAGCGCCTTCTCCTCGGCTGTCCACTGCACCATGGTGTTGGCAGGAGGCTGGCGTGTGGCGGGTACGGAGGAAGTCTGGGCTCTGCTCCCGAAGGATCGCACGCTGGGGACCCGCTCGCCCCGTCCCCGCTTTTATGCACTGCCCGGGCCCCTCCTCCCCCCCGGGCACCCCTCCATTGGCTGGGCCCCGGGGGCCCCGCGGCCCCGACACCCCAGGGGAGGGGACCCAACACCAGGGTGGGGCCCCAGGGCAAGATGTCCAGATCCGGCGCCGGGCTGGGCTGGCCACCCGCCCTCCCCCGTCTCTGATTTGCAGCCCTGCTGAAGGGTGGCATTATCTCCACGCCAAGTCCCAGCACGGCTCCCTGCAAGTTCCGCAGCAGCTCCCCAGGGAAGGTGCCAGGCCTGGTGCCCCTTGCACGGTGCCAGCCCCTGAGGCAGGAGACTGGGACCTGGGGCTCTTGGGTTCTCCCTCCGAATGCACCAGTTTCTCCTTCTTCTCTTCCTGCGGGACCTGCCAGGCTTTGGGTTCTCCCTTTTCTTTCCCATCAGCTCTTTAAGAGTTTGATAACTTCAGGATGACACTGCTAAAACCATGGCAAGGTCTTGCAGCCAAGAGGGAGCTCCTGTCTCAAAGACCCTCTTGGCAAAGGTCAGGCAAGGCTGGAAGGGAGATGTTATAACCCAGGGCAAACCAACTGCCTGCAGGGTGTTGGCTCACAGGGCATGAGGAGAGGGGGGAAGGCTGGGCACACTGGATCCCACAGAATCCCAGGATCCCTGAGGCTGGAAAAGCCCTCCCAGCCCATCAGTCCCAGCTGTGCCCGATGCCCACCTTGTCTCCAGCCCAGAGCTCTGAGTGCCACCTCCAGCCCTTCCTGGGACACCTCCAGGGATGGGCCCTCCAAACCTCCCTGGGCAGCTCTTCCCGAGGCCTGACCTCCCTTTCCAGGAAGAAAACCCGTCTGCACAGCTGTGCAGCCTGAGAGAGTGCCTGACCCAGGGATCCCGCAGCCGGATGGTCAGTGGTGCTCCTGAGAGGTGGGAGAGGCAGCCGGGGGTCCTGGGGCTGCTCTTCTGCTCCTGCTCCCAGCCGAAGGCGGTGAGGTGGGATGCAGGGGACAGGGATGGAGCTCATGGGGCACAGGAATGCCCAGGTGGGGTCTGGGTGACCTTGGAGCAAAGTGCTTGTGTTTGTTCCTGCTCGCTGCAGGAGGAGGCTTGGCCAAAGGGCCCGGGGCCAGGCCTGGGGGTGACACTGTCCCCCAGCCCTCTGCCATCAACACTGGGGTGTTTCATGGAGTCACAGAATCCCAGACTGGCTTGGCTGGAAGGGACCTTGAATCTCATCCAGTCCCATCCCCTGCCATGGGCAGGGACACCTTCCACTAGCCCAGGTTTCTTCCAGGTCCCATCCAACCTAGTCTTGATGGTTGTGTCTGTTACATTCTGCCTTTGCTAATCTAAGAATGACAACAACTTTAAAAAAAAACCCAAACCCCACATGCAGGAAGTTACAAGTGATGGCCCCAGTCTCCCTGTCAGTTGTCCTACTGCACATTTTTGCACAGTTCTACTCCACTCACTCTGCGGAAGTCTTAAAACATCAAACAATGTTACCTTATGTCTCCAAAAAGTGCCACAGTGTTTCTGTTTGTTTTTTGTGTTGTTTATTTGGGTTTTGTCCTGAACACTCCCCTGGGCTCTCCGTCTTAGACAAGTTTCACTTGCATGAACGAGGTCATGGCTCATGTTATCCCATGTTTGTGAACATTCTCTTCCCAGCCCCCCGTGTTCCCCCCTCCCCATTCCCACAAAGAACCAGACATCTCCTCGTGGCTGGAGCAGTTGGTGTTTATTTGGTGATTAGAGCCCAGCAGAACCCGAGGAGGATTCCCCAGGAGTGTCTCCTGGCAGGAAGGATCCCAGGAGGCTCAGTGGTACTCATGGGCCAGCGCGTGGGCCACCACACGGACCATCTTCTGCCAGGCAGCCTGGCAGGCGGGGGAGAATTCCTTGCCGTAGTTGGCAGCCAGGACGATGATGAGGATGTCACCCAGGAGCTGGCAGTGGAGGCAGAAGAAGCTGTCAGCTGGCGCTGCCCCCTCTTCCCTCCCCACTGTCCCACTCCGGTCCCTGGGGAGCTCACGGCAAAGCAAGGAGCAGATTTATCCTGTGCAGGGCACCAGGCTCCTGGCACAGCTTGTCTGGCATGCACCAGGATCCCTTTGCCTTCCTTTGCCTGCTGTGCACTGTCCTCCCTTGGCTTCTACTGAGTTTGCCCCTTCCTTTTCCATCCCTACCCACCGTGGGCTCAGAACCCTCCTGCCAAAGTGGCTGTGCTTATTTTCCCTTCTGGTTTACCCACTCCAGCACAGCCAAGCTCAGCTCTTCCCTCTAAACCCCATCTCAATGCCTTCCCTTCTGGCTGCTCCAGGATGTGTCTTCTGACCAGGTCACATTTGTCTCTGCATTTCTCCCCATTCACCTCGCCTGCCTGGCTCCCTCCTCTCACAGGTCCCAGCCCCATAACTCCTCTCTTTTCCCCACTCTCCTCTCCCCTCCACTGCCCCTACCCTCCACAGGCTCTCAGGCAGCCTCAGGGTTTCTCTCGAGGTCTCACTGACTGTCAGACCCCTCTGAGATCCCGAAGCACTTCCAGAGCCTGGGAGCCTCTGCCCAGCCGAGGCTGCAGCCCGAGCGTGGCTCACCCTGAAGTTCTCGGGGTCCACGTGCAGTTTGTCACAGTGGAGTTTGCTCAGCTGAGCAAAACATTTCTTGATGCTGTCCAGGTTCTTGACGGCTTCCCCGAAGGAGGTGAGCACTTTCTTGCCGTGGGCACGGACCATGGGGTTGCCAAGGATGGCAGTGGGGCTGGACAGGTTCCCGAAGGAGGCGAAGAACCTCTGGGTCCAGGGGTAGACAATCAGCAGCCTGGGGAGAGACAGAGGGACACAAACAGACACAGAGGCATTGATATTCCTGTGACTGGAGTGGTTCCTCTCTCCGGGTGCAGCCGAGCAGGTTCCCAGGAGCTGGACCTACCTGGCCAGGGCCTCGGCGCCGCACTCGGCCACGTTGACCTTGCCCCAGAGGCCGGTGATGAGCGCCTTCTCCTCGGCTGTCCAGTTCACCATGGTGTCAGCACAGGGCCTTCCCCGAGCAATGCCGAGGACGTGGCTGCAGCGGCTGCCCCGGGGATTTTTATACACGGCTTGGCCTAATCTCAGTTCACTGAGCCCCTGCTTGGGGCTGGGGAGGGAGCGGGGCTGCGCAGGGAAAGATAGCGGTTTTGGATGCTGTCCAAGGGGGAAAGAGGCCCTTTCCCCCTCTGTCTTTGAGTGGACAAGCGTCACCTCACCCCCATGCGCAGTCCCAAGCACAGGTGGAGCTGCCGGAGCAGCCCCAGCCCGGCTCTGGGATTCCAGGGTGGCACAGGCCGTGTGTCCCTCCTGGGGAACGTCATCCCGTCCTGCCAAGTCAATCCTCCAAAGTGCTTTGCACATGGAATCATGGAATCCCAGACTGGTCTGGGTTGGGAGGGACCTTAAAGCCCATCCAGTGCTACCCCTGCCATGGCAGGGACACCTTCCACTGTCCCAGGCTGCTCCAAGCCCCAGTGTCCAACCTGGCCTTGGACACTGCCACGGCAGCCAGAGCTTCCCTGGGCATCCAGAGAGCCTCTCCAGCAGCTGCATTGGTGCCACAGGGCACTTACCAGCTGCCTTAAGCTAAAAACATGAGTTTAAACTCCCTGAGAAAGAATTCAAGGGCTTCTAAATTTGAAGATTAGTGAGCCATGGAAAAATTTTAAGGAAGTCTGCTGTGTTGGGCTGGCCCAGAGGCTGTGTGCAGCAGTGGCACTGGTCCACGACACAGTCAGTGACTCAAGCTCCCAGTGAGGCAGATACAGCCCCCGAGTGCCTGCAGGGATGGCAGGGTGAGCCCGCCCAGGACAGCACCAGCTCTGAGCAGTCCTGGACCCTGTGAGACCTGGCAAAAACCAAAGGCAGCACAGCCCGGACAGTCCCAACCTTGGGCTCACCCTGGTGCTCTTCAGGGGGTCCCTCCACTTCGTCCATTTTTATAAGGAAGAGTTAATTTTAGGTGTGTCTTAAAATCCCCTGCTTTCTGCCTTGGAGGCAGTGGCCTGGCTGGGAGGTTTTGGGAGCTCGAGCTCCCAGCACAGGGACTGCCTGCTGAGGGATCTCTTTGGGGCTGGGAGGGAAAATGTTCCTCACAATGTGCTGAGCAGGGGCAATTTCTGCAGCTCTCTTTGAGCCTGAAGAGTCAAAGGGAGATCTCCTTTCCCCCGGTGCAACCCCAGCAACACCTGACAGCTTATTCCCAGCTGGTGCCCAGGCAGAAAACTGGGCCCTGCTGCCAGCCTGGGATGGATTTCACTGTGCTCAGGATCCTTTCCTTGAGCATCCTTCCAGCTGGCTGTTCCCTTTGCTGTGGGTGGAAGATCTCCGAACTCGTGAATCACAGGATCATGGAATGGTTTGGGTTGGAAGGGATCTTCAAGATCATTTAATTCCACTCCCCCTGCCGTAGGCAGGGAACCTTCTGCTAGACCAGGGTGTTCAAGTCCTGGCCACACACTTGCCCCCTTCCATGGACAAGACCCTTCTCTTTTGGAGACAAACCATCCCAACGAGGGCCAAAGGCAGCTCCAGTGAGGGCCCTTCTGCCCCAAGCAGAGTTTATTGGTCCCTGATTGCAGCAGTGTCCCCGCCAAGCTTTACCCTTATCAGCAGCAGTGGCATCTGTGCCCAGGCTCTGCTCTGGAGCCAGGCCAGCCTCCACTCTGCTCCGGAATATGCAGGGCCTTGTGTCCTAAGCCAGCAGGTCCTGAGGGTGTCTTTGTTCCTATTCTAAAATCCCAGAAGGTTTGGGTTGGAAGGGATCTTAAAGCCCACCCCGTGCCAGCCCCTTCCAGGGGCACTGTCCCAGGTTGCTCCAAGCCCCAGCAAACCTGGCCTTGGACACTTCCAGGGATGGGGCATCCTGCATCCAGGGCCCTCCTCTACTCTCCCGACCCCTTTTTGGGTCGGGTGGGCTGGTGGTTGTTGTAACTTTGCCCTGTCACACCAGAGAGGGACAACTGTCACTGGGACAGTGGGACACACAGGCTCTGGGACACAGGCACCACACCCTGGTCACTATCCCTAAGGCAGGACAACAGGAGCACCCTGGTGCTGGCCAGAGAGCAGGACATGCTCCCCATCACCTCTGGAACACGTCCACAGGGGAGGAGCTACAGAATGAGCAGGAGATGGACGCTGAGATGAAAAGTCCCTGCTGAGGTGCCCGGCCACTGCACACCTCTGCACGGGGTGCAGGTTTGGGACCCAGCTCTGGGCACCCCAGCAGGCCTGGGGGTGCTGCTGGCTGCACCCACCCTCAGCTGCTTGGTGTGTGCTGGAAAATTCCAAGGCTTCGAACTGGAACAAGATGTTGAGGATGGCCCACCTCCTGAAATCCCCCTGAAATGCCCATTGGTGGGGTGAAGGGAGAAGCTATGCTGCAGGGAAGCTGCATCCAGATTCTGGGCTTTTTTCCTAGTTTTTTTCCCCCAGCCCCTCAGTGCTGCTGGCAGGGCTGGACCTTTGCCTGCCTGGCTGTGCAGCACAGAGGGATTAAAGCATCCCTGCTTTATCAGGAGAAAGGCAGAATATTTATTCTTAAATCATGCAAAACAAGAGTTTCATTGTCCTGAGACACCAACATGTCTCTCCTTGTTGGTTTTTAGGCTATTCCTGGACAAGCATTGCTGAAACTGAGATGCTTATATAGAATCCTTCTATTCCAGTGAAAAATGTGCTTCCATTAAGCCAAAATGAGTTTAAAAAGGCTCTAATCCATCCGGACTGAAAGCTGCCCTCATCCCTCATCCCCTGCTCTTGGGATCTTACACATTTCAAATATCAAACTCTGATCAGGATGCACCAGTTTTCATCTCTGATGCAGAAAATGCTTTTGATCAACTTCTTAAAAATACATCAGTAACAAACTATGGAGGAGTAAATTTCTGCCCAATCAGTGAATCTCTACAATTTTATATCCTTGCAAACATCCCAGGAGGAGAGGCCCAGGGCCCGCAGGCAGCCACAGAGACACAGAACACAAAGAATTTGAGAACATATAGGTTTTATTGCCTGTTACAGACACAGCTGCCTCCCGAGGCTTCAGTGGTACTTGTGGGCCAGGGCATGGGCCACCACCCCGACCAGCTTCTGCCACGTGGCCTGGCAGGCGGGGGTGAAGTCCTTGGTGAAGTGCGCGGCCAGGACGATGATCAGGATGTCACCCAGGAGCTGGAGAGGAGAAGGCAGGAGGGAAATAAGGTCAGCAGGGTGCTGGGCACCCCTTCGCCCTGCACAGCACCCCGGGACCAGGGGACCCCAGCTCCCAGTGGGTCCTGGGGCCGTGGCCCAGGGAAGGTCTGTCAGCTGAGTCCTCGTGCAGGACAAGAGCCTTGTGCTGGCTGTGGGCACGAGTGTCCACCTGCTCCATCTCTGCTTTTTCTCATGTTTTCCAGCCTCTGGACGTTTTTCTGCCTTTTCTTTTTCTGCTGTGAAACCCAACACCTACTTCAGCTGAGGGTCAGTGCCAGGTCCGCCTGCTACATCCCCAAAGCCAGGCTTAAACAGAGGCTAAAGCAGATGCCAACATCCTGCTCCAGCCATGCCTGCACAAGCCCCCAGACTTCTAGAGAATCTCCCTGTTTGTCACCAAATTTGTCCTTGCAGCCCGGGGCCCAGCATTACCCTGCATCATTCAATTCCCAACCTTCCCCTCTCCACCAGCTCCCACTCCAGTCAGCCATGTCCTGTGTGGTAACTAAAATACAAGTTATTTATGCCTGTTTGAAATCCCCCAGGCACTGAGGTGCTCTGAGGAAGGAGGGACAGAGGGTCAAGCTCCAAGGACAGCTCACCCTGAAGTTCTCGGGGTCCACGTGCAGCTTGTCGCAGTGCAGCTCGGACAGCTTGGAGTAGGTCACCTTGAGGTTGTCCAGGTTCTTGATGGCGTCCCCGAAGGAGGTGAGCACCTTCTTGCCGTGGGCACGCACCTTGGGGTTGCCGATGATGGCCGTGGGGCTGGACAGGTTCCCGAAGTTGTCAAAGAACCTCTGGGTCCAGGGGTAGACGATCAGCAGCCTGGGGAGAGACACAACAGGATGGCGGCCCCGTTCCCGCCCCCGGGGCTGCGGCGGGTCGCTCTGGGGTGCAGCCGGGCCGGCTCCGGGAGCTGGGCCTACCTGGCCAGGGCCTCGGCGCCGCACTCCTCCACGCTGACCTTGGCCCAGACGCTGGCGATGAGCGCCTTCTCCTCGGCTGACCAGTGCACCATGGCGGCGGCGGCTGGGCTGGGCTGCGGGAGGACTCGGACCCCGTAGCTGAGCCCAGACCCCGCCAGGGCTTTTATCCTCTGCCCGCAGCCCCTCCCCGGCCCGGCCAGCGGGGCCATTGGCTGGGGCGGGCGGGGGTCCCCAGCGGGGGTCGGGCTGTCCATGCACGGTCACTCCGCGGTGAGGTGTGGTCTCCGAGGAAAGCCCTGAGAGTCCCTTAACAGGCCGGCTCAGGACACAGGACCCTCTTATCTCCCTCTCCTTCTCCCCTGGCTGCCTGTTCACCACAGGCGTGGACATTCCACCCATCCCTGCGGCAGGCACAGACCCCTCAGAGAGCTGCTTTAGAACCATGGAATTGTCTGGGTAGGAAAGGACTTCAAAGCTCATCTTGTTCCACCCCCTGCCATGGACACCTTCCACTATCCCGAGTTGTTCCAAGCCCTGTCCAGCCTGGCCTCAGACACTTGCAGGGATGGTGTTAGTGAAGCAGAGGTCGCCTCCTCAGCTCCAGGTTTCCAGGAATACCTGTGTGGGGTGCCAGGGTGGGCTGCAGCTGTGAACAGGCTCCTCTGTTCTTTCCATGTGTGTCCGGTGTGAGCCCCTCAGCAGCCTCTCCCTGCTGGGAATTAAAAGCCTTGCACGAGGCCATCAGGACCCTGCCATCAGCCTGATCAGCCACAGCCATTTCCACCGGGGCGAGGTCTAAAGGCTTTTGTTAGACTCTGGCTGTCACCTGGTGCACAGCTGGTTTCCTGGTTTCCAGGCCTCAGTGCAGCTGTGCTCCCATGCTCAGGAAGGCAAAGCCAGGATGCATGAGGTGTCAGGCATCCAGACAAATCCATGGACACTGGAATTGTTCCAGGCCGGGCTGGACAGGGCTTGGAGCAACCTGGTCTAGTAGAAGGTGTCCCTGCCCACAGCAGGGAGCTGGAACTGGGTGATCTTCATGGTCTCTTCCAAGCCACACCATTCCACGATTCTTTGAATCTGTGACTGTGGGTCTGTCTGTGGGCAGTTCAGGAAGTCTCATCCAGACCTCTGAGATATTCCAGTCACAGACTGATACTGGCCCATTGATCTGAGAAGGCTGGAGAGGGACTTTCTACATGGACAGGCAGAAACAGGACACAGGGAATGGCTTCCCAGTGCCAGAGGGCAGGGCTGGGTGGGATCTTGGGAAGGAATTGTTCCCTGGGAGGGTGGGCAGGCCCTGGCACAGGGTGCCCAGAGCAGCTGTGGCTGCCCCTGGATCCCTGGCAGGGCCCAAGGCCAGGCTGGACATTGGGGCTTGGAGCAGCCTGGGACAGTGGAAGGTGTCCCTGCCCATGGCACGGGGGGCACTGGATGGGCTTTAAGGTCCCTCCCAAGCCAACCCAGTGTGGCATTCTGTGATCTCACTGGAGACAGTGGCACAAGGCCATCACTGTGATCCAGCTGGGGGATTCATGTCTGTGGTCACATTTTAGCTCCTCACCACAGGGTTCTATGAGACATTACTAATTTTTTCCATTTCTGGATGGTGGGAGAGGCCCAGGCCCTCTGAACAGCCCAGGCAGGCTCTGATAGCCCGGGGAGTGGGGCTGTGTGGGGCAGATAAAGGTATCGTCAGGTGCCCAGCGCTGGCTGAGCTCCTCACCTACAGAGCAGAGAAACGACACACCCTTTCTTCTAAAGAGATCTGACAACTCCAGCAGTTGTCAAAATGCATCATACAGAGCTACAAAGAGTGGACTGGAATATGTGCAGCCCTAAATTCCCAGGCAGACATTCCCATCACGTGAGCCAGGCTGACAGCTGCTCGCCCAGCTGGGGATGACAATAAACGGCCTCGGTGGCCTCTGCATTCATTACTTCTCTGCAGCCTGAATTCCCCGGCACTGAAATTAAAACCCAAGCTGCATCTGGGGCTGTTCTTAGCAATGCACTCGCCTCATCTCTGATAGAAGATTCATTTTCAGCTCTGCAAGGCTGAACTTTAAAAGGGAAAAGATAATGATGCTTTTCTGCTGCATCTGAACCAGCAGCAGGGAAAAGCTCAGGGAGGGGCAGCAGGAGGGTGAACCGGGACAGGCAGGACAACATCAAACACAGAGGCTGGAGGAGAGCGTTAACTGCAGCATTAATATTACTTTTGAAATGTGGTTAATAAATGCTGGGTTTCTGGAGTCTGTGGAAAACAGGCAGGGATGTGGCTTGTGGTGAGAAGCCTGCAGGCCTGGCCCCATGCTGTGACCCAGGGTCTGGTTTTACTGGTGTGGGAGCAGGATGACTTTATTTGGGATGGTTAATGATGACCATAAAGAGCTGAGAGGGGAAGGAGGAAGGCAGAGGAAACAGGAGGAAGAGAGGCTGAAGTAATTTTCATTCACGCAGGCCCATTCCACTCTGCTCTCCTGTATTGATCCCTTTAATGGTTGGTTTCATCCCCAGAGCGGCTCTTTAACCTCTAAATCCCTTCAGATGGGCACAGTAGAACAGGAATAACAGCAGGTGAATCAGCCACTTAATCGGATTAGGGTCTTGTGGCCCCTGCGTGGGGAGAGTCTGTCATGGCAATGGCCTTTTGCAGCCACTCTGGGCTGTAAGTTCATATATCAGCTCCAGCCCATCCTGCCCCACAGCTCCCCACTGGCCCATTTGGCATTGGCCAGGCTGGGACTGGTGCCTTGGCTTAGCCTGGAGGCCAGAGCTAATTTCCCACCACCCACTGCTGCTGCAGATACCCAGTAAGGGCTTCAGAATGGTGCCTGGGGCAGCAGGGATATCAGGAACCCCTGGAAAAACTGGAGAGGGGCTTGAGACAAGGCATGGAGGGCCAGGACACAGGGAATGGCTTCCCAGTGCCAGAGGGCAGGGCTGGGTGGGATATTGGGCAGGAATTGTTCCCTGGGAGGGTGGGCAGGGCCTGGCACAGGGTGCCCAGAGCAGCTGTGGCTGCCCCTGGATCCCTGGCAGTGCCCAAGGCCAGGCTGGACATTGGGGCTGGGAGCAGCCTGGGACAGTGGGAGGTGTCCCAGCCATGGCAGGGGTGGCACTGGATGGGCTTTAAGGTCCTTCCAACCCAATTCATGCTGGGATTCTAGGTTGCCCCAAGTTCAGGAGCAGAGCAAAGCCAGATGCTCACAGACTTTAGGGAAAGGGGCAGAGCAGCTGCTCTAAACCCATTCAGGATGTGGCCAGTGATGAATCCAGGGAAATGCAGCAACAAGTGTGTCTGAATCACCACAATTTGTACAGCTTTCCCTGCCTGGGACTGGTTGTTGCCTGAACATGGAAGAAAAGAATTTCTGGAAATGCAGTTTTTTCCTTAGAAGGGACAGGGATACTGGGAGACACCAGCGACAGCAGAGGTGTGGGGGCTCCACAGTGGAGGGTGGAATTTTGGAGCAGGGAGCTGGATGTCATCCCCACAAGGAGAGTTGTCTCCTTCAGCCCCAGGCACTCTGCTCTCTGCACAAACACTTTCCCATTTGTTTCCCTGCTGTAACAATAAGGGGAAATGCAGTGGAGGTTAAATTAACTCCTCCCTGCCCCTAGCAAAGTTCTTTCATTTCAGGATGCAGATTTAACCCTTGGTATCTTTTAGGTCTGACTCCAAGAGGTGTGGAGCACCCCTTGCCCTGACTGCTCCAGCCTGACCTTCATGCCATGTAATCATGGAAACATGGAATATCCTGAGCTGGAAAGGACAGAATCCCAGGATCCCTGAGGTTGGAAAAGCCCTCCCAGCCCATCAGTCCCAGCTGTGCCCAATGCCCACCTTGTCCCCAGCCCAGAGCTCTGAGTGCCACCTCCAGCCCTTCCTTGGACACCTCCAGGGATGGGCACTCCAAACCTCCCGGGGCAGCTCTTTCCAAGGCCTGACCTCCCTTTCCATGGAGAAATCCCTCCTGAAAAAGGACCTACAAGGACTATTGTGTCCAGCTTCTGGCCCTGCACAGGACCACACCAAGAATCCCAACACGTGCCTCACTTTTCCTACAAATGTGTTGTAACTGGAACCTTTCACCATATTGCTTTAATTTTATTGGAAATCTCCAGGGTCTGGAATTTGGGTCCCGGGGCACACTGCTGGGGATTAGGGGCTGGATGCACCACAAATGCACCAAGAACCTCCTGGGCACAGCAGGAGACCTGCCCTGAGGCCCTGCTCGTCTGTCCCTGTCCCTGTCCCCCTGCAAAGGGACCTGACAGCCCTGAAGCCACAGGCTCTGGGGTCCGGAGCTGTGTGGAGAAGGGATGAGAGGCACAAGGTGAGGCATAAGGGCCAGGATGTCTGGGAAAACCACTTTTGAGTTATCCCTCACCACAAGAGCTCAGGCAAAACCATCCAGAAATGGGCAAAAGCAGGATTTTTATTGCAGACAAGCTGCCTGCAGGACGTGCTCACTTAGGGCAGAGGCTTTCCTCGATGGCTCGCTCTCCCCCCCGGCCTCGCTGGGGCTCCATCTCTCAGCACAGGAGGGACTCGGGCTGTGGCTGCCACCAGACCCTCAGCCCTGGGCTGGCGGGGACACTGGAGGGGGACAGCTCGAGGGAGGGACGCGGTCGGTGGGGGTAGGAAGGGAGGGCAAGGACAGCGGGGCTGAGGGTTTTCCAGCTGTGCCCAGCACCGCAGCCCAGCCCAGTGCCCACTGTGGAGCTGTGCTGGCCCTGCAGGGCTGGGGCTGCTGTCACACCCCGGCCCGCACCGAGCTATCAGCCCGGCCGGGGTGCTGGGACCGGGGTGCCGGCCGTGCCCAGCGCCCCCCTATCGCCCGCGGCAGCCCCGAGCCCCTCCCCGAGAGCCGCTCCCCGAGAGCCCCTGGCTGCAGCCCCAGATAAGGCCGGGCCAGATGGCACAGGCTGTTTGTGTCCGGGTGAGGGGAAAGGGGAGGGTCACTGCAGGGGCTGGGGTCCGGCTGCACGGGCACTGGGACAGACGGATGGACAGATCCCCACCCACACAGCAGTCACACCAGTGGGCAGTTCCGCTGTGGAATCACGGAATGGTTTGGGTTGGAAGAGACCCTACAACTCCCCCAGTGCCACCCCTGCCATGGGCAGGGACACCTTCCACTGTCCCAGGCTGCTCCCAGCCCCAGTGTCCAGCCTGGCCTTGGGCACTGCCAGGGATCCAGGGGCAGCCACAGCTGCTCTGGGCCCCCTGTGCCAGGGCCTGCCCACCCTCCCAGGGAACAATTCCTTCCCAATATCCCACCCAGCCCTGCCCTCTGGCACTGGGAAGCCATTCCCTGTGTCCTGTCCCTTCATGCCTTGTCCCCAGTCCCTCTCCAGCTCTCCTGGAGCCCCTTTAGGCCCTGGAAGGGGCTCTGAGCTCTCCCTGGAGCCTTCTCTCCTCTGTCCATGGGGCACATTGAGTTTTCCTCTCACATTTTTCTCTCAGGGCAGGTGAGAGCTGTTACAGGATGGGGTTCAGGGTCTCCTCCATCGCTGCCTGGTGCCCACAGGCAGGATTCACAGCAGGACAAAAGGTGTACCAGCACAGGGACAGGAGGGTGGCAGTGGACTCTCCTCAGCGAGCCCTTCCCTGTGCCCCTGTGGGGACGAGGCTGCTCTCCCCCTCCCCAGAGCTCCCCTCCCCTGCGGCCTCTGGGGGAGCTCAGGGTTCCGCGGACAGACTGAGCGGAGCTGTGCTGCAGCAAAAGCATCAGAGCGATGCTTGGTTGTGCCTGTGCCGGCAGCAGAGAGGGGAGAGCAGGTGAGGGAGCAGGCAATGCTCACCCACATAAACCCTCACACCCCGGAGTAAGGGCCTGGCTCTCCCTCAGCAAGGCTCCAGCATCCTTTGTCCCAGGTTAGCTCCGAGGGACATCTCCAGTCCTCCAGTGCTACACCTGCCACAGGCTGAGCTGGCCCTGCCTGTCACTGCTTTGCAGGAGGTTCCCTTAATCACAGACCTCCACAAAAAATCCCAGCGTTGTCTGGGAGCCACGAGAGCTGTCCCAGACCTCACAGTCCTGGGGCACTTTCTAACCAAAGGTTTCCTGTGTGCAAGGATGGCTCCAGGGGCTGTGCTGAGCTCAGGCAAGGACTTTCCTCCTCCTGCTCATGGCATGGGACCAGCTGGGTCAGGAACATGTTTTATGGGTCCTGTTCTGCCTTTACAGCCTTTACAGCCCTTACAGCAGGCAGGGGATAGCGCCAGACCTGTTCCTCTGTTGGGACTGGGTTTGGGAGGGCAGACCTGACCTGACTCCGGACCTGACCCCAACCTGGCACCTGCCACTTATTCCAGGAGCAAAAGTGGCTCTGAAAATGGGGTGGAACCTGAGGAAACCCCTCTGCAGAGGCTGAGTGGCTGCTTGGGGGCTGGAGAGAAGCTCCCCCCTGCCCCAAGTGAGGCACTGAACCTGGTCCTGGGGGCAGCCCTTGGCAGAGCCTCTCCCACTGCCCAGGCAGAGACCATGGGGTTCATCCCAGCACCTCCATGGTCCCAGGGCTTGTGGGTGAATCAGGGACTGGCCTGGAGTTCGTCACTCATCCTACCCAGCTCTGCCCGGCACCGAGCACTGGGCAGAACCGGGGAGTCCCAAACAGCAGCTTCTGTGCTGGGCTGAGCTGGGATGGGGTCAGGGCACGTCCCACAGACCCTGCTACACCCCAGCCCAGGGCACACTTGGGTTTGAGGCTCCTCTTCACACACACAGGCAGGAAGGGAGCTCTGAGACCAGGGTCAGGCTCAGGACCAGGAGCAGGGGCAGGATCGGGACCAGGGTCAGGCTCAGGGGCAGGATTAGGGGCAAGGTGAGGGGTCTCACTCCCACGCCCAGGACTGGAGCCCGTTCTCTGCAGTTTATGGGATGTTTGTGGGCTCTCCCATCACACACTGGTGGGATGAGTGCGCACAGCTCAGGGTGCTGAGTCACGGTGCCGGCCCCAGCCTGGCCGTGGTCAGGGGCTGCATCCCGGCGATAACTGGGATGGCACAAACAGGAGCCTCGTGGGCAGTGATAAGGCAGCCCCTGGCCCCAGGGCAGGGTCCCCTTTCCGCTGAGTCAGATTCTGACGCAGCAGAAAATATTTCTGCTGAGCCAGAGTGGCAGCCAGAGGAAAACAGCCACCTTTCCAAATTTATTATTTATTTGTCTTAGCAGAACCAGGAGGGGGCTCTGGACTACCCAGCACGGGCTGCTCACTCCTGTGCCAGCGAGGGGCTCAGGACCCCCTCCATCTGTGGGGCAGAGCCCGTGGCAGGCTCAGGAGATCCCCATTCCCAAAGGGACGGTGGGACACGTCCTGACAGCCAGCCCCTCTTCTCCAGCCTCCCTTCTGCTGCCCTGTTGCAATTCCTGGGGGAGGGTGTGTGGAACGTGCCAGCTGCTCTCGAAGCCTTTCCTGTTCCCACGGGAGAGGGAATGTCACACCTTGTCCTCCTCCCAGGGAACGGCTCCCGGGGGATCCCTTCTCCCTGGCTCCCCTGCTCCCCCCGTGCTGGCCACAGGCAGAGCTCCCTGTGGGGAAACTGAGGCACGAAGCAGAGTGGCTGCTCTCCAGAAATGCCATGAAATGCTCACGGCAGGGGCAGATGTCCTTCAGGAATGGGGCATGTTTGCTGTGCCATGTCCTGCTCCTACCCAGGGACACAGCAAGGTAAAGTCTCCCTCAGAATCAACAGAATTCCTTAACATTTTCAGAATTCTATCATTAAAATCTTAGAATAGTGGAATCCCAGACTGGTCTGGGTTGGAAGGGACCTTAAAGCTCATCCATTTCTATCCCCCATGCCATGGGCAGGGACACCTTCCAGTGTGCCTTTTCCTTTCTCTTTGGAATGTGTCGACTTCCTGGGGCAGCCCCTCTGCTGGTTAATGCACAGGGGACCACAGACCTTTGGGGAATGCAAAAGGACCGACAGACCCTCGGGGTGAGGCAAAAGGACCAACAGGCATTTTTTGTTGACGCAAACAGCAGCAAATCCACTCTTTTCAGGCAGGGAAACTGAGGCACGGATTAAAGGGGACAGGAAGAAAAGCAGGAGTGACTGGGGCAGACCCGGTTTGTTCTCCCGGGACCCCCCACCTGCCGTGAGACCCCGGGCAGTGGCACCAGACCCACCACTGCAGCCCCCTCCTCACCCCGTGTGGCCCGGGGCTGGCGGGGGGGTCCAGCTCCCTCACATCTCAGTGAAACCCCGGCCAGGCTGGGGCAGGGCGACAGGGGAAACTGAGGCACAGGCAGTCCCTGAGCACGGGGCAGGTGCTCCCTATAAACCATGATCCCATCAGTGACTGGGATTTCCAGGAGAGGTGCTGGGATTTGGCTGCTCCAAGACCATTCCTAGCCTTGAATGTGGGTTTTCCAGCCAGGCAGTGTTTGGTGTCGAGCTCTGCTCGTTTGGGATTTATCCAAAACCACCCTCAGAGGTAAAGCCCAGGCTGGGGTCCTGGTGGGATGAGAGGTGGAGGGAGCAGGGCAGAGCTGGGGGAGGAGCTGCCCCTACGGTTCAAGGCTCAATTTACCCCACTCAGTTCCAGAGGGGGCTGGAGCCACAGGGCAGCTCCTCCCAGGGCTTCTGCCAGGTGTGGGAAGCACCTGCACCCCCTCCCCAAAAACCCCTGCCCCAAATTTCCTTATCCTGCACTGTCCCGGCCACACTGCTCCGGGAACCCCCTCCCTGCCCAGCTCGGTCCAGCTCTGCCAGGAACCCGGGCGATGGCTCTGGGATTCTGTGATTGTGCCCAGCCCCTGCTCTGCCAGCTCCAGCAGTGACGCTGCCCTGCCCCAGCCTGCGCTGGGAAACTGGGGAGCTGCTGGCTGGTGGCACAAAAGGTGGCTGAGATAAGGCACTTCCCCAGTTCCCCCTGCAGCACCCAGGAAGAGATGGGGCACAGCAGAAGTTCAGGGCAATCAGAAATGACCTCTGGCAGTTCCCATCTCTCAGGGTGGAGACTGAACTGGAGCTGTGCTGCTCTAACTGGCCATGTCAGATGCTGGTGCCTGAAGATGACTTCCTCCTTCCACTCTGGGGGATATGGGGGATGGGTCTTGAGAGCTTCTCGAGGCCTAGAGAAACCTCCCACACGTTAAAGTCGGCGGCTCTGTGCAGGCCCAGGTCAGTCCATGGAACAGCTGGACTGACTGAGGGCTGGGAGGAGACCAGAACCCGGAAAGCCCCAGCTCTGGAGCTGGAGAGTGGACACATGGGGCCCAGGGTCTGGGCACGGATCTGGACAGGCTTCTGGTCTGCCCTGGGGCTTGAGAGTCCCCACAGTGAATTGAACCACGAGGGCGAGGGTCATGTTCTGTCCGGACCATCCTCTGGGGAGGAACAGGGCTGGGTGGTGCTGGTCATGCCCAGTGAGCACTGCTGGTGTGGCTGTGGGGACACGACAGGCACAGCTCTCCGTGACCGTCCTTCTGCCACCCGGCACCAGGCTTGGTGCCCTGTCTGTGAGGGGTTGGATGAGGGCCATCGGGAGGTGAGGGGTCCGGGCCGGGCAGGGTCACCCTCCACATCTGGGCTGCTGTCCCAAACAGGAGCTGACAACAGGAGCAGCTCCTGGGCCTGCCAAGGGACCTTTCTGGGACAGCGGCTTTTGGGCTCAGCCATCACCCAGAAGTGCTGGTTTCCCTTTAAACACAAGTTCTGTCCTCCCTGCTTTTGCCTCTGCTTCACCTGGAGCGTTATGCCTGGCTCAGGCTGCCCCTCCAGTCTGCTGGAAACAACTGTCATTCCAGAATTAACAGGCATTAATTAGGCTGCTGGAGCTTCCACGAGATGCTGCAGCTCAGCCTCCTCCCCTGGCTCATTTAGACTTGGAATCACAGACAGCTTTGGGTTGGAAGGGACCTTTCAGACCATCTTATTCCAGCCCCTGCACTGCCAGTGCCATGTCCCCAAGTGCCACATCTCAGACAATCTCTGCTCAGGAGATCCTGGCAGAGCCTTGTCCACAGGTTAGACCCCCTGTCCTCTCCCTCAGAGCTGTCCTCAGACCCCATCACTTGGGAAGGAGCTCTGGGACACTCTGTGGGTGGCAAAGACTTCCACAGGCTCGAAAAGGAGTGAGACAAATCCACAGGAGAGCCCTTGGATCCGAAAACAGCCAGGCTGAGTAGCCCCTGGGTCTTTGGCGTTGAGGAACAACACTGTGGGGTTTCCTTGTGCCCAAACCTTCCCCAGGGATCTGCAGATGCCCAGGCTGGGATAGGGATTGCTGGGCCGAGCTCCTGGAGCAACATCTCCCGTGCTCAGGAGACTCGGCTGAGCCTCTCTGCCTCAGCGAGAGCCCTCCCAGTGCCGCTGGGAGGTAACTGGGGAGCCCGGGGGCACCCGCACGGCCAGAGCCAGGGGCCGTCCTGCCCGCTGGGAGGGAAGGTGTGGAGCCGGGATCCTGCAAATCCCCCTCCCCTTCCCCGGGACCTGCCCCAGCGCGGCCGGGCCCCGCGGGCTGCGAGCGGCCGAGCGCGGCTCGATGCTTCCCTCTGCCGGGGCGGCGGGCCGGAGGCGGGGGCGGAGGCGGGAGGCGCACGCGGGATGTGGGATGTGGGATGTGGGATGCAGATGTGGGATGTGGATGCAGGATGAAGAGGCAGGTGTGGGATGTGGAACATGCAGATGCAGGATGAGGGGGGTGGGATGCAGAGGTGGATGCAGATGTGGATGTGTGATGCAGGATGAGGGGGGTGGGATGCAGAGGTGGATGCAGATGTGGATGTGTGATGCAGGATGAGGGAGGTGGGATGCAGAGGTGGATGCAGATGTGGATGTGTGATGCAGGATGAGGGAGGTGGGATGCAGATCAGATGCAGGAGGGGCCATGTGGATGTGGGATGCTCCAGTCCCTGCTGCCCCCATCACGCTGTGGCCTCAGCCTGCGGTGGGGGCTCCCCAGGTAACCAAGGAGGGGAGCCCTCTCCCCTTTGGAGACCACAAATCCTTGGAGTCACACAGGTTGCCCCACAGCCAGATGCACCCAGATGCTCTTGGTGCCACGTCAGGGCCTCCATGGAAAGGTTGTTTCATCTGTTCTTCCTTTGGTCATATTCCTCCTTTTCCTGCAGCGGGGAGACAGCCCAGAAGCCAAGTGCCCATGAGAGGGGTCTCTCCTGCACAGCTTCTGCAGGGGATCTTCACCCAAAGGCTTTTGCAGAGGAACCTCAGCGAAGCCTCTGTCAGAGACAGGATCCAGGTGCCCAGGGAAGTCCGGGGGTATAAATATCACCACCTCCCTGCCCCGAGAACCATGGGATCATTAAAGTCACAAAAGACCTCCAAGATGGACAGAAACTATTTACAAGAGCCTGGAGGGACAGGACACAGGGAATGGCTTCCCAGTGCCAGAGGGCAGGGCTGGATGGGATATTGGGAAGGAATTGTTCCCTGGGAGGGTGGGCAGGCCCTGGCACAGGGTGCCCAGAGCAGCTGTGGCTGCCCCTGGATCCCTGGCAGTGCCCAAGGCCAGGCTGGACATTGGGGCTTGGAGCAGCCTGGGACAGGGGAAGGTGTCCCTGCCCAGGGCAGGGGTTGGAAGGAGATGATCCCTAAGGTCACTTGCCACCCAAACCACTTCATGGTTCCATGATTCCATGATTCTCTGATATGCCTTTACATCTGTGCCTGGGAACCCCATGCAGACCCATGGCAAACGCATCTCGTGGTGGGTCTCACAGCTTACCCAGTCTGTCTGAGGTGATCCATCAGGCAGGAACCCCACCTCGAGGTGGGACCTCCCTCCCTTGTCAGCTCCTCTGCAGACCCACAGACCTGGTCCTTAAAGCTGCCAATCTCTGGGAGCTGCATTTGCTTTGCTGGTTAATCTTTAACTCTCCTTTGTGCCCACAAGAATAGCTGTTCTCACTGATAACCCCTGCCTGATCCCTGTGATCCCTGCGGGCTCTGCTCCCTAATTAACTGATGGAAATTGCTGATATCCCTGGCACAATAGCAGTGGGTATCCAGCACTCTGCTACAGCATTTTAGACTTTATTGAGGTATTTATTCATTCTTTTTTTAGCAAAGAAAGCAGGCACTGCCTCATTCTCCATTAGACGTTTCTGTGGGAGGGAAATCAATAGAGGAAATTATGTTTGGTTCAAATATTTATGTGGTGACATCACTAAGGGTATGGGCATTTCTCCAAATTAACCACATTAGGTGTGTGAGGCACAAAGCCACATCGGACCATAAAAATGGGACACACAGAGTCATGGAACCGTGGAATGGTTTGGGTTGGGAGGGATTTTAAAGAATCAGAGAATGGTAGAATAGAATCCCTGAGGCTGGAAAAGCCCTCCCAGCCCATCAGTCCCAGCTGTGCCCGATGCCCACCTTGTCCCCAGCCCAGAGCGCTGAGTGCCACCTCCAGCCCTTCCTGGGACACCCCCAGGGATGGGCACTCCAAACCTCCCTGGGCAGCTCTTCCCAAGGCCTGACCTCCCTTTCCATGAGGAAATTCCTCCTGGTGTCCACCCTGAGCCTCCCCTGGCCCAGCCTGAGGCTCTGATCATCACGAGAATTCACAGCTCTCAGGAGGAACTTTATCTCCCACGTCTGTGCAGTTATTCCAGTTGGCACCAGGTGATGAGTCTGCCCTTCAGTTTTTAGCATAATTTCTGCTGCCTTTCTGAGCTGTGTGACCCCACTGTGAGGCTCTGCCCACCCACTTGTGCCATGGTGGCAGATCCCCAGCTCCAGCCCAGCTCATACCATGGCTGTGGGGTCACATTTGGCTTCCTGCAGCTTTCTGGTGGTCCAGGACCCAGCCGGTGTTCGCTCTGTACACAGCGGGATTCATCATGATGGGACCAGCAGCAGGTGCTGGCCATGAGAAAGCCAGCAGTGGGAGAAGCATTTTTCACAAATTTGTGAATCTTGGGCAGGCTGATCACTGCAATATTGGAGATTAGCACAGCACGGGTGTGGGAGGTGCAGGTGTTCAAGGCCCTGGTCCCCAGTGGTGGAGAAAGTGTGGATGGAATACATCTTGTCAAGGTTAAAGCAGGGGGGTTAGAACTGAACCCCCCCAGCCCATCCAGCGTCTCCAGCCCATCACTGCCTGCTGCCCTGGGAGAGCAGACCCAGTGCCGAGGCAGGGTCTCACCAGGGTGGGACTGCTGGGGAGCCACCGTCCTGCACAGCCTGAGGGCCCCAGCTCCCCGGAGATCCACCACCAGCCACCTTCACTGCGAGGTCTCCTGGTGACCTTGGGGTCGCTGGTACCCCCAGGACCCTAGGCCCTTTTCCAGTTCTCCTTTCTGGTCAGATATTCCTCATCTGGAATAAAAGCACCAGTTAAAATAAAATTTAACCCAAAATCTGTGCGACAAGTCTGCTCAGGCCCAAGGCAACAGCGCAGTCTGTCCTCAGGCACTGGTTTATTCCTGCTAATTATGGTTAATGATAACAACAAGCTGTTGTGACTCAGCTGAGTGTTTGAATTCTGTGGGATGGCTTTCTAAGCACCCTCACAGCTCGCAGTTCAGGAACCGTTTCGATTGCAGGAAGATGATCAGCACCCACCCATCTCTGTCTGCAATGCCACCCTCCCAGCCGCCTCAAACAGCCTTGGAGCCACTTCCAGCCTCCCCCAGGGAACTGCAATCAGCAAAAACCTCAGGAAAACACCCTCCCCCATGCCAGGTGGGAGTCCCTCTGATGCAGAGATTGAAGTGATTTTTTGGTTTTTGTTTTCTGGAACTTTATTTCTTTCTAGGGGGAGGTGTCCCTGCCCATGGCAGGGGTGGAACTGGATGGGTTTTAAGGTCCCTCCCAACCCAAACCCTTCCATCTTGCCATGATGCCGTGTCCCCAGCCTGGCTGAGAGCTGACACAGGTCCTGCACGCTGAACCCGCAGCCCACGGCACAGCCACTGCTGGCCATGGGCTTTGTACTGAGTTTGCAAGGTCTCAGGGAACTGAGCCGTGCCAGCTTTGCTCTCTGAGCCTGTCCTGGGGCTTTGTTGTTACCAGCTTTAGCAGAGAAGGCAACTTTCATCCAGACTGTGGCAATGGCTCTTTTGCTGCCCATTGCGTGGTGCAAACGTGGCTTTGATCGTATGCAGAGAACAGCAAAATCCTGTGCTGAGGGAGAGAGATGTTCGAGGCTTCCACACCCCGAGGCAGTGCAGAGAAACACTCACCTGGCAGGCAAACAGGGCCTCCGGGAGGGGGAGGGGGGACTCAGGGCACAGAGGGGCACAAGGGAGTCAGGGATGGGCACTGGCTGGTACTGGGGACCTCATGGCTATAAACAACTCTGGAATGCTCAGTTAAGGAAACACAAGCTCAGAGAGGGACAAAAATGGTTTGGAGGTGACAAAGAGAGCAAAGAATGAGCATCTGGTGTGGGAAAATGCAGGATATTTAGGTAAGGGGGGTGTACAGGGATACTGGCAGGACAACAGGGAGAGATTCCCCGTGTTCTGCACTGTCCCATGCACAAGTTCGGGAGGAAGGTCTGCACGTTCATGTGGGACAGCCTGGAAAGCTTTTTGGAGACATGGGGGGATCTGCACACCCATGAACACGGTGTCTGTGTGGGAAAAGGTCACAGGAAATGTAACACAGGGCTGAACCACAGGTAAATGGATAAGCCCCATCCCTGGAAGTGTTCCAGGCCAGGCTGGACAGGGCTTGGAGCACTCTGGGATAGTGGAAGGGGTCCCTGCCCATGCAGGGGGTTGGAATTGGATGAGCTTTAATGTCTCTCCCAACCAAACACTCCTTTGATTCTATGGTTTCTGCTTTTCAACAAATTTTGCCTGGGAAAAGGAGGGGAAGACATCAAGGCAACCAAGTCCCTGATGGTACTAAATCGCTCCAGGAGCAGCTCTAAAAATCTGCAGAGGACTGCGGTGCAGAAGCCTGGGCAGGAAGGACTAAATGCGTTGCTGTGCCTCAAATTCTTGATGCCCACAGGAGCAGGAAGGTTAAACCAGGGTCAGACCACCATGTGGCTGGGAAGGGGCAGTCCGGAGATGGGGCCTTTCTGCCTTTCTGGGGCAGCTCCGTTCTGGGGCCAACCTCCCTGTTCTGGTGCGTGGTGACCAAACAACACAAGGACAGCCCCATGGCGGGGCTGGGGTCAAGGAGCAGGCACGAACCTCTGATTGAAGGTCGATCCAGTAGGGAGGGATCAAGACCACCAAAGACCCCGAAAGCCCCTCGACCCGTTTCCAGAAAGGTCCAGAAGAACAGACTGCACATGCTCGTGTGTACATGGAGAGGAAGAAACCTGATACCAGCGTGGGGAAAACCTCCCTATAAAAAGTGCCCCGCAAGCCCAGGCAGTGCCCCAGGACCCCCCTGTTTGGATCAGTGCTGGAGCCAGGACTGGTGATTTCCTTTCCTATCCAATCTCTCTTTCACACTCTCCTTCCTCCCTCTTTCATTTTACCCTTGTATTTCTCTCTCTGTTACCAAGTAGGGGCAAAACATGCGTCGATTTCCACACTGAGTGTGGAGTTGGCCAATAAAACTTGGTGAGGTTTGTTTCTTGGACCCGTCTGGCTTTTGCCATTTTTTTGTGACCACGGGCACCTATGACTCCTGGGGGCTCCCTTCTACATAGGAGTGGGACGTGACACCTGGTACGACTGAGTCACCGAACAATAACACAACGGATTTCAAAGAAAAAGCAGTTGAGATGAACACACAGTGATGCACTGGGGAGAACACATCAGATAGGAGATGACAGGCTGGTGGCTGACAATTATCTCTCAGGAACAAGCTGTCACTGCTCTGACAATGTTACAACACAGTTCAGTGATCAGCAGTTCCAAAAACAAACCAGATATTAGAAATTCCCTGGCAAGGAGCAGGAAACGTGGCCAGGGCATCTGAAACTGCCACAGTCCTGAACCTCGAGGGGCAAAACTCTTCTTGTGGAGGGAGCAGAGGTTGCAAAGGGTCAGAAGTGGGTGGGGGAAGATCTGCTCGTGACACCTCCAATGTGAGGGGTCAGAAGAACGAGATTGTTTTCTACCTGAGAGGAGGGGGCAGCCGGGGGGGTCGGGCTCTGCTCCCAGGGAACAGGGACAGGAGCAGAGGGAACGGCCTCAGCCTGGGCCAGGGGAGGCTCAGGTTGGACACCAGGAGGAATTTCTCCATGGAAAGGGAGGTCAGGCCTTGGCAAGGACTGCCCAGGGAGGTTTGGAGTGCCCATCCCTGGAGGTGTCCCAGGAAGGGCTGGAGGTGGCACTCAGAGCTCTGGGCTGGGGACAAGGCAGGGAGGTCTCTTCCAACCTCAGTGATTCTGTGATCACCAAAGCAGGGTCTCCCAGAGCCTAAAGTGCTCACAAATGAAATTTAGAAAGATTCTCTCCTTAGGCAAGTGATTCATTGCTGAAACATCAGGGATGTGAGTGAAGAAAAGAGCAGGTCAGCCCCAAAACCTGCTCCAGGAGGAAGACTCTGCCCCCATGCTGAGGGCACGGGCTTTCCAAGGACTGTGGTGAAGCTTTTAGCACCAGTGGATGGGCTTGGGTGTTACAGGGAGGTGCACTGCTGCCCCTGAGCACCTGCCTGTCTGGTTTGTGGTGGGAGCTGTTACTGTCCCTTCTGAGGCAGCAGCCTGTGTGTCACTTGCTGCCTTTTGCATTTATTCTGTTATTTATTCCACACCCAGAGCCCTGGGTCAGTCTCTCCTGGGTTCTTCTGCCTCATGCAGTGGTCCAAACCCAAACTGCCTGGAGCAGGGCGAGTAGAGGAAATAGGGCTTGTTATGAAGGGCCAGGGCTGATAAGACTCCTGCTTTTGGAAAGAAACACTGGATTGTTTCCCAGGCGAGAGGGGCTGCTCGTGCCAGAGGCTGGATGAGCTGGTTGTCACCAAAACCATTGGTCCCTGTGGTCACAAATACTGGCAGGAGCCAAAGCTTCTGAAACAGAGGAAGAATTCCTCCCCAGTGCCAGAAGCTTTCCTATGAAAGCTGCCCCAGGCAGCTGGTGAGCTGGGGGTTTGTAAGGTGGTGTGGGGAGTTCAGGGGCTTGTATGGCTGGTAAGGATGGCAGGTGATTTGGGGGCATAAATGCAGTTATAATGCACGCTAGCTGCTTCCTAGTTCTCAGATTTCTGTGTCTGTCTCCTCATGCCTGTAGCTGCTTTTTCTGGGGTGTTTTGTGCTATTTTAATGCTGTAAATGCTTTGTCTTGCTTCTGTGTTTTGCAAAATTCCTGTTAAAGCATGCCTGGTTTAGACCCTTGTGCTATGCAAGCAAGGACTGGGAAGGAACTTTCTTAATTAAGTCTTGTTGTTGGTTGGTTGGGTTGGGGTTGGATTTTGGGGTTTTTTTTAGAAAATTACTATAAAATTTGTTTCAGCCTCTAGGCGGGCAGAGGAGGCCAAGGCACAATGGTGTGAAATGTCTTTAATTGCTCAGATCAGACCAGGCTGGAGGGCTGGAGCACCCTGGGATAGTGGAAGGTGCCCCTGCCAGTGGCAGGGAGTGGAACTGGGTGGGCTTTGAGATTCCTTCCAACCCAACCCCTCCGCGATTGTTGGATGATTGGTGTCCACTGGAGACCTCAGGTGGGGGGTTCCATGTCTCAGATGCAGATAAAGTAAAGGAAAGGTTTTCCTGTGTTAACATACTCCTGCAGACAGCACGGGCCTCCTGCAGCTCACGGTCCACACAAGGTGCTGGTGTTTGGGGGCATTCCCTGCCCCTCTGGACACTCACGAGAGAGATCCCTGGACTCCCCGTGTCTTGGTGCAGGAGGTTTGGGGGCTGGAAGCGTCTCTCCGAAGCAGCGGGGTGGCAAAAGGACCCCGGGCTGAGTGGGTCTCGCACAGCACCCCTCGCCCCTCGGGGGAGATGAATTGTTGGTGGGTGCGAGCTCTCCCAGCGCTGTTTGTCCCCGATGCGGCGCTGTCCCTGTGATAAGGTGCCGCTGACCTTGCAGCCTGGCTGGGGCTGCGCTCGTGTCCTCGGTGCCGGGAGCTGCTGGCAGCTCCTCGGGAGCGCCCGGCCGCCACAGCACCTCCCCCGCTGCCGCCTGTGCCAAACCTCCCTGTGCTGTCCCCTCTGTCCTGGGCTGTCCCCTCTGCTCAGCTCTGTCCCCTCTGTCCTGTGCTGTCCCCTCTGTCCTGTGCTGTCCCCTCTGCTCAGCTCTGTCCCCTCTGTCCTGTGCTCTCCCCTCTCTGCACAACTCTGTCCCCTCTCTGCTCAGCTCTGTCCTCTCTGTCCTGTGCTGTCCCCTCTCTGCACAGCTTTGTCACCCGTCCTGCTGTCCCCTCTCTGTCCTGTGCTGTCCCCTCTCTGCACAGCTCTGTCCCCTCTCTTGGGCTGTCCCCTCTCTGCACAGCTCTGTCCCCTCTCTGCTCACCTCTGTCCTCTCTGTCCTGTGCTGTCCCCTCTCTGCACAGCTCTGTCCCCTCTCCTGGGCTGTCCCCTCTCTGCACAGCTCTGTCCCCTCTCCTGGGCTGTCCCCTCTCGCAGAGCTCCGTTCCCCCAGGCTGGCCATGGGGATGGCTGTGGCACTGGCGCTGCTGGTGCTGCTGGCTGCCGATGCCGTGGTGCCAGTGAGGAACCCACTGCTGAACATCTGCATGGATGCCAAGCACCACAAACACAAGCCTGGCCCCGAGGGGAAGCTGCATGACCAGGTAGGAGCTGCTGGGGGGGACTGTCTGGGCCCTGTACCTGCCTCCCTGCATCCTATGGACTGCTTTGGGCTTGGCCACCGCTGGCCTGAGGGAGAAAGCCTGTGCTGGGTGTGAGATCCGTTTGTTTGCTGCCTTCTTTCAGCAAATGGCCAGAGCAGCTGCACTGCTGTGGGGATTGTCAGCTCAGTGTCACCTGTCTTTAACCCCCTCCTGAAGCTCGGGTACCCCAGAGCACAGCAGGGGAAAGGATGGTGGAGAGAAACTCTCCTCTGCTCCCTCTCGGTGGTGGGGATTCTTCTTGCTCTGCCCCAAGCTCCTGGTGGAGGAAAAGGGGGTTTGTGTCTGTTCCTCAGGCTGGCACTAATTCCTGCTGAGGATCTGATCTCCTGCTCTTCCTCCAGCTCTGCCTTGCTGCAGTGCCAAACTCCTAAGCCCAAAGTGGCCAAGAGTTTGCTGCAGAAGATAAAATCCTCTGGTTGCTGAAGGCTCCTTGCTGTGGGCTCTGAGGGCACCTGCAGCATCCCCTGCCCTCCCGGAGCTCCTGCCTGCCCACCCAGACCAGCCTGTGCCTTGCTCTGTTGCAGTGCTCTCCCTGGAAGGACAACGCCTGCTGCACAGCCAGCACCAGTTCGGAAGCCCACAAGGACCAATCCAACCTGTACAACTTCAACTGGAACCACTGCGGGGTGATGCCGCCCAAGTGCAAGCGCCACTTCATCCAGGACACGTGCTTGTACGAGTGCTCACCCAACCTGGGGCCCTGGATTGACCAGGTAGGAGCAGGTCAAGGAATCGTGGAACTCTTTGGGTTGGAAGGGACGTTAAAACTCATCCTGTTCCAACCTCCACTGTCCCAGGTTGCTCCAAGCCCCAGTGTCCAACCTGGCCTTGGGCACTGCCAGGGATCCAGGGGCAGCCACAGCTGCTCTGGGCACCCTGTGCCAGGGCCTGACCATCTTCACAGGGAAGGATTTCTTTTCAATATCTAGGATGTCTGAACTTTTCCCATAGGGTAGAAAGATTCCAAGGACTTTTCTGGCCTCTGACTGATGAAGAGTTCCTTGTGTCAAGACACATCTCTGCTGAGGCTGAAACTCCTCTGGGATCAGCCGTGGAGCCCCATGGGAGGGGCTGGGAGGATCTGGGATGTGGCAGATACTGCCCTTGACTTTGAGGGGCCCTCCCCAGTGTGCCTGGTCCTGTGTCCTGCAGGCTGACAGCAGCTGGCGTCGGGAGAGGATTCTCCATGTGCCCCTCTGCAGGGAGGACTGCGAGGAGTGGTGGAAGGACTGCAGGGACGCCCTCACCTGCAAAGAGAACTGGCACAAGGGCTGGAACTGGGCAACAGGTTGGTGGGCTCTGGAGCCTTTCCTCACCCCCAGGCAGGTCACTGGCGGTGTCACTGCTGCCAGGACCCCGCACTCTCTCACTTCTCGGGGGTGGCCGAGCGGGTGGCCAAGCCCGCAGCGCCCAGCCGCGGGGCAGCGATGG
>VZRO01001113.1:47127-58506 GCA_013397915.1 Daphoenositta chrysoptera | reverse complement strand
TGGGGTCAGCAGTGGTTTGGGGTCAGCAGTGGTTTGGGGTCAGCAGTGGTTTGGGGTCAGCAGTGGCCTGGGGAGGCTGTTGGAGCTGGGGGGACACCGGCAGCACGGGGGGGAGGTGGACGTGGAAGAGCACACCCTTGGACTTGCTGGGACAGACACGGTGAGCTGGGGACAGCACTCTGACCGTGGCTCTGTCCCCATGGCCTCTGCAGCCGTCAGTCCCCAGACTCTGTTCCCAGCAGACAGGGGGTCACTGCTGCCCGACNCTGCAATCAGCCCTCGGGTGCCTCATCCCTGGGTCTGCCCCCACCCCTGTCCCCCCAATGCCCCTTTCCCACTGCTCACCCTTCTCCCGAGGCTTCCTCTGTCAGCTCTGCAGAGTCCCACAGGACTCAGAGACCCCCAGTCCTCACCTCCATCCTGCCCCTCTTTGTCTCAGCCATAGAGGCCAGGCTGCTCCTCTCCAAAGCTGACCTGGAGTTTCCTAATGGCCCAGCAATGAGTGGCTGAAGAGTTTCAGGCTTTGCTGTTGCTCCCACCGACTACCAGACTTGTATTGCATCTCTCACAGTTACTTTCTTTTTCCTTTAAGCCACAGAAGTCTTGATCTGAGAACCCGATAAATTAGATGCTCTCACCTGCCATTTATCTTCTTGGGGAGTAGAAGAATTTTGGGAGCAGGCCACAAACACAAGCAATAAGTTTAAAATAATTTCCACAAAGGATGATGTGGGTGAACCCAGAGTCTCCAGCCTGCAAGAGGAATGACTGGAGCATGGAGAAGGGCTCTGTGGTATCCTGGCTGGCTGGAAGAGCACACTCGGGTCTAATTGCATGCTCTCCCTTAATGCAAGAACTAAGCTGCATTAAAAAAAATAGCGGGTGGCAAATTTAAGACCAGTTACAAGAGGCATTTTTCCTTCAACAGGATTAAGCTTTGGAACATTTTGTCAGAGCAAACTGCAAACGCCAAAAGTCTGCAGAGGCTTCACCGAGTGGTGAGAGAAATCCACAGGAAAAACAAATCCATTAAAGAATATTCCCCACAAAAGAGATCTCCTGGTTCAGGAAGCACCAGAGGCTCAGATCGATGGAGGCTGGCAGAGAAGGGACCCCCCTGTGCTCTCCGTGTGCTTTTCCCCACCTGAACACTGCCCAGGTCACAGCACCGGCCAGCAGGAGCACAGGGCTCCCCGGGGACCCTTCAGCTGCCCAGGGGTGACACCACCTCCCGCCCCAGAGCCAGGACCATGAGAGAAGCTGCCTGGAGGGGGCTCCAGCCCTGTGGAGCATCACCGGGTGTGAGGTGACAGGACATTGGGCAGGGAGAGCCGGGAAGGTGGGAGTCCTTCCCCACCATCCTCACCCAGCCATTCTGAGCTGCTGCATCCTCCCACTTGACAGGAGGAAGTTCTGCCTCAGGAGCTGCTGGTCCGTGGCACTTCTGGTGCCAGAAGGTACCCAGGCCCTGTGAAGCTTCATTTAAAATGCTGTTTATTAGATCTAACACCCTAAAATATGAGAGGGCAGTACAGATAACCTGATGTCCTTCCAGATGCTGGGAACCCCAAGTTATGCTGGGATGTAGCTTTCTGACGGAATCATAGAATCATGGGATCCTTAAAGCTGGAAAAAATCTCTGCAATCATCGAGTCCAACCATCAACTCAGCACCACCACCATGGTCACCACCACGTGTCCCCAAGTGCCACATCCATGTGGTTTTTTGAACACTTCCAGGGATGTGACTCCACCACTGTCCTGGGCAGATGTGCCAGGGCTAGACAGCCCTTTCCAGGAAGAAATTCCAGACTACCAACTGATCAAAGCAGTTCTACAGACAAGCCTTGCCTGGCCACAACAATTTAATGAACTCTAAATGCCACAAAACACCCAGAACACTGACCAGTGGCAGCTCTGCCCAGCCCAGGTTCATCTCCCAACATGCAGCATTGAGAGCATCACCCAGCTGCAGCCACCCTTCCACCCACACACAGCCAAAGCCAGGCCTCAACAGACCCACTGACCACTGATTTTAGAGGCCATTTGTGTCTCGGTGAGTCGGGCTTGGACTTCATCACCACAGCCCAAAATGAGCCATGCAGATTTTGGGACATTTCCAAAACACCAGGGCAGTGCCATGGAGGTCCCATGTGGGACATTTCCAAAACACCAGGGCAGTGCCATGAGGTTTTGTCCCTCAGGGGGCACTTGCAGAGCCCGATGTCACTGCTGAGAGGTTTTGCTGATGGGACTCAAGGGCAAAGTATGGAAAGAGTGTTTAGTCCCTTCTCTCTACTCTAATTAATTCGTTAATTCATGTGGGGTTTGTTCCTAGTTACAGGAGAGTTAGAAAACATTAGATCTGGAACGGATCACTGTGATCTGTTCTGACATCCTGTGTCCCATTTCCAGAGGAATTTCATGACCCATTTACCCACCAAACCCCTGCAATGGGCTTCAGGCAAGGCGTGCATCTCTGAAGAACTGTCCTCAACTTCAGAGTCCCAAAAGACAAAGAATTTGTCATTTGTCTTTTTTTATTTTCAAATTTGCAAAGCAGCAGTGTCTCATTTCATTCCATTTCTGTTTAACTCTGCAGTCACTGAGTGACGTTAGGCTTGGGGGTGGTACTGGAGAGTCATCACAGCCACCACACAAGACTGGGGACAGGTTTTAGATCAATTCAGCTTTTCTTTTAACTCTCACATTGTCTGAACTCAGTAAGTCAAGACTCTCTCTGGACTTTCTTTCTCTCTGCTGGTATCTTAGGTGAAATTTGCATTCACTTTTTTTCATATTCTTTTTTAATTTCAATTTTATTTTGAATTTTTTGCATTTTTTTCTCAAGACATTATTCAATCCTTATCTATCAGATGAAGAGATACAAGTTCTTTGGATCAGAACTTTCACATTTACTGTGAAAAAGAAAAGCATCCTCAGTACAGTCATTCTGAGTCATTCACCTTCCCAAGACAAAATCTGGATCAGAGGAGCTGGGAAAGTCAAACTCACTGCTGGATGGACACATGGGCTTTAATCATGACTCTAAAATACTAATATTTAAAAAGAAGACCAGTATTGCTGTGGGTAACTTCTAAATATTGAGGCAGCTGATAAATTTACAAATTCCTTGAAGTTTTTGCTTAAATTTGTCTCTCGTTCATGGATATTTTATCCCAGAGACACTGGTGAAAATGGTAAAATAGTCAGTGGAGTGTTCATTATTCACTGCTGTGGACTTGAGCAATTTATGAAATAAAATATGACAATAATACTAAAATATAGAGGTATGTGTACATGTGCTCTCTACTTTGGGGGCAGCACACAGACTTTCTGAGGGTTGAGAAGGTTGGCCTGGGCAGTTCCCCGTCAGGATTGTCAGGGATAGAAATTTAAAATGGAAAACAAGTATTTATAGTTGAAACCTGTTATGTCCTTGCACGTAAACAGCTTCCGGCCTGCAGAAGGAGCTCTGGGTGTACCCCAGTTTTATATTTCCAGGGTCTGAGGTCCCACCCGTGTGAGGAAGAACTTTTTCTTTATTTTCCAACAGAATTTTCCCCTATCGCAGCTCTTCCACCCACCCTCTTGTCTTTCCACCTCAGATGAGTCCGACTCCGTTTTTCCCCTGGATTCTCTTTCGGGAACTGAAAGACTGAATTGGACAGTGCTTGTGCCTTCTTTTCTGCTGCTCAGAAGCCTCAGCTGCACCATCCACCCAGCCCTCCTGTGGTCCCACCGGGACTTGCCGACAGTTTCTCCTCCCTTTGGCTCGCCTGGAAGGATCCGCAGCCGGACAAAGCCTTCGGACGTGGTCGCGCGCTCGCCCATCGAGAGGTGAAAGCTCTTCCTTGAGCTGGTGGTGGCCCTGTCCCTCAGCCCCGTCTGCAGCTGGGACACCGAGGAACCGAGTCCCACCTGCTGCCCTCCAGGCCCTTCCAGCCCCACGGGCAGGGCTCTGCAGGAGCTGGAGCAGCGCCAGAGCCCCCGAGGCTCGGAGTTCCCCAGGCTGGGAGAGGCTGAGCCTGGAAGGAGAGTGTTATTCAGGTGTCTCTTAGACACACAGACACGTCTTAGTCACAGTGACTCACACGGGATACAGGGACAAAGATGAGCAAATCTTGGTGTTGGAAGAAATGGTTCATTAGCATAAGATCATTTTTTATTGCTGTCATGAAAAGAGGACTCATAAAAAAGGGGGAGAGTGTCTTTTTACATAGGCCTGGAGGGCCTGGACAAGGGGAAACAGTTTCAAACTGAGAGAGCAGAGATTTAGGTGGGATATTGGGAAGGAATTGTTCCCTGGGAGGGTGGGCAGGCCCTGGCACAGGGTGCCCAGAGCAGCTGTGGCTGCCCCTGGATCCCTGGCAGTGCCCAAGGCCAGGCTGGACACTGGGGCTGGGAGCAGCCTGGGACAGTGGAAGGGGTCCCTGCCATGGCAGGGGCGGCACTGGGTGGGCTTTAAGGTCCCTTCAAACCCACACCATGCTGAGATTGTGTTGCCTCAAAAGAATGCAACAGGGTCTATTCCAATGTGTGTTCACTCTCTCCTTACGCCCAGACTGGGAGGTCCAGTAAGGTCCATTGCATGGAAGCCAGTGGAATGAAAGGCTTGGCCCCTAAGGTCCATCAAACACCACTGAAAATCCCTGTCTGAAATGTGAAAGCCAGCGCATCCATAACTGGTGAGCTCCAGGCATAAAGGGAAAACCTCTCAAGCTCTTGCTGCCAGCTCAACTAAATTGGTGTTGAAATGAAGGACATGTGGCTGCTCCCCTCACACGGGCCTCTGAGGGGTCACGAGCGAAGCCTTCTCTGTCTTTATAAGGCATCACAGAATCACGGAATCATGGAATTATTGATGTCAGAATATCCCTCTGAGACCATCCAGTCCGACTCTTCCCCAGCACTGCCAAGACCACCACTGACCGTGTCCGCAGGTGCCACATCCACAGGGCTGTGAAATCCCTCCGGGGACGTGACTCCACAGCCTGTGCCAGGGCTGAGCAGCCCATTCAGTGATGAAGTTTTCCCTAACACCCAACCTAAACCTCTGACACGACTTGAGGCCATTTCCTCTCGTCCCTGTTCCCTGGAAGGAGAGACCAGCACCTTGAGAACCTGTTCCCACGTTGCCTGCCCTGTGTGTGCCCTGGGAGATGAACTGAGCTGGGGCAGGGACTCCCTGGGCCAAGCTCTGATTTCCACAGGCTGATGCAAACCTGGCTTTGGTTAGACCTGGCCCAGAGCTGGGAGCAGGATGCCCACACACTGCACCACACGAGTGAACTGAAGCACAGCAACAGCTTGGAAACTACTAAAGAAAATATTGAAGGAGTAAGTGCAAACAGGGTGTTTGTGGTTTGTGTTTGTGCCGGCTCAGGAGCTGCCCCTGTGGAGCAGCATTGCCCTCCCACAGGGAAGGGCCCTCACTGAGGGTCTGGGACTGGCATCCCCTGAGGCATCCATCCAATTAAGGCTGAGGATTTGATTTCACCGCAGTCTTGATCTCTCTGGCTCCAAGCCCCGGCAGGGCTGAGATGGAGGTGGATTTGCATTAATTGGCTGCAACAGCGTTGGTGACCCCGGGACCCCAGGGACATTTCATAACGTAGGTCCAGCCTCTGTGGGGAGCCCTCCAGGCCACCCCCGGGCTTCACTCACTCTGAACCTGCAGGGATCCTTCCTGCCGAGCATCCCTGTGGAGGCTGCTTGGCCAGGGACGTGTTGTGCTGGCAGGGAGAGCACCAGCTGAATTTAAAGGGGTTTATTGATCAGCAAGGTGTTGTTCACTCAGTTCTCCACACACCCCAGAAAATCACTCCTTTCTTCTCCTCTAAAGGATCAATGTTCATGACAGGACACACATCCCTAAGACAAAGCTACAGCGAAACATCAGCCCAGTTTTGACACACACCCACAAAGATTTATCGTCCTTTATAGGCAGATAGCAGAGTTTCAGTATAAATGAAACCCAAATGAAGAGTTTATAGAATCAGAGAATGGTTGGGACTGTAGAGATCATCTCTGACCTAATGCAGCTCAAACACTGGAAACTGAAGCAAAACTTAGATTTGTTTCTTACCTCAGAACTCTATAGAATCAGTGATTCCTGGCAAGAAGAAATGCGCCAGGTCTGTTTTACAGAGAGATGGTGAAATGTTGTAAATGTGCTGGTTTTAAGTGTTGTAGCATCAGTTTCCTTCTCCCTGGCAGCTTTTGTGACTATGCTGGAGCCTTTGCACAGAAATTTTTCAAGGTCAAGAGCAAATTGAAACTTGACAGGTTTTGGAACGGAGATAGTTGGGTTTGTTTTTAAACCTGGGATACGCAGCAAAACAAGGAATCTCTCTCTGCATTCCTGCTTTGCACTCCAGCACCATTCTCATTTGCAAGGCACCATTTCGGTCACAGTGTTCCCCACCATGGACATCACTGCACCAGCAATTCCCCTGTCTTTAACCCTATTATTTTTGGGGTGAAAGTGAGGCACATCATGAACAGTGATCCTTGCACTGAAGCAGAGGGGGTGAACCTGCTGGGGTCTCTGATTGCAACCAAGGGTCTAGAAAATGAGACTTCTACTATAAAAAAACCTGAATCCATTTAGCTTCTAAAATGAGGCTTGATATACCTTAGGCAAATCACTGAACTCATCTTTGCTGCTCAGAATGAGAATAAATACCACTCAAAGTGGGAATAAATACCACTTCTGTCCTCTGCCTTCACAAACGGGCAGGTCTGTGGGCTCTGCAGAGCCTCTGGGTCTCCTCTTGGGGGACTGTGGATGAATTTCGACTGCAACATTAAGTTACTGCCATTAAACAAGTGATAAAGTGATGACGAATTAAGTACATGTTGCTGTAGAGAAAACAATGAATTATACATGTGGCTGCCTCTGGAACCAGCCCTGGCTGAAGGCCTTGGAGGCCAGTGTCAGCCTTCTGATGTCTCACAGCCAGCTTTGGACAGGCAGCATGGGTCATCCTTTTTATTTATAATTTCTTCACAAAATAGCAATCCCATGTGTTACCTCCAAGCAACAAGAAATGAAGTCAAGCTACTGAAAGAAATTTCTTGTGTTCCATCTCAGAATGGCATTCGATTTTTTTTGGCTATTTTTAGAGAGAGTAACGTGCTGGGTCACACGGCTCACTGCACCAGGCTGCTCCGAGACTCTCGGCAGCCCTGCCCAGTGCTGCAGCTCTGCTCTGGGGGATGTTGCTCTGACGCCTCCAGTTGCTGTTCCAAACTGATGCCCAAGAGATTTTTAAGCTCCAGGAAAGCAGCTACTCTGGAGCAAGAGCATTTTCAGGATTCAATAACAACAATTTGTTTCAATGCCATTCTGTGATTCTTTTGAGAACGATTTTTCACTGACATGTTTACTCGAAGTAAGGTCAAATGATACAGTTAAGGAATAAAGACACCCCATGAATGCTGAAGTGCAACACTTGCTTTTACTTCTGTATTACTCCTTTTGGAGATCTTTCAATACTATGAATTTTAATGAAGAATAAATCTCTAAGATGAATTTCATTATACATGTGTCATTCAGAAGAACACGTTCATTGTATGTCTTTCCACCTGACTCCAGAGAACACAGCTGAGATGGAGACTTATTGTCACACTACAGTGGAATTCCACCTACCTCCTCCTCGTAGGGGATTTATATGGGAAGTTCCAGCTGAATATGAGGAAAAACATTTTTACTGTGTGGGTGACCAAGCACTGGAACAGCTGCCCGAGAAGGTTGTGGAGTCTCCTTCTCTGGAGATGTCCCAAACCCACCCAGGTGATCCTGTGTAACCTGTTCTGGATGAGCAGGAGGGTTGGGTGAGCCGATCTCTGGAGCTCCCTTTCCACCCCAGCTACTCTGTGAGTCTGGGATTTTGGGATTTCCCAAAGGTGACATACCTGGGGTAGCTTCTCATTTCTTTGATCACTCTCCTTCCATTGCCAATCAGAGATCCTGATTTTCACCTTTATCTTGCATTTTACACAAACTTGGGGACAGTGATGTGAGGATGTTGGGTGTTCTGTACTTGGCTGGGGAAGCAGAAGACTTGGGGATGTTGCCTGAAAGAGTTGAATGAGAATTTGGGGAGGGGAGCTTGGAGTCCCATTTGGGTGTCCATCATTTTCACTCTCTTCGTCTCAGCAAGTGGCTCCTGGGGCAGACCAGCACCTTCCAGCCTCGTCCCTTACCTGCTGTGCTCTCACCCCGTTCCCAGTGGGGTGTGGCAGCAGCGGGCACAGCTCGGCCAGCAGGACCTCGGGGGATGCTCCAACCCAAGTGTCGCGTTAGAGCAGCGAAAGCAGCGGGGATGTGGAACAGGAGCAGCACACAGACGTGAGAGCTGCATGTGTGGAAAGCCTTGTGGCCAGCAGACCTGGATGGGAGCTGGGACAGTGCCAGAAGGATGGAGCCGTAGGAAACAGTGATGAGGAGCAGATCCAACAGGATCACGGTGAAAGGCACCACGAGGTGAAAGGCACCATGAGGCCCTACTGTTGTGGCCAACAGCTAGTCTGAAGGCTTCACAGATCCCAAGTTGGACATGGTTAACTTCTATTGGTGAGAAAAAGCCGTGAAAAGAAAAATAACTAGCTTCTAGCCTTGAGAATGTAGTAATAATAGATGCAAGAAATCTAAACAATAGAAGGAGAAAAACAGCCACATATCTGCACCTGTTATTTTTCTGAATGCTTGAGCACTGACGCTGTAGGTAACCAAGAGCAGTATATTGTAGTTATTATAGCCAATGAGTCTGTTGCAGTAATTTAGTAGCCAATGGATATGTAACACAAACGATAACATACCAAATGTTATAAAAGAGACCGTCTTTGTTTAATAAAGGGCTTTTTGCCCTTAACGGAGGCACTGTCCGTGTGTGTGGTGGCCGCCCCATCAGCGACAGCCCCACCAGAGGGAGGACGGGGTGCCCGCAGAACAGCAGCCACCTCGGGGGGAAATACAGGGGACAAGAATGCAGAAACTCCCCAGCAAAGCTGCCAGCCCTGTTTTGGCCATGGCTGATGGGGTCAGCACAACAAAGCAGTCCAAGGCCATGCCCAGCAGGATCACCGACTCCGCCGAGCAGGTGGAGTGCAGGAAGAACATCTGGGTCAGGCAGGCGCCGAAGGAAATCTCCCTGGCTTGGAAGCAGAACAGAGCCAGCATCCCGGGCACTGCTGTGGTGGAGAGTGTGACATCAGGGATGGCCAGCATGGACAGGACAGGCACATGGGCTGGTGGGGCTGCGCTCAGTCCATGTGGTGAACAGCAGGACACCATTTCCCAGCAGGACTGCCAGGTCCGTGGAGCAGAATGGGATTGAGATCCAGACGTGCAGCTGCTCCACGCCTGGGATCCCAGTCAGGATGAATGTGGCTGGTGTCGAGCTGGTCAGATTGAACGGGGGCATGTTCACCCGAAAGCAAAGGCAGAAGACACTACAGAATGTTACTTTAGGTGCCTGAGCTCTTCCAGCAGCACCAAATGCCTCGTGTCACCTCGTGTCACCTCGTGTCACCTGCAAAGAGCCACAGCCAGAGGTACAGCCCCAGTGTACAAAGCCCCTGGTCTGCACTGTGCTGCAGGCTGTCCTGACACTCCTGCTGCAGTAAACAGCAACGCCCAGATTTCCTCCTTGCTTGATTTTAACACAGCATTTGTGCATTTTTCTTCCAGTGCTTCCCCTGCGAACAGAGTGACTGGAGACAGAATCAGCTCTTGTTGCACGAACACTGATATTTCTGTGAGCCCAGAGTAGAAGGGAGAAGTCAGGCAATGAGAGAGGAATGGTCAAGTGTTTGCAGAGATGAGCAAGATGTTCTCAGGCACCGAGAATGGGGAGTTCTAGGAGCCCCCGCACTCACACTAGGGTAGAGAATGAAAGTAACTCCAGGTTTGAAGTCGGCTGCCCATGTTCCTTATCTCCAAACTTCTCTCCCTCCCCTTTCAGCTGTGAGACCCAATTCAATTTGCTTTGCAGCATTTTTCAGAGCAAATCTAGCAGAACTAAAATTTAACCAGGCACTTGGGAAGACCTTTGTGTCAGAGGAAAACCTGTGTGAGAGGGACTTCTCTCTCCAGCCAAAGGAAGGGATGTGCTGCTGCCCTGGAGAGGCCTGAAGAGCCCCAGAGGTTGAAACAGAGCCAGAGTTACACATATTAAATAGGATGTGACTGTTTTCAGCAGCTTCTGCATTAACACTCAAGTCTTAAATCTCAAAACTCAAACCATCAGGAATTCTCCATAATGCAGGAGGAAGTGGTGTAAGTGCTGAAAAACTGTGATGTTGTTGCACATCAAAATATTGACTCTGTGCACGAAAAAGCAACTGTATCTTCAACAACAGATTGGATTCCCTGTTCACGCTCAATTTCATGTCTAAAATATCCTGAACCAAGAGAGTCCAAGAAGCCTGGTCCAGAGAAACACAATATGGCAGTGGATTGTCTTTAAAAATAAAATTGATCAAAATTATAACTGATTCTATAATAATAATAATGATAACAATAATAATAATGAGAAGAACTATTATATAACAATAACTACCATTCTCTAATAATAACAACCAATTCTGTATTTTTTAAAAAGCAGTTCAGTATAAATGTTGCATGAAACAAAAAAGGATGTGAGGTGTTAACAGAAAAAGTATTACTAGTGCTGGAAGCTGGCAGCCGTGCTGCCATGCCAACAGCTCGGCCTCTCTGGCAAAATGCAAATGTTAAACTGCAAATAAACAGGGATCCAGCAGGAATCTCAGTGCACCCAGGAGCTCTGCACCAAAGGAGACCCTCAGCATTAGACCCCTTCTTCCAGAACCTATCCGACCCCTTCCTCCACGGTCTATCATATCCTTTCCTCCGTGGTCCATCCTCACCACAAAGCTCTGTTAACGCAGTTTTTAATGCAGCTCTAGGGATGCAGCTCACACAGCTTTGCCCGAGGGGCTCCTCGGATTCTTCTTCCCTAAAATCTTTTCATTCTCATTTAAACTAAAAGCAGTTACCCAAAACACAAACTCCGTCCCCGGCGAGCTGCCCCGGGGTGTCGGGAAGCTCAGCAGGGCTCTGTGGGGTGGCTGCAGGAGGGCTTTGGTCCGCGGCGGGAGAGGGGCTGGAGCCTCCCCCCGCCCACCGCCTTCGGGAGCGAGGTCCGGGAAGCGCGTCGGCGGGGCGGGACGCAGGGTTCGCGCGGGGCGGCTCTTCTCGCGGAGAATGAACGCTCGGACGCGTTTCTCTGGCGCGGAGGGCGCGTCCGCGGCTCTCGGCGGCAGCGAGCGGGCGGTGCTGGGGCGGGCCCACGCGGGTGTCCCCGCCGGCATCGCCCCCGAGCATCACCCCGTGCGAGGGGTCGCTCCCGCC
>VZRO01001113.1:19249-47067 GCA_013397915.1 Daphoenositta chrysoptera | reverse complement strand
GGCTCCCTGCCCCGCCCGGCAGCCCCAGCCGCGCTGGGGTGCGTCCCCAGCTCCAGCCGCCCTGGGGTCCCGTCCCCAGCCCCAGCCGCCCTGGGGTGCGTCCCCAGCCCCAGCCGCCCTGGGGTCCCGTCCCCAGCCCCAGCCGCCCTGGGGTCCCGTCCCGCGGCCCCGCAGCCCCCGGCCCCGCAGCCGGGCAGGTGCCCTTTGCCGCAGACGCGCTCGCGGGTCCCGGGCGGGTCCCTGTCACCCCAGGCCGCCCAGGGCACCTCCTGTCCTCGGGACCCCACTGACGGCACCGACGGGACAAACCCGGGGCCACGATGAGACACCAGCAGACTTTGGAGAACAGGCAGCCCTACAAAGCGCTCTGACACGGACAGTGCCGAGCAGCCGAGCGTGCACGGGGTGCGTTCTGCCAACAACAGAGCGCTTCTCTATGAATAGCAATCCCTGATTTGAATAATTATTGTTATGCAGATCTCTCTTGGTGATTAATTCGGTAAAAGGAATTTGGAAGAGTTTCCCCGTGGGAATGCGAAAGGAGGTCTGTGTGCTGGGCTGCTCGGGGATGGGAGGAAGAGTTCGGGGTTCAGGATCCCTCCTTGGATTGACGGGAGCAGGGTGGCATCCCTGCCCATGGCCGGGCGGTGAAACAAGATGACCTTTAGGGTGCCCCCCAAACCCAAACCATTCCGTTCCTACTAATACCTGGACCCTGTGCCCTGGGTCAGTGGGTGACCACCCTCCCTCCAGCCCCCAGGAATCTCACCGTGCTTACTGTTGGAACCCCTCCATCTGCAGGAAGGATTTCCTGCGGGCTGGGTCATTCCAGCACTAATGAAGCTCCAGCCACCAGCAGTGGGGGTGTCACCCCCAGTGGAGAAACACAGGAAGGTTTTGACTGTAATAAAACCAATAATTCCGCAGGAGCAGTGGTGGTGCTCAGCATCCAACACCCCTGAACCCCCGAGGCAGGAATGCCACCCTGCTGAGTCCTGGTTAGGATTGCAGATATTACAGGAATCATGGAATGGGCTGGGCTGGAAGGGACCTTAAAGCTCATCTCTTTCCAAACTCCTGCCGTGGACAGGGACACCTTCCACTGTCCCAGGCTGCTCCAAGCCCCAGTGTCCAGCCTGGCCTTGGGCACTGCCAGGGATCCAGGGGCAGCCCCAGCTGCTCTGGGCACCCTGTGCCAGGGCCTCCCCTCCCTCCCAGGGAAGAATTTGCTCCCAACATCAAACCTCTTTTGGTGTAAAACCATTCCCTTTGTCCTAACACACTCTGCCCCTGTAAAAAGTCACTCTCCCCTTGGACTGATAATCCAAATAAATCCAAAATACGAGGTGGTGCCTGACTGTGTTGCACTCAGGGTTGGCACAGGGGGCCCAGAGAGCTGCAGGATTGCTGCTGCAGAGGTACCAGCGAACAGCGGGTGTTCTCCAGGGGAACGCTGGGCAGGTGATATCTGCTGTCCTGGCCAGGCTAGAAACGTGTGCCTGGAGCTGTGCGAGGCTGCTGCCTGTGCCAGGGAAGGAACCAGTGCCAGGGAAGGAACCAGTGCCAGGGACCGTGGACCCTGGAGCTCAGCCATTGTACAGAGGGACAGATGGAAAGGTCCAGCCTTCAACTTGAAGATTGGTTCCCAGGCGACCTCATCTGTGGGGCAGAGGAGAACCACGACATGGGAAGTGCGGGCTCAGGGATCCCCAGGACCATTTCCACTTGAGACAACCACCTCACCCAGCCATGTGCAACCTGCCATGGCCAAGTCCCCTGAAAACCCCCAGGGGCCCTCCCTTTCTGCTCCAGACCCTTCTTTCCTGGTTTGGTGAACATCCCCATCCTGCCAAGTTTGCTTCAGGGATGTAAAACACCCTGGAACTCCCCACCCCAGCCAGCCCTTGGGTCCTTCTGGGGTTCTGCTGCCAGCCCTGCACCCCCAAACCAGGGCTCAACTCCTCTCCTCTGATGGGCTCCCAGCACTGCCAGATTTTGGCAGCATCCACCTTCAATTCCCTGCTCCCAGAGCAGACACGCTCCAGCACCGTCAGCAGAATAAATATTTACCCAGCTGATAAAATTGTGTTTGTTTCAAAAGAAAACCAAAAGGAGGCAAATGTGTCTCAGCGTCCCATGGTTCATTTCTTGTTTGTGTGCTGCGTGGAAAGAACTATTCATGGTCCCCAAGTCGCTGCTCAATTTCATCTGCAAAATCCACAAACCGATGTTCACAGAGGGATCAGAAAACCCCAGGTGCAGAGCCGAACCCTCCGTTTATTTGGGCTTCACTCACAACTTTCAGGATATTTGATGCTGACATCAACTTTCTAAATTACAGAAGTTTTCTTTCCATCAGAAATCTCCTGATCAGTTCACAGAGCCTGGCTCATATCTCCGACTCGTGGCCCAGACAGCTCCCAAAGGATGTGGTGGTGGCTGTTCCCTGAGCGTGCCAGGAGCCGGTGCTCCCACAGCCCCAGCACAGGTTTGCAGGCCCAGAGCTGCTCTGCTCTTGTCTCTTTGGGCAGAGCCCACGGCCACACACACCCAGGACCCAGGTACACCGATGCCAGGTTGCTCCCTGTCCCCACAAGTGATCCTGAGTCCCCCTCACTGCCACCAACAACCCTGCTGCTGCTGCTGGGGACAGCAGTGGCAGGGACCCCACCAGCCTCCCATCATTGCTGGCCGGAGCTCTGGCTCCAGATCAATGAGAAGTGATGGGATAGCACAAGGAAAAACAGTTTTAAACTAAAATAGGGGCATTTTAGATGGGATATTGGGAAGGAACTGCTCCCTGGGAGGGTGGGCAGGCCCTGGCACAGGGTGCCCAGAGCAGCTGTGGCTGCCCCTGGATCCCTGGCAGTGCCCAAGGCCAGGCTGGACACTGGGGCTGGGAGCAGCCTGGGACAGTGGGAGGTGTCCCTGCCCAGGGCAGGGGTGGCACTGGATGGGCTTTAAGGTCCCTCGCAACCCAAACCATTCCATGATTCCATGACTCAGGGAGGATTTTCTCACTGAGGAAGCAAATGAGTTGTTTCCTGATGTTTCATGTCGGGCGCTTCCTCCTGGCACCCGCTGCACCCACCTGCCAACAAATGTCAACTTACTTAAAGCTAAAATAATTCACTTTAACCAGTGTTTCTCAAAACCCACAGGAAATTCTTCTCTCTCTGAAATGGGCTTTTGTCAGTGCTCCTGGGATTGATTTTCTATTCACTCATGGAAGAACCATAGCTTGTGATGCTCATAGGAAGGTGTATGGAGAACAGTCATGAATTCTGCTTCTGGGTGGTCTTGGAAAATTATGGAGTCCCTTCAGACTCTGACATCTTGGCTCAATGCAGATTTGCCCATCAGAAAGTGATCACTGTTGTCCACATGTCCTTACACCCCATTCTGGGAACTTTGAGCTGCTACAAACAAGTGTTGTGTCCATAGAACTTCAGTGCTGGATGGTGCTCTCCCGTGGCTCACAGTCCTGTGTGAAAAGGAGAAGATTTAAGGGAAAAACAGATCAAAACTGACACTGCTGGCTGTTGGAAGGTCAATGCAGCAGGGCTCAAGCAGCCCAGGAGGATTGGAGAGACATTGATGACTTGGACTTCGATGTTCCCTGGGCTTTGGTGATCCTGGTGGGTCCCCCCCAACTCAGGAGATTCTGTGGTTCTGTGGTTCTAAGGTCTGTCCTTGCTTAGAAGAGCCCCTCCAAGGAGGCTGGACAGGGACAGCTCAGCAGGACCATGGATTATCACCCTGCAGACACGCACAGAGGTGGAGCTGGGGCCAAACCAGGTGTGAGAACAGGACAGCTTCTCATTCCTCCAAAGATCTCACTGAGAACACAACTTGGTACCCAAAACCCTCCCTTCTCCACACAGGCATGGAGAAGCAGGCATAGTAATTGCTGGGAAATCTACTGCTGTTCTCATGAGCCTCTCACGGCAGTTAATTATTCTCATTATTCAAAATAAGGCTTTTATTTCTAATCAGAGCAAGTCTGGCTTCGTTTTCCCTTCATTCCAATTCATCCTTCTCAAGGGCATTAAACAATCCGAAGCATCAGATGTTTTCTCCTGAGACTTCCACAAAGAAGATGCCTCTACAGCTCTTTAAAAGTTAATGTTTTGTACCCTATAGAGAACAAGTGTTTTCTCCAGTGCTGGAATTATGTCTCTTCTGTCTCCTCCTCACCACACTTCTTTGCTGTCTTTTCAAACACTGACCCCAAACCAGAGCTCAGGAGGGAGTTTGGACAAAGAATGGAGTGCCAGGGCACAGGGAATGGCTTCCCAGTGCCAGAGGGCAGGGCTGGATGGGATATTGGGAAGGAATTGTTCCCTGGGAGGGTGGGCAGGCCCTGGCACAGGGTGCCCAGAGCAGCTGTGGCTGCCCCTGGATCCCTGGCAGTGCCCAAGGCCAGGCTGGACACTGGGGCTGGGAGCAGCCTGGGACAGTGGAAGGGGTCCCTGCCATGGCAGGGGTGGCCCTGGATGAGTTTCAAGGTCCCTTCCAAGCCAAACCATTGCGTGATTCCAAGCCAGAAGATCCCCTGGACACCCCCCAGTCCTTGAGAGGCTGCACAAACCTTGCTGACCTCTGGAAGGGGTTGGGGCACGGAGATGAGACTCCCCCATGCCAAGGATGCCCCTCAGGACACAGGTGATGGGAGATGGGCAGTGCCATTGCCAGCTGCCATCACAGCCTGTTCCTTGCACTTCCTGTGACTAAAAAGGACAAAACTTTAGTGTTTTGGGTCTTGAACACACATGACACAACCTAGCCCATAACAACGACTCAGGCACAGACCTGAGGGCCAACCCAGGCTGGACAGGACCCAGGGATGTCTCGGGTCCAATTCCCTGCACAATCAGTTTCAGCCAAGGGCTTGAGTCTCAACAACCTCCAAGGATGGAGCACACAAGCTCTCCAGGAAGCCTGCTCTAGTTCCTGCAGGCAGCAGGAAAAATCAGGCAGCCCTGATTTTTGGGTGCCAGCCCACCCCTCCAAGGGACACGTGGAGGCACACCAGGAGGTACCAGGGCATTTCCCTCCTCATCTCAGCAGGGAGAGCCTGTTTTCCTCTTCTCCCCAGCTCAATTTGCCTCCCTCCAACCCCACCCCATTTCAAAATGTAAGTCTTGATTGAAGAAACAGAAAATTCACGCTTTATTCTCGTTGCACCTGGTAATTTACATTGTCCAGAGCGCGCTGGGATTCCAGGCAGGTGTTTCAGACTCCTCCACTGCTCTGATGCAGAGGGAACTCTCCAGGTGCTGCTCACAATCCAGAGATGTCCGTGACTCTGAACAGGGGCTTGCTCTTGTTGACTGACCAAAGAGAAGAGCTGGGGGCAGAAGGGTGCTGTAAATGCTAAAGCAGTTCTCATGAGAAAGCTGCCCCCTCCCTGTCCCAGCCCGGGGGAAGGCCACACTGCCTAGGTCAAGGTAGCACCCACGGCTCACCTGAGGTCACCTGGTGGCCTCCCATCCCTTCAGCAGACACTCAAGGAGCCTGTCTTGATTTCCAGCAGTTCTGGGGCCAAAGTCTCATTTTGTACAACGAAGGTCTGATGTGATCACCCACCCTTGCCCTTCATAACACCAAAGAGTACCTGCAAGGAGCTTTGCTTCCATTTTTGTTCAAAAGGGACTGGGAACCAGCCTGCAGCTGTTGTAGCTGCTGAGCAAAGTGGTGTCCAAGTGCTGGTTCCTCTTGATTTCCCCGCCCTCATCTCACCCCCACCACTACTGGGGCAGTGGCAGAGGGGTCGCACAGGGACTGGGCAGTGCTGGCTGGGGGCAGGGGCAGGAGCAGGACCTCTCCTGGCCAGCACAGCTCCAGCCCCGCTGGTGCCCCCATCCAGATCCAGAAGCATCGCCCTGGGGACTGGGTGAAGCATTTGGGAACAAGCTGAGGGACACTGGCCCTGTGCTGCCCACCAGGGCCCCTCCCTGGCTGCAGGGACACACCCAGACCCCCAGTTTGGGGCCAAGCATCACCCAAGTGCCCCCACCCCGCGCTCCTTCCCTCAGACCCAGAGCTTCCCTGGCTCCCCACACTGGGGCTGGGCCCCTGCACTGGCACAGCCCTCACTCCCCTCCTGGGCACTCACCTCGATTCCATTAGTGTCTCTGCGTCAGCTGAAAACCTCATTAGCAATGATTTTATACTCGTGTCTACACAGCCGATACCAATCACGTAACATCAGACCCAGCACCTGGCCAATCCCTGCTGGACCTCCCCAGGAATATATGGAAAATGAGACGTATATTGGAGTGAGGTTTTGCAGTTGGCCTAACTCCACCAGCAGCTGCTTCACTTATTATTTATTAATTTGCTTGTGTGACATAATGAGTTCTGTATTACAATGTTGTGAATATAAATAATACTTAGGTTACATCAAGCCTTGGGGTAATTTTTTTCAGGCTTGGGGTAACTTTATCACCCCACGTGGAATCATCAGAAAATTAAATTCCATGTGTCCACGGAAGCTGAATGCCCAAACAAGCACTGATCACTGTTAATTACATTCCTGCCCTTTTACATTATTGATCAAGTCTCATATTCACTTTGCCATTATTTTATTTGAATCTAAAGGCAAATGAAGCTGTTTCAGATTTCTCTGATAATCCCATTTCTCCGTTTAATTTAAGCACATAAACTTATGGTTTTCCTGACTTTAGTCAGAAACTTTTTTCTTTTTTTTTTTTTTTTTCTGTCACTGGTTTGGCTGAGCCAGAGATACCTGAGGAAGGTTTGCTTGCCACCTGCACCAGGCAAACAGTGAAAGAGAGGTGGGAGGGCAGAGCCCAGAGAAGGCGGAGGGTTTGGGGCAGAGTGGCAGCGGGCAGGGCGGGTCACACACGGGGAAAGGCCCGGGGGCCCGGGGAGTGCCCTCCCCGGCTGCGGGGAGCAGCGGCACACACAGCACAGACCGGCACGGAGACCGGGGGACAGACCTCTCCAGCCCAGGTGTCCCCCCAGGATGAAGGATGGGGGTGGGATTTTGACTGGTTGGGGCTGACGTCTCTCACATCACATCACATCACTCCTCATTTGCAGGAACTGTGGCATCACAGAATCACAGAACTACAGAAGGTTTGGAGGGGAAGGAACCTTAGAGTCCATTTCATTGCACCCTCCTTGCACACCTTCCACCAGCCCAGGTTGCTCAGGGCCCATCCAGCCCGGCCTTGGGCACTGCCAGGGCTGGGGAGTGCACAGCCCCTCTGGGCACCCTGTGCCGGGTGAAGGTGTAAGGAAAAGGCTCAAAGAGCAGCTGAGTGACACCCAGGGTTGGCTCAGGGGAGTTGGTTCACGGCCAGCATTGCTCATGGCACAGACTCCTTAACTTCTGAGACGCATTTTACCTGGGAATAGTAAATACTGAGCAATTTGCTTTATCGGGGTCCCCCTGCACTATCCTGGTTCCTCCATCCTGGCTAGGAACTGGAATTTTTGCTGCTGGAGCCTTTGAGACAAGAGAATCTTCTGCCTGCAGCTTCTGGGAGCTAGAGCAAAGCACAGAATCTCAGAGTCACTGAAGCCAGAAAAGCCCTCTGAGCCCACCAAGTCCACCCATTCCCCAGCACTGCCAAGGCCACCATTGACCCACGTCCCCAAGTGCCACATCCACAGGGCTGTGAAATCCCTCCAGGGATGGGGACTCCACCCCGGCCCTGGGCAGCTGTGCCAGGGCTGGACAGCCCTATCCAGGAAGGACTTTTCTCAATATACACCCTGAGCCTCCCCTGGCCCAGGCTGAGGCCGTTCCCTCTGCTCCTGTCCCTGTTCCCTGGGAGCAGAGCCCGATCCCCCCGGCTGCCCCCTCCTGTCAGGGAGTTGTGCAGAGCCACAAGGGCCCCCCTGAGCCTCCTTTTCTCCAGGCTGAGCCCCTTTCCCAGCTCCCTCAGCCTCTCCTGGGGCTCCAGCCCCTTCCCAGCTCCGTTCCCTGCCCTGGACACGCTCCAATAGATTCACTCTGGCCAGGCAAAGAGACAAAGTTAAAAGCCTGAAAAGGCTGGAACGGCAGTGCCATGTCCCAGCCCTGTTCTGCCACCCAGCTCCGGTGCCAGCCAGGGGCAGAGCCAGCCTGCTGGGACAGAGCCAGCCTGTCCTTCATCCGGCCCGGGAGTGCCCCGGGGCACCGCAGGGCGCGGGCCGTGCTCACACCTGAGCATGTGGCAAAGGGCACCGGGGACAGCACCAGTTCCCTTCCCTGGGTGTTTCCTACTGCTGCACTAATTAACTGCGCTGGTTGTACAAGCCCTGTAGACCTTCGGGCTGTCCCTGGAGGAACCTCAGTGAGCCCTCAGCACCCCATCACTCATCACCCTGCACCACAGCCACTCCTGCTCAATCCATTTCCTGATCCTGGATCCCAAAGAGGTTCCCAGGGCTGTGTCCATCAGGGTGAGCTCTACCCCTGTTCCTGCCCCAGACTGGAAGTGCTTTAGGACCAAGAACTGTTTTAACTTTTTGGGAATGACAGTGGAGAGGAAACCAGGAGCTCTGAGCTAGAGATCAGCAGACATTCCTGCTACAAACCTCGTAGGTGATTTTGTGCCCATTTCTGATTTTATTGGCCCACTAGAATTGGATCTCCTAGAAACCTACACAGACCCTCATCAGGCTGTGCAGTGAGGGCAGGGAAACTGCAGTCAGCAGCTTCCTGACTGCCACGACCCTTCAGGGAGCTGTTAGGGACCTTTGGGACCAGCAGGAATCTCTAATCCATGAGACCAAACCTGTCATCCAAAAATTGCTCCCTGAAGGCTGAGTTACCATTTCGTTTCAGGCTAGGAGCTGGTGCTGTTTATTATCTGCCTGTCTGTGAGGTGGGATTTTTATTAAATTAACATTTCACAGAATCATAGAATTATCCTGTTCCGCCCCCTGCCACTGGACCAGGTTCCCCACCTTCCACTGGACCAGGTTCCGCACCTTCCACTGGACCAGGTTGCTCCAAACCCCATCCTGGTTACCTGGAACACTTCCAGGGATGGGGCGTCCTCCCCCATGAGCTCTCAGTCGGCTCCTCATCCGTCCCAGGTGGGCTCCATGCACCCACCATTCCCTGGTGCTGAGGGTGACCCCTCCTCTCCCCGTCCATCCTCCCGAGGAGCCTCTGTCCTGCCAAGGCTGTGGTGGGAGAGGTGGGGAGCTGCAATCACGGAGCTTCGCCGCCCCGGTGCATTGTGCCCAGCGCTCTGCAGGTGAAGGACACAAAGCACCACCGTCTGTGAACAGCAATAAAACCGAGTGGGAATGGGCTACCTGAACCTGGCACGCTCGAGGCTCTGTCCGTGACGGAAGCTGAGCCTGTCCCTGTCCCTGTCCGTGCAGCAAAGCAATCACACTCTGGAGAGTGTTCACCTCTCAAACACACGCTGGGAGCCTGGCTCGGCACAAACCCGAGGCTCCATCTCCACTCCAGGTGCAGGCTCAGCTCCTTCTCCATGTACAGAAACATTCACTGAGGGCAGAGGAGTATTTCGCAGTGACTTCCACTTACCTCCCAAAGATTTTTGAGATTTCATTTACTTCTTGCATGTGCTATGTGAGAAAAACACCTGTTGAAATTATAGAATCATGGAATCATGGAATGGTTTGGGTTGGGAGGGACCTTAAAATTCATCTCGTTCTAACTCTGTGTCACAGGCAGGGAACCTTCCTCCTTCCCTTCCTTCCTACCAGGCAAAGGTCCTTGTAATCCAAACACAATTACAAAAACCATAAACTGGGCTAAAAAAAGAATGGTTGTCTCCAGATTTGGAAAAATATACGAGGGAGCTGTGGTTTCCCACCCTGTGTGAGTTATTAAGCTGACATTTTAACCACCTTGCAATATAAATCTCCCTGCTTGGCTGGCTAATGCCCCATTAGGCACGGGCCCCTGGCCAGGAATGGCCCAGCTGGTGATTCATTGACTTGGGGACATTTCCCTGGGCAGTTTGCTCCTGACCTGGCCACCACATCCACCCAAGGAGCAGAGCAGCGAGCTTAAAACTGCCTCCTCCATCCTATAAAACCATTCTGGGAAACCCCAAGGAGCAGACAGATCCATGGAATCATGGAAGCACAGAACAGCTTGGGCTGGAAGGGACCTTAAAGCTCATCTCATTCCACCCCCTGGCACGGGCAGGGACACCCTCCCCTGTCCCAGGCTGCTCCAAGCCCTGTATATTGACAAATCCAGGGGGCAGCTCCGTTGTTCTCAGAGCTGCCGATGGCAACGCACTCTCCTGACACCTTTTCCTTCTCACAGCTCCATCTCCTATCAAAAATCACGTGGCTGCTCTGTGCAAACACTCTTTTTTTTTTGCTAAGAAAGCCAACGCAAACAGGAGCGTTCTGAGGACATTGAAAAAACCCAGTGACACGAGCAGCTTTTGTACCCAGCTCTGTTATCTCCGCTGGTAGACAAACAGCCTTTAATGAACAGACTTTCATTTCCCCTGTGCCCGTCACAGGGTGCCACTTCTGATCAAATCAGAGGAAAATAAAACAAAGAAAAGAAGAAATGTGTTGCAAAAGTGAAAAACTTTTGGGGGGTTTTGATCTGAAATCAGGAATCTGTCTCTTCCCCTTTTCTTTTGGAGTCGTGGCAGCATTGCTGGTATGGCTGGAGCAGAGTTTGCTGGTTGGGCTGCTGTGTTGATCTCAGCTCCTGAGTCATTCAGCTCTGAACACACCTGGTCCCAGAGAGCATCCATGGCTCCTGCCCTCCATCAGGAACACTGGGTTTGGTCAGCCCCAACCAGAATGATCCCACAGCTCCCGCCCTGATGCAGGGCACAACATTTAACAGAGTCCAGATCCCGGGAGAGCCATTCCCCAGCATCGCCGGGGTCACCACCCCCTCCAAATGAAACAGCTCTGAGGTCCCGACGTGCAGCACTGGTTTCCCCACCACAGGCAGGTCTGAAAGAGCTTTGCAGCCCAGTCAGGCTGTGGGACTGGCGAGTGCCAGCTGCCCTCACAGTCTGGGCACAAGGACATTCTGCAGAAATGGCTGATCTGCTCCATCTCAGGAGTGACACCAGGAACACACCAGACTCTTTGTGGGGTCTCAGACCACCCCACTCCTGGCACTGCCTTGAGAGCTGGACTGTGGAGCCTCCAGAAAGGGCTCCCTAATCACCACAACCAAAACACTCTGGTCACTGCCTGGATGAGGCAGAGTTGTAATGGCCAGACCCCAGGAATCCCCTGAGCTCAGCAGGGACCAAAAGTGCCCAGGCCCCTGTTCCTCCGAGTGGTGGGTAAGAGAGGAACGCAGCTGACGGCAGGGAATGCAGAGAGGAGAAGCAAACATTTGTTACAGAATCCCAGGATCCCTGAGGCTGGAAAAGCCCTCCCAGCCCATCAGTCCCAGCTGTGCCCGATGTCCCCACCTTGTCCCCAGCCCAGAGCTCTGAGTGCCACCTCCAGCCCTTCCTGGGACACCTCCAGGGATGGGCACTCCAAACCTCCCTGGGCAGCTCTTTCCAAGGCCTCACCTCCCTTTCCATGAGGAAATTCCTCCTGGTGTCCACCCTGCCCCTCCCCTGGCCCAGGCTGAGGCCGTTCCCTCTCCTCCTGTCCCTGTTCCCTGGGAGCAGAGCCCAGCGTGGCACTCGGTGCTCTGGGCTGGTGACAAGGTGGGGATTGGGCACAGGCTGGACTCAATGATCTGGGAGGTCTTTTCCAACCTCAGTGGTTCTGGGATTCAGTCTGTATTCCAGACACACGGGTTGTCCTTCCTGGTCCTCCAGCGATGCCGAGTGCTCACCTTTCACACCTGCCCCGCTGCTCACGACGCCTGGGCAGGGCACCACGGACCTCAGGTAGAATAAGGTGTCACTGACTCAACAGCTACCTCCACCAGTGAGGGGAACAAGGAAAATCCTGCAAAGCTCTTTCGGTCTTGAGGGATGAATCAAATATCCAGCGACAAAACTGGTGGTTTACCAGCCAGCACATGGACAGAGAGGGATCTCGAGGTGCAACGTGCTTCGGGCTGAGTGCTGCTCCACAGTGCCGTGCTCTTGCACGGACAGAAAGCATCCCTGTGGGATGTGGTGGGTGTAGGAGACCACTGTCCCTTTACACACCACTCTAAAGGCTTGAGTTGCATTGGAGCCATGGTTTAAGGGAAATGCTTCCCTCAAACATAGGACAATAAAGCCTTTCCCAAGCTCTCAGGGCACTTCAGCAGGGAAACATCTTCAGCAGCAAGAGGTGCCAGGGTCCCTGAACAATGAGGACAGGAGGACATACCCCTCTGTCCCATGGTGAGCAGTGTGTTGCCCACCCAGCCGTGGTTGGTGTGCCATGCTCCAGTCTGGCAACCAACAAGGGGTTCATGGTCTGGACACAGGTGAAGGAACAGGCAGAAACGAGGACGTAGGACAGCAAACATAACCAGCTGCAGCAGCTGGCAGTGAGTCAGCAGGTGTAAGAGCCTTGTTGCTTCTCAGCTGAACCTGCCCAGTCTCTGCCAAAGAGGGAAATTCAGGGGAAGCAGCTCCAGGAGAAACCAGCAGCAGTGAAGACGCTGATGACCCAAGCTCACGTTTCCAGAAATCACACCACCTTCAGCTTCCCTTGAACCCCTCAGGCAAACCTGTTCCTCCAGGCCAAGGAGTGCTGCAGCCTTTGGTGCTGCTTTCCAGACCCCATTGCACATCTCCCTTCCCCCTGCTCAGCACCTGCCCCCCCAGCCGGGGCAGGGACACTCCCCCGGGGGGCAGAGGAGGCGGATGACACGCTCCCGGATCTGCCTGGTCCTCACCCCGTAGACAATGGGGTTGAGCATGGGTGGCACCACGACATAGAGGTTGGCCAGGAGGATGTGGACGTGACTCGGGATTTGGTGGCCGAAGCGATGTGTGAGGAAGGAGAAGAAGGCAGGCACGTAGAACATGAGGATCACGCAGAGGTGGGAGCCACAGGTGCTGAGGGTTTTGAGACGAGCCTCTGGGGACGGGAGCCGAAACACTGCCCTGAGGATGAGCGCGTAAGAGACGGCGATGAGCACGACGTCCAGGCCCGAGGAGAGCAGCGCCGTGGTCAGCCCGTACCAGACGTTGGCGCGGATGTCGGCGCAGGCCAGGCGGGCGATGCCCATGTGCTCGCAGTAGGTGTGGGGCATCACGTTGTGCCCGCAGTACGGCAGCCGCTTCAGCAGGAAGATGGGGGGGAACATGATGCAGAAGCCGCGGGCGACGGCGGTCACGGCGATTTTGCCGATCACCGAGGGCGTTAAGATGGAGGCGTAGCGCAGCGGGTCACACACGGCCACGTAGCGGTCAAAGGCCATGGCCAGCAGCACAGAGGATTCCACGATGAAGCTGAAATGGGTGAAGAACATCTGTGTGACGCAGGCGTCGAAGGAAATCTCCCTGGCACTGAACCAGAAGATTGCCAGCATTTTGGGCACCGTCGTGGTGGACAGCAGGAGGTCAGAGAGAGCCAGCATGGCGAGAAAGAGGTACATGGGCTCGTGCAGGCTCCGGTCCGTGGTGATGACGAAGAGAAGGACCAGGTTGCAGAACACTGCGATGAGGTACATCAGGCAGAAGGGGACGGAGATCCAGATGTGGGACTCCTCCATGCCCGGGATGCCTGTCAGGACAAAGGTGATGGGGTCGAAGCTGCTTTCGTTGAGCTCGTACATGGTGTTTCCGTGCTCAGGGCCAGCCTGACTCAGCTCTATGCAAGAAAGAGGAGGGATAAACAACACCTGTGAGCCTGGATTTGCCCATGACTCCTGACAGATGCTGAAAATCAGGACACAAGTTACCAAGCGCCTGCCTTCCATGCTAAGGGGTTCCCTCGCTGCGTTTTGTACAAAGGACCCTGTTTGCTGTCAGTCCTACAAAGTGTGTCTGCAAGGAAAACATCTCTGTCCCCCCATTGCCACTGTAAAACAGGTTGGGTCTTTTTCCAGCTCTGCTTTATCCACTGTCCCAAAAACCTTGTAAAAGTCATAAAAATAGTCATAAAAGTCACCCTCAGCCTTGTCACAGTCAGTGGCCCCATCTGTGAGCACACACAGAGCTGTGTCTGTGGTGGGACTCCAGGTTCCTCCAGGACAGTGAAATGACACAATTTCTCACCCTGCTCAGACCAGTGACCGAGAGTTCCTTGTAAAACCCAAATACAGGAATAAAGCCTGCCCCAGTATCAGTGTTGGGCAGTGTCTGGGATGTGACCAAATGCAGAGTTCTTCACTGATGCTCAGCCCCCGGCACCGTTCCAGCCTCTGAGCTCAGTTTTCCCAGTTCCTGAAGTGCTGGGGCAGCCTGAGCTGGGAGCACTGTCCCCAGGCTGGGAGCACTGTCCCACGACTGATCAGCCTGAGGGTATTTTTGAAGATTTGAATAATGCAAAGCTGTGAATCCTCCACGAAAGCTTTGCCCTCAGAAGGACTTTGAGGAGAAGGAGCACCGCAGGACTGCTGGGTTTATGTTCTCCCTCCATCTTACCCCCAGCCCCCATTCCCTGTGTAAACTCCGTCATTCATTAGAAAAACTCCAGGCCAGGGTTGGGATAGAGGAAAAGCAGTTGGATTCGGACCAAAGATAAACCTCCCCTGCTTGCAGGCTGATTTACTTCCATTGCAAACAGCAGGTACCCAAGTCAGACGTGTTTGCATTTCTAAGCACTTCCATTAAGGATTCTCGGCCTCCCTGAGCCAAAAGCCCACTGAAAACACAGCTCAGTACAGAAAAGACCTTCAGCTCATCGCAAATATTTATCCAGTCGCCTCTTCCACTCGCAAACCCACATCACCCAGGTGAGTCAAGCCAGCCTGGGTCTAGAGCAGGGGATTAAATCTGCCTGGGAGCGTTCCCAGGCTCCAACGCCAGCCGGTGTTACTGTGTGTGGGCTACAAATCAGTTCAGCAAGACTTTCCTCCTCCACTTCCCAGCAATATGGAAATCTATTCCTCTCACACGCCACTTTCCTTCAGTCTTTTCAAACAGAATCACGGCCCCAAACCCCAGAGTCTGATGTAAAATGACTCACCAAGGGCCAGCCCCGAAATGGGGAGAGGAACTGCAGCCCCGAGCGATGCAGAGCTCGGGGGACTCCAAAGCCCCCGGTGCTGATGATATCGATCCTTTCCTCTCCCAGACCTCAGAGGAAGCATCAGCCCCTGGACCTGCGGAGGTTTAAATTGCCGTGCATTAACCATTAACAGCAGTTAACACTCCCGGGTGAGGCATTTCCTGCTTTTCCAGCATTTGCATTGCAAGTGATTTTCCTCTCTCCTTGCACCGGCCGGGCTGGTGAGGACCTGAGCAGGAGATGGGCATAGCCTGAGGGCTCCCGGGATCCAGAGCATCATGGAGGTCTGAGAGTGTTTTATCTGCAGCAGGTGAAAATTGTCTTATTCCGCTGCTGAAACCTCCCTGAACAGTCCCCTCGTGCTGCCAGGTGGGAGGGGACCCTCTGCCACCCAACCCCAGCCCATGGGCAGCGATCTACCATCGTGATTATAATTATCGTGGAGATCATTGATCAAATCATCGATCTACAAAATCATGATTGGGAAGGAATTGTTCCCTGGGAGGGTGGGCAGGCCCTGGCACAGGGTGCCCAGAGCAGCTGTGGCTGCCCCTGGATCCCTGGCAGTGCCCAAGGCCAGGCTGGACATTGGGGCTTGGAGCAGCCTGGGACAGTGGAAGGTGTCCCTGCCCATGGCAGGGGTGGCACTGGATGGGCTTTAAGGTCCCTCCCAACCCAAACCAGTCTGGGATTCCCTGGTTCTGTGATTTTGTGACCTCTAAGATCGCCAAGTCCAAAAGGTATTGTCAGAAAAGTCAATATTGAGCAGTGTCCTGCCCCACCCAGCGACCCACTCCCAACCCCTCCTTTCCCATCCCTCCCTTACCCTGGGACACATCTCCCTCCTCCCCCAAAGACACAGCTCCTGGGGTAACCAGGAAGCAGGAGTGGGAGGTTCTGGCCTTGCAGAAGGATCCTGGACCAAGGAAAGGCAACAGCTCTCTGACAAGGCACGGTCACGCCCACAGCAGCTGTGGAAATGTTCAACAGGAGCCATGCAATTAGAAATATTGGTGTTGTCTCTCCTCTGACGCCTCATGCATCTCAAAACGTAGCATTTGGATCGGCTTCCCCTTTCTTTGGCTCCAGGAAGGGTTTGAGCGATGCTGGGAGCTCTCCGAGCCGGGCTCCCTGCAGGGTGGGCTGCGGTTCCTCCTGCAGCAGAGCCGGCGCCCATCCCGCTGCCAGCACGGAGCCGCCGTGTCCTGGCAGGGCAGGAGCTGCATGGCAGGCGTTTCAGTGGAAGGTTGGACTCAATGACTCCGCAGGTTTTTTCCAAGCTCAGTGATTCTGTCACTCTGTGGAACAGAGGATGTGCCTCAAACACAGGGCTTGCACAAGAAGCTCCAGGTTTCCTTCCTGCCACAGACTCTTCCCACCTCGGGCTGGTCTCCAGCTGCCTCCCTGCACCCCAAGCCATGGACACCCCAGAGTGGGCCCCCAGAGACCCCCTGCACAGCCCTGCCCCACCGTGAGTCACATCCCACCCCACACCAGCACCAGTCCTGGGACACGTCAGGGGCAAGAGCCTTCCGGGGGTGCAGCAGGAACCCGGATCCAGCACCCCAGGGGCCGGGCAGAGCCCAGGAGCAAGGATGGAGTCCCGGGAGTAGAAGGTGTCACTCCAGGGAGGAGTGCGATGTGGGGGATGTCCCTGCTGTCCCCGGAGTGGGGGCAGGCACAGGGGACTCTCTAGGGTCGGCATGGGCAAGAGGAGCATGGAGAGCTCATTGGGAAGCTCCAGCCTGTGCAGGAGAGATGAGACATGGGCAGCACCACCGGTATACGAGTGGAGAAGTGCTGAGACTTTGGGAGAGTGACTCTAGAGGTCCCTGTGAGGCAAGAAATGGTCCTGCAGCCAGGCAGCTCCGCAGGGCTCGTGGTGGCATCACCCAGGGATCGTGGTACCATCAGCCGGGGCTCAGGGTGGCATCGCCAGTGCTGGGGGAGGCAGGTGCCAGCCTTCAGCCAGGGACCAGACCCTGCAGGCACTGGGAGCCGGTGCTGGGGGTGCTGGGAGGGCCCGGCTGGATGCTGTGGAGGAGGACCAAGGAGGGGGATGCTGCAGCCTGGCACAGTGGGACATGAACCACATCTGTCCTGCAAGACCTGAAGGGTGTCCATGGTGTGTCCTGAGGAGCCCCTCACTGAGTCCCCGCTGTCCCCTCAGGGCAAGGGGCATTTGCATCATGGCTGGAGCGGGCTCTGGCCTCAGAAAAGCTATAGGGACAAGGACCCAAAGCATCCCAGGCCAGGCTGGATGGGGCTTGGAGCAACCTATCCCACTGGAAGGTGTCCCTGCCCATGGCAAGGGTGTGGAACAAGATGAGGGTAGCGTCCCTCCCAACCCAAACCCTACTGTGTTTCACTCTGCCCCATCCCAGGGCAAAGAGCCACGGAGCTGCTCATGCCCTGGGGCCGGGGTGGCAGGAGGGACAGTGACAGAGTGACAGCAAGGATGGCCACGCTCAGCACAGCCACGCTCCCTGCCCCAGGCCCCTCACCCGCTGCTTTCCAGGCTGAGCTCCACAGCTCCCACCACAGCCCGGGCACTCACACCTGCTCCACCATTGCTCCTAAGGACATTTTAATCATTTCTATTTACTCGCAGACCCTTTTCCTCCCAGTGCCTGCAGTATGCAAAGAGGGACTGTCCCCTCCTTCCTCGGTGCACCCCAGCTCAGAAAGCTGGGCTGGGCTGGGCTGGGCTGGACGTGTCCCTCTGCAGGGGCTCAGCCAGGCCAGGCAGGCTCTGGGCTGATGATACTCCCCATTTTGGGGTTTCTCTTCCCCCACATGGGGAGCCTGGAGATGTGCAGCTTCCCTGAGTGGGCGCAGCTTCCCTGGGCGGGTGCACCAGCATGAGGGAGTGTGACACCAGCTCTGGGTGGGAGCAGAAGGTTCTCTCACGGGTTCCCCACACCTTTATGGGTTTAGTCTATTGGCATATCAGCAAAAATTCACCAATTAAAACTTCAGTTAATGATGTAATTTCCCCTCAGCTTGTCCCCCTTCCAAGATGTTGGTTTACACATATTCAGGCCAGGACAGCCTGGGTGTCCTTGCAGAGAAAGCCCAGAGAGGTTTGTTATGAGCAGAGAGCTGAAGTCAGCAGGGTACAGAAATTTCAGAGGCACACACTGGGCAATGCAGGATTCGAAAAATATGAGAGTTAAAACCTAAGGCATCATTCTCACCTGCAAAACCTCAGCAGATTTACCCTTGAAGTGTTTTCTCCCAGGAAGAAGAGCATGGGGAGTGCAGGGATGCAGAACAGGGTGCCCAGCCTGTAACAGCTCTGTGGTGAACACCACACACCCCGAGGCCAGGAGAGCAGGGCTGCTGGAAGCGGCACCACGGATGTTCTGCTGTTTCTGCTCCTGAAGCACCTTCCCGGGGAGGAGTGTCACCCGCACAGCCAAGGGCTGTCATCCTCCTCTTGGCATCGGGGCCAGGCCAGGTGTGCTCCAGGGACCTCTGCAGGTCATGGAATCCTGGGATTGTTGAGGTTGGAAGAGCCCTCAGGGCCCACCGAGTCACGCAACTCCCCCAGCACTGCCAAGGGCACCACCCACCCGTGTCCCCAAGTGCCACATCCACACAGCTTTTAAATCCCTCCAGGGATGGGGACTGCATCAGTATTCCCAATATCCAGCCCAAACCTCCATGGCACACCTTGCCTCAGTTTCCCCACCAGTGCAGGGCTGCCCGAATCCTGCGCTGCTCCCCCGCTCTCCTTCCCACCTGAGCAAGCAGCTGCTGGGAAAGCCTGCCGGTACAGATGTGACATTCCCAGCTCCCGGTTCAACGCCCCTGAAATCCCCCCTCTTCACAGCATTTCAGGAGCAGGACGTGGCTGCGGCCCCAGGGATTCCCAGCACGGCAGGATGAGGAGGCTGAGGGCAGCTGGGACAAAGAGCTGGTTGAGGCTGAAACTCTCCGCCTGCGACTCCACAAACCTGCAGGAATTTCCCGTGCTGCCTTGGTGGTCTCTGTGGTGGCTCTTGGGGGATCCCTGGCATTGGTGGGGGTGACAGAGATGGGCTGTGGCTGCTGGTAAAATAATGAACTTATTGAGCAACTAATTAATTACAGAATGGAGTAATTAAATAATGAATTAGCAGAATAAATAATTAAATAACTAAACAAGTCAATAACTAAATAGCTAAATAAATAAATAAATAAATAGATAGATAACTAAGTGCCTTATGCAGAAGCAGCAGGCAATTAATTATCTAGCTAATTAATTATTTCAGTTAATTGCCCTCTCTGCCCTCAGCCGCAGGGCAGCAGTGTGAGGGCTATGGGAACAGCACGGGCAACAGGACCCCAAAACAGATGCACAGGGTGGGCAGAGATTCACCTGAGCAATGGCTGCAGCAGCCACAGGAGCTGCTGCCCCCGCCTGAGCCCCCCCAGAATCCTGGGGTCACTGAGGGTGGAAAAGATCTTCGAGATCAAGTCCAGCCTTTGGCTGATCACCCCCCTGTGAGACCATCGAGTCCCGCTGCTCCCCCAGCACTGCCGAGGCCACCACGGACCATGTCCCCAGGTGTCACACACATAAAGGTGCGTACGTGTGGTGACAGCAAGGTGAGGGGGGCAGGAAGGGCTACAGGTCCAGCCACAGCAGGGTGAGGAATTGCCATGGGAGAGCCCCTGGCTGGGGAAAGGCCGACTCAGCACAGGCCAAATCCACCACAGCAAATACTGTCACCAAAAACGGCAGAGAACTACATGGAGTGCCATAGAATTACACATAATTACACGATAACATGTAATTACCCTCCTGACTCGTGCTGCAGTGACAGCTGTGCTGGTCTGCCTGGCACAGGGATGGGCAGCAGCTTCCCAGAGCCCAGATAAACAGCAATTCCAGCACGGAAACGCCCCGGCTCCGGGCTGTGACAGCGGGCAGGTGGGAGCTCCTGCCTGGCACGGGGCCTCTCCAGGTGGGATGAGGCTGCCAGTGCTGCACCAGAGCACAGAAGTGGGGTGAGCGTGGGGTCGGGTCAGCTCTGCCCCATCACAAGGAGTCCCCCGGGCGGCCGGGGGTGCCTCAGGAATGTGGCAGAGAGCCCCTGGCAGGGAGCAGTCGGACACTGGAGCTGACAGAGGGACAGGTGGGAGAGGGACACCAAACCTCGGGTGCTCGAGTTCCTGGGCAGGGGCTGGCACACCCCGAGAAGCCCAATGGGACCCACAGGTCCCCCCGCTGGTTTTGCCTGTGCCTCTCTCTGATGAGGGAATCTTCCAAGCACATCCTCATTTTGGATGAGGGCAAGTCCTTACCTGCCCTGCTCCTTGGGGGGGCACAGTGACCCTGGCAGCATCCTCCAAACCGTGGCGGTCACAGTGCCCACGCTGGTGACACCAGAGCTGTCACTTTCAGAAGTGGGTCTCTTCCAGAGCCATGGTTCTCTTCAGGACAGGTAGCATTTGCCCGGACATTTGGCAGCAGCTCCTCTTCACAGGTTTATATCCGGTGTCCCTGGTCCCCAGTGCCACCCCTGCTCCTCCTCCTCTCTGTCCCCCTGCTTGTCCCTGAGGGTCCCAGGGTCATCCGTGCCCCACTCAGGAACCAAAGGCTCATTTCTCTCCCGGGCTGTGCCTGAATATCCATCACTCTGTGTCTGATCCCACATGGGCACTGTGGCAGCCTTGGTTGCTGCACTCCCAGAGCTGAAACATCCCCACAGGGCTGGCGATGGAGCGAGACAAACAGCCTGGTCACATTCTGGGGGAATTAGGGAGAAAAAGGCAGTGAGGGAGACTCCAACTGACCGTGGGGGCATGACGTGGTGTGGGACAGGGCTGGAAAGCAAAAGCCCAGAAATAAATAGTGGGATTTCCAGCCAGGAAGCAGCTCCAGACGGGAGCCCAGCACATTGTCACTGTCACTGTCACAGTCTGGGAATCAAGAGCCTGGAGCTGGGCTTGGGACCAGCTCTCCATGGGACTCTGCACCTCTGTGTACACACAGGCTGGGGACAGGTTCAGGAGCTGCCCTCAGGGTCCATCCAGTGGAGAACGGGTCTGGAAACACCCTTAGCTGGAGCCAGAGTGCTCCATCCCACGGTCTGATAACAAGGGAGGAGCTCACAGGGACCTCAGCAGGTCCGTTCCCATCCTGAAGGGCTGAGTCCCTGTCAGATGGAGAAGGATGTTGTGGGATGATGGAAAAACCCCTTGAGGACCCGACCCTGCTGCGCTGTCTTGAGCAATACCTGAGGGATGATTGATGTCGCCAGGAGATGACAGATATTGTCCCCAGAAGGTGATGAATATTGTCCTGTCTGCCTCAGGAAGCATTTAGCAATTCCCATTATGGGACCTGAAGTGTTCTAATCACAGAGTCAGAATGGTTTGGGTTGGGAGGGACCTTAAAGCTCATCCAGTCCCAACCCCTGCCATGGGCAGGGACACCTTCCACTGAGCAGGGTTCTCCAAGCCTATTCAAGCCCAAATTTTATTCATGTGAATTATTAGACTTCCACCTTTGCAGAATATTGACTTGTTTGAGTCCTGAAGGGTGGTTCTGGATGAGATGCAGGAGCACAGGGAGATGAGGGGCAGCTTCAGGCTGAAGCGGGGGCGACACCAGCACTGACAGAAGGGATGACCGAGGTTTAGGGGCCAAAGCGTGGGATGGAGTACCCTGAAGCGGCAGTCAGACAGAAAACAGAGCATCACTCACCAGAGGTGCAGGAAGGGAGCGACCCGGGGCCGTGTGCGTCAGCAGCGGGCGGAGGGGCCGGGGACCGGGATGAGGTGGCAGCAGTGGCCTTCAGCGAGGGCGCGGGGGAAGGACTCCCAGGAACTCAACAAAGGAGTGGTGGCCACGAGGATGCCGATACCAAGAAAGCCGCAGAGCGAGGCGGGAGCTGCTGCGCTGTGCCAGCAGTGCAGCACGTCCCCGCGGCTGCAGATCCACAGATTAAATTGAGTTTGCAAATTAAATTCCTCAAGAAATAATGAAATATGCACAGGCTGGTGCTCCAACACAGAGAGTTCAGTGAGAACCCACAGCAGCAGCCACCCAGCCAGGAGGGACAGGGGGCACCGGCAGGAACGGGGCTGGGGGTGCTCAGTGGCTCAAGGGAGCAGCAGCTCAGGAGCTCAGTACTGGAAACACAGCCTGGGTTTGGCCACCAGGAATCACAGAATCGTTAACATTGGAAAAGCCCTCCCAGCCCAGCGAGTCCCAGCTGTGCCCGATGCCCACCTTGTCCCCAGCCCAGAGCACTGAGTGCCACCTCCAGCCCTTCCTGGGACACCTCCAGGGATGGGCACTCCAAACCTCCCTGGGCAGCCCCTGCCAAAGCCTGACCACTCCTTCAGTAAAGAATTCTTTTCTAATATCTGTTTTTTCCTAGTATCTAATGTTTCCTAACACCTAGTTTTTCCCAGAGCTGCTGGGGGGAAGCCACCCATGGCAAGTTGGATTCTCAGTCCTGAAAGAAAGAATCCTCACTGGCGGGACAGAGGCGCACCAGGACGTGGAGCTGGAAGGTGGTGGCCAAGGCAGGCTCCAGCCTGGGTGCCCAAAGGAGGGCAGAGGGGAGCCACCACGGGGCTGAGAGGAAAACATTGCTGCAGGTGCTTCCAAGAGAGGGAAATCCAAGGAATCTCAGTGGGCAGATGCCAGGCAGGCTGAAAGCTTGGGCAAGCGAGTGCCTCAGGGGGTCCAAATCATCCTCAGACCCATCCTCAAACACTTCCAGAGCAGGGTCACCCCAGAGACCTTACGGGGACAAGGCAGGGTCCTGGCCAGAGGGGACCCATGGGGCAAATGTAGCCTGGAAAGAGCGGATGGGTAAATCCCAGCCCTTCTGGTTTTTCCCCAGCACAGGAAGGACCTGGAGCTGCTGGAGAGAGTCCAGANTGCCAGAGGGCAGGGCTGGGTGGGATATTGGGAAGGAATTGTTCCCTGGGAGGGTGGGCAGGCCCTGGCACAGGGTGCCCAGAGCAGCTGTGGCTGCCCCTGGATCCCTGGCAGTGCCCAAGGCCAGGCTGGACACTGGGGCTTGGAGCAGCCTGGGACAGTGGGAGGTGTCCCTGCCCATGGCAGGGGTGGCACTGGATGGGCTTTGAGGTCCCTTCCAACCCTTGAGAAGTTGGAATTGGGGAGCTTCACCTTGGAATCACAACCCCCTTAAATCCACAAACGTCTCTGCACTTGAGAACTTTGGATTGAAAACAGAGGTGCCATGGTCGGTCCAAGGGTGGCGAATTCCCCCTTTGTGGCACGTGCAGGGAGAGTATGAGGAGTCCCTCCAGCAGCTGGAGCAAGTGCAGTCAGAATAACTGAGCTGCCTGACAGGAGAATTCATTCCAAAATTTACCAACCTTGAGGGAGCTGGATGGAGGATGAGGCTGCTGAAGTGAACCCTCAGTTAATGGAATGGGGGGATGAGCAGCATTTTTCCATGCTGGCAAGTCAGGGTTGGCTGAGGGACAGAGCCAGGGCCATGGAACAGCCACCGGCTCCTGGGGCCATGGATCACACCAGGATGACTCTCCCGTGCCAGGCAGAAGGTCTCCAGGGACATGGATCGTGCCAGGCTGGCTCGCCCTGTGCCAGAGGATCCTCCCATCCCCACAACCCCAAACAGCGGGTCCTGCCCTGGAGCAAAGGAAAAGGACAAAGTGCCCCACTCCTGCCACGGGAAGGGGGTTGGTCCCTCAGCTCTGACACTGAAGTTCCTGTGATCTTTTGGCAGAAGGTAAAACCCAGGAGCTGGGAAATGGGGGTCCCCCAGGGGACACAGATCACTCCCCTCATCGCTGCTGGATGCTGCTTCCTCGAGAAAACCCAAATCCAGCAGCTCTGAGCATGTGATGAGGGCTTAGGAGGGCTTAGGAAGGGATTAAGAGGGAAAGCTTTTACCATGAGCTGTCCCCATGCCGGTTCTGCCAGGAGCAGCAGGAACATCACCGGGAGCCACAGCTCCCAGCAGGGTTCGGGGTGGGGGGAACACAGGCCACCCCCAGCTCAGACACCCCGATAAAATCACAGTTTGGTGTTAAAAACAGGCTTGTTGGGATAATTCACGGGAGAGGCGCATTAGCCAAATAAATCTGCTTAAGGGAGTGAAGGAGGAGGACTAATCACTCCGGGACGAAGGCTTGGGATAATCTCCCAAGGAACAAATAATTGGGCATTAAAGTGTGGGGGATGTAGCTCCAAGCAGCCTATGGATTGGTCCTGGCCCTGGCAGCTTCCGTATGGAACCGTGGGGGAAAATTCCACAACCCTCGATGCTGCAGGGCTCCCGGGGCTCCCCTGAACTGGGCCCTGGCTCCGCCTGGGAACGGGCATGGAAGCTTTGGGAGGTCACAGTCTCACACGGGCCCTGCCACAGGAGGTGTCCCAGAGACACCCAGCGCCACAGGGCAGCCTGAGACAGGAGCCCTGGGAACGGGAGGAGAGGCGGGACAGGATGGGGATGGGTCTCTCCTCAGGAACACGAGACTGCACAGAGCAGCCTGAGCACCCCTCACCTGGTCTGACAGCCAGGTAAAGGTGTCCCCGTCGCTGGAGTCGGGGCTCGCTCCCAGCATCCCCAACGCCAGGGCCAGGGACAAACCAGAGACACTTTGCACCGGGAAGGGTCAGCCCAGGCCAGCTGGAGGTGGTGTCGGCTGAGGGTGCAGGAGCTGCCGCAGCCCAGGGCACAGCGCTGTCACAGAACTCACAAATGTGGTTTTCACAAGCCACCAGTGCTGCCAGACGGTGCAGCTGGAACGCTGGAGGGCGGGTCCTGCAGCAGGACCCAACAGCCCCCCTGGGACCCGCCGCGATGCCATCGGGACCCGGCGCTCAGGTCACCGAGGCGCAGGACACTCCCGCTGAAGCTCCAGCCCTGTCCCGGACCGCTCGGACTTGGGGAGGAGCTGCCTGTAGAGCCTGTCCTTCTCTCGTCCTCTGCTGCGGGACACAGCCGGGGCTGGGGCCACCACCTCAGCCTGGGGGTTGCGATGCTGGGATGGTTCACAGGGTGCAGTGCTGGGGGATTGAGCTCCCCCCGCTCAGGAGCTGGGGGTCTCACACAGGCACATGCCAGGGTCCCAAGGGAATGGCTGACGGATGCCTGTCCCGTGCCTTTTCTCCTGCACAACGTGCTCCCCTTCAACCCCCTGACCGGAGGAGCTTCGTGCCCAGGGCAGTGACATCAGCCGAGGCTGAAGTTGGGAAACGCTTCCTGAGACCGTGGTGACTCTGGCTGGGCACAGGATCCGAGTGCCCCTGTGCCTCCCTTCCCATTCAGGATGTCCCACACTACAGGTAATGGGGGTGAATCCCAGGGCACTCGTGGCACCTGCTGGCACTGGACCCCGTCAGGCCCTCCCGACCCACCAGACACTCTCCTGCTCGTTGTCCCTGGACACCAGGTCCCACGTACTCCACTGCTCCGATTTCCAGTGCAAACATGTGACAGTCCCGTGGTTCTGGCAGGACCAGAAAGGAAGGTAAGGATCCCACCAAGCCCCAAAAACCTACATTTACTGGGAATTGTGTGAACTTACCTCAAACACTGAGGATTCTTTCGAGTCTGAGCACAAAGCACGGCTACAGCTCAACCCTGGAGCTACAGCTCCAGCCCACAGCCAAAAGTGTGGGGCTCACCTGGAGCAGGTGGAGGCAGCCACAGGTCATGAACAGTTTGGGTTGAGAGGGACCTTTAAAGCTAATCCAGTCCCACCCACCTGCACCTCCCACTAGACCAGGCTGCTCCAAGTCCAGTCCAACCTGGCCTTGGACACTTGGATGTGAAGGTGACACTGCCAGGGCCAGCCCCAGATGCTGCCACCAGCGCTGAACCACTCATTCCCGAGAACCCTCAGGGTCACACCTGCCCCAGTCAGCACCAGGTGACTTCAAGTTGTGCATTACCAAACCCACACCTAGCACTGGCTCCAGCGGCGCTGGGAGGGGAGACTCAGCCTGGAACAAACCAGGGCTGAACTGGGACACCGCAGGTGGTGAGAGCAGCAGACAGTGTCCCCTTCCTTCCTTGTGCCGTGACCTGTGCTCCCCGTGCCTCACACCTGAGCCCGCACACCAGTCCCCAGCCCGCACTGCACACAACTCATTTCAGCTCACACACAGCTAATTCCACTTTCCCAGCATTTATTCCTCCCACTCCTCTCCCCGCAGGTGTCAGAACTTCTGGAACTGTTTCTTGGTGCCTGCAGCCTTGGTCACCTTGAGCACGTTGAAGCGCACGGTCTTGCTGAGGGGGCGGCACTCGCCCACTGTCACGATGTCCCCAATCTGCACATCCCTGCAATGACACCGGGGTCAGGGAGCTCCTCGGGCTTCACCTGTCCCTCGGAACGGCCGAGCTCGGCTGTTCCTCCTGGGGGGAGCACGAGGCTCCCGCAGGCAGTGCCTGGAACCTGCCCCACGGTTCAGCACGTGCCAGTGGCATTGTCAGCAGCCCCTCTCTGGGGAACTCTGCAGACCATCGTGAGTTTGGACATCATAACCCGTGGGCAGGTTCCAGGCGAGGAGCGGCTCTGAAGCCGCCCGCGTCCCGCCCAGATGTGCCCGGCCCGTCTGTGTGAGCCCAGCGCTGCACACCGGCAGCAGAACGGGTGGGGCAGCCCGGCGCAGCCGGGACACACACACCTGAAGCAGGGGGACAGGTGCACGGACATGTTCTTGTGGCGCTTCTCGAAGCGGTTGTACTTGCGGATGTAGTGCAGGTAATCGCGGCGGATGACGATCGTGCGCTGCATCTTCATCTTGGTCACCACACCTGCACGGGGGACAGGACAGCTGAGACACAAGGGGATCACCCCGACGGGTGCCGGAGGAGCATCCAAGGGAACTGGCAGGGATCACTGCAGCACCAGTTCCAGGAACTTCTCCTTGTTTACTGCCCCCTCCCTGCCAGGCCACAACCTCCCTTCTTCTGTTAGAAACCCAATTATGGCTCTTTTTCAAGCCCTCCTAACACACTTCCTAATGCTCCCCACACCACCGGCTCCCATCCTACCCCCACAGCTGCCCTCCAGCACAGCTGGGCAGCACCTGGTCCTGCCAGCTGCATCAGTAAAGCCTTGTGGCAGCGTCGTCAGGCCCGCGGCGGGCTCGGCAGACCATCGTGAGATTGGCATCATTTGCAGCTCCAGGACCGAGGCAGGTTACGGGCACCTCGGGGGTTGGCTGCCTGCCCCAGATCTCCCATGGGACTCCCTGGGGGATGTTCCAGCTCACCTGAGAGTATGCGGCCCCGGATGGAGACATTCCCAGTGAAGGGACACTTTTTGTCGATGTAGGTGCCCTCGATGGCCTGCAAGGACAGGCAGATGCTGAGTGGGGAGATACAGCTCATGCACCACCAGAGACCTCGAGTCCAGGCAGCACTGACCCTGTCCCAAAATGCCACATCCACATCGAGACCACCACGGCCCCAGTCCCACGCCCAGGCCCCCCCTCACCTCCTTGGGGGTCTTGAAGCCCAGCCCCACGTTGCGGTAGTAGCGGGGGAGCTTCTCCTTGCCGCCCTCGCCCAGCAGCACCCGCTTCTTATTCTGGAAGATCGTCGGCTGCTTCTGGTAGGCGCGTTCCGTCTGGGGGTGGGGACAGGATGGGATCAGCACGGCCGGCACAGGGGGAGCCAGGCCCCGAGACCCCGGCGGGGGCTCCTCCGCACCGAGAGTGAGCCCGGCCCTGCCCCGGGGCACCGAGACCCTCTCCCCCACCCTCCCTCCACAGGCCCGGGCCCCAAGGGAGCAGCGAGATC
>VZRO01001109.1:0-90248 GCA_013397915.1 Daphoenositta chrysoptera | reverse complement strand
GTGTTTTCCCAGTGACCTGGAGGCCCTCTTTTTTAAGCAGCAGGCTCAGCCTTGACAAGTTTGTACCAAAATGGATGATTTGAACTTTTAAGTCCTCCCCATTGGCCAGTGAGGTGGTGTGTTAGTTTAACACAACCTGGACTTTTAGTTATTATTACCCTTTTACTTTTAATTCTCTTAATAATAAATTTTCTTTATACTGTTTAAGTTTTGAGCCTGTTTTGCCCTTAAAGTGTTTTTTTCCCCCTAATCCTTATCTCAACTCATGAAGAGGAAAATGAGTTTTTCGTGGCTGCTTGGCGCTTAATCAGTGTCAAACCCCAACAGGTGGCTACAGTGTTAGGACCCTGCCAGGCTCAGCTCAGCTTTACAATACTTTTCAGTTAATGATGTAGGAGATGCTACGGCAGAGAAGAAAGGTGATAAGGAAAAGGTCTCCAGGGAAGTTGGTCCCTCCATGCACTGAGCATCTTTAATCCCCAAAAAATGTACTTCATAAGCATGTATGGTGTAGCTGGTGCATCACACCAATTCCTGTCCAAAGCTCATACCACCTCAATGCAAACTGGTTGTCCTTAGTACCTAAAGAGTGCAGGCTAATGTTAATTACAGTGTTCCAGCAAAAGCAGGTCTCTGAAAATCTCCCAGCAAGAGAGAGATAATTTATATTTTCCCCTTTGCTAAAGCACACCGAACCTCAGAATGGTTTCAGTTTAAAGAAACCTTAAATATCACCTGGGTGCACCCCCTGCCATGGGCAGGGACATCTTCACTAGACCAGGTTGTTCAGAGCCCTGTCCAAACTGGCCTTGGACACTTCCAGGGATGGGGCAGCCACAGCTTCCCTGGGCAACCTGTTCCAGGACCCCACCAACCTCACCGGGAAGAATTTCCTCCAAAATCCCATCACCCACCAGCTCTGGCAGCAAGGTCTCATGAGCCATCCCAGGGCCAAGAGAGCACATCCTGCACGTTGTGGTTCTAAGATGCCCTTTGCACGACTGCTTTGTTCATGTACCCAATGGGAGCAAGCTCAAGCCCCACAGCCACAACAGTTTGGGAAACAACTACTGGGAGGGGCTGGCAGCCTGCCCAGGTCTTGCCCACCACAGGACACTTTTTCAAACGTGTCTAAGTCAGGTAGGTCTCTGCCTGCCCCCACATATTCACTGCCATGGCTACCAACAGCTGCCTTCTGAGAAACTAAATTAAAAGTCACCTGCATTTAGCCCTGGGGACCTCCATGTCTGTGATCTTCCAGTGCTGGTGGGCCAGCACCTGCTGGAGGAAAATGGGAGCAGCTCAAAGGCTGATCTGGGATGGACAGCTCTGGGTTCTTCCACAACCCCCTCCCTGGGCTCTTGGCCAATGACTTCATCTGTGCTCCAGTTCCTCTGCAAAAGCAGAAACTACCTCATCTGGCACCAAGACTGTGTGCAGCACCACGGCTGTGTGATGGCACGGCAAAACAAGAGGGACTCACTCAGACCACAGCCACAGCTCTCACTGATAATGACACATAGATTATCTTGCAAAAGGTTTAGGACAGATACAACTCCACAAAGGGTAAAAAAAGATCTAAAAAGGGAGGGAAGTTAACAAACAAAAACAACACTGAGGGAAAGAGAAAGGAAAAACTATTAAGACAATTGAAAATACTCCAGGAAGTGCCGTTCTTCTGAACCTTTCACTCCCACAGGAAAAGTCAGCCAGCAACAAGCCAGGCACACTCGAGTTCCACAACCCTGGGGCCAGGAGCAGAGCCTTTCATTGCCTGCAGTAGCCCCCCTCACCCACACTTGGTCCTGCACCAGCAGCACCGACGCACTTGTGGCCAGTCCCATCGTGGAAAGGCCAACCTCACCACGGTCCTGCCCTGCCGCTCCACTCACCTCCAGGGAAAGGCGTGTCCTGACCCCGTCTGCACAAGGACAAACGGCTGCTTCTGCCAAGCCAGAAGCAGCTCCTGGTGTCTGCCATCACACAAAGTACTGCTAATCTAATCTCACATTTAAAGGCCAGAGCACAAGAGTGGGGAGGGCACCTCCATGCTCACCCTGGCCTCATTAAATGAGAAAGACTCCCTGTTTTCACTCTGCAGTTAAGTCCCGACTCCATCAATTCAGGGAAGATACAGGACTTTATGCTAATACCTTAAATCTACTTTACCACCCATTAAGGCTGACCCGACCTCTGACTCATCTAATCTCGTCTCTTACAGTCAAGAGCCCCTGCTATTCTTAGATCAGCTCTTTGTTGTAGGATTTGCCCAAAACCCACTCCTCCTCCCCCCACAGCTCTTCAGCACTCCCTTTTCCTCTGCAGTACCGACATGCACTCCATGTGTCAACCTGGAAGGATCCCAAAAGTATTCCCACAACAGCACTGCCTGAAAGGGGTTACTGGCAAGGGGGAATGCAGAAATCAGAAAAGGCTCTTCTTACAAGGGTGAAGCAACAAAAAGTGCAGAAAGCCAAGAAACAAGTTGCTGATTCAGCTCAAAATCCGAAGTTTCTGGGGAAGCACTGAGAAACTCCCCCATCCCTCGGCTGCTGTGCAACACAGCTGGGCTCTCCCCAGCACACACCATTTCCATCCCACTGTTCCATGGCTGCAGCACGGGATGATTAACCGGGCTTCCACAACCCTCAGAACCCACCCTACTGAACCCACTGGGGCTACTGGTGGTGGTGGAAATGTCCCACAGCACCTATGCACTGTGCTACACAGCCCAGCTATCGTAAAATAGCTCAAACCATTTCGAGATTAATTTAAGCTCTTGAGAAACCTTCCCCACTGCCTCACGCCCCAAAACCAGAGTCCAAAGCAAGCCAGCAGTGCTCTTTCACAGACAGCAATTACTCAGGACACCCTGACTTCATGAACTGCTGCCCTCCACACCATGAAGCAGTGCTGCAGGCTGGGGATAAAAGTCAAGCCTGACAATTTAGAAAGCCAACCTTCATGACAGCTGATCTGGGAGGATCCTCTCTAACAGAGCAAAAAGCCACTCTGGCAGCAGTGAAAATTCATAGGCTCCTACGAAGGGAAAAGAAGCTGTTTCAAGGAATTAATTAACAATGAAATATTAGTGGAATCTGTTTCTCTTACCTGCCCCTGTACCTCCTGCCTTCTGCTTTTAGGAGGTAAATGGAAATTTTTGAGAGGACAGTCTTGCTTGAGCCCAAAGCAGTTTCCCCACTGGATTTCTGTGCTCAAGCAGAGCTCAGACAGCGCCAGGGGATGGTGGGAGGGGAGTAGGATGCTAAGGCCAAAGGCTGATGACCAGCTGCTGAAGGTTAAGCAAAGAGTAGGAAAAAAAAGAGGCAATGTTTAGTTTGAAAGAGGTTTTAAAGTTCAATCTGACAAGGGAGAGTTTGACCATCTACTCCACATGAGTGCCACATACCCTCATTTTTTTCCAACAGAAAATGAACTGTTTATCCCACGAGAAAAACCTCAAAACCTTCAAGAGTTTGAATAAAAGTTATATAAAGTATTTGTAGATCTAATTTTGGGATCTTGTCACTAAGCAAAATGTTTCCCCCATCTGTCCCAAGCCCTGTCACCTGTTCCCCATTTCCTGAACAGACACAAGTTGTGAGAAGCTGCCCCACTTCACATTCTGCAGTTTCAAATACATCTCATCTTAAACACACTCACCTGAAACAGGCTCCCCAGAGAATGGTCCCAGCCCCAAGGCTGCCAGAGCTCCAGGAGTGTTTGGACACGTTCAGGCACAGGGTGGGATTGCTGGAGTGTCTGTGCAGGGCCAGGAGTTGGACTCTGTGATCCTGGTGGGTCCCTTCCAGCCAGGATATTCTGTGACCTTTCACTTGCACTGCTGGAAAGTTGAGGATTAACAGCAGCTACCCCAACTCATGTCCACATTCACAAGGCAGTGTAGTGAGCAGGACTGAACATGATTTCTGATCCAGGATGCAGCTGCTCTACAAATTCAGCAGCATTTCCCCCTGAATTTCAAATCCCAGGAGCAGGCTGGCTCAGCAGGTGCTGGAGCTGTCCTGTTCCTGGCCTCCAGTAAGAGGAACATTTTCCCTTAATGGAAAATGCAGTTGCAAAGTGGTTTGGGTAAAGTAAAAGACCTTACTCCATCAGTATGGGATATAGTTAAATGGGACAGGGATTGTGGAGATAAATTAAAGGGTAATGTAGAAAGTGTCCTCCATGAGAAAGGAAGGACACACACACCATACCTTGTTGCTTCAGGTGGCTGCTGGTTTAATTTTTTAAGGTAACTCCCATGGCTCAGAGATACCAGGGTTTTCAGAGTGAATTAGGGATGCTCCATATCCAGGCAGACATCCAAGCACAGGTTTCCATTTATCCAGTGCTCAGAGGTAGTTTAAAGAAGTAAAACCAAAAGCAAACAACTATGTACATCCCACACAGCTCCTGAGGCATTTCTTCCAGGGTAGCTGGGTAAATCTATCTTTTAAATGCAGCAATTAAATGGTAATTTATTGCTGGTTCAGCATCAAGCAACAACCCAGCACTGAGCAGAGCTATCCCTAAGAAAGCATCCAAGATGGCCAGTGTCTTAATACAAACTGTTTGATGCCTTGTTTGCTCTAATATAGGGACTGTTTTTCTCCCAAAGCTGCTGTTCCCAGACCCAAAGCAAGGATCAGAGGCTCAAAACCATCGAGCATCAAAGCCTGGCAGCCTGTGGCAAGACAGATGAAGCATCATGCTTTGGTTTTAGTCTCTCCCATACTTGTAGTCTTGGAGACAGGGAGTTGGGAGTTCAGTTAGGAGGAAGGAGGTTGCAGAAACAACTGAACTCATTCTAGATGGAAAGAAACAGTTCTTAAACATACCTGATTGGTGAGGAGGAACATAAATTACCTTAATTTTGTTTTGTGCTTTGGGTGCTCACTGTTGAGTTTCATGGCTATGCACAGGCAAGATGACTCTTGCACTCTCAGAGCAAGACGGGATCAAGGAATCTCATGAGCTAGCCTTTTCAAGATTCTTTCTACCCTGCTATCCATGTCCAAAGCAAAAAAATTTCAGCAGCAACCATCCACTTGAACCTAGTGTCCCTTCTCTTCCACATAAAGAAAAACCCAGCCAGTTTCCCCCAATCTCTCTTGATGCAGACCACATACTGCTTCCTTCCAGAGGGCTCTGGCTCTCCACAGTACTTCAGGTCTTCCTTTTAAAAGCCAGCCACTGTAGGAATTCAGCTCTCTTTTTTTTCCTTCTAAAGTGAGTCACTACATGAGGATCCTGAATCCTCAGACTAGAGGGAGAAAGGGTAAGGAAACCATCACCAACTGAAACTCACAATTTTCTGCTGGATTTCCCACTAAATACAATTCCTTTATAGGAACTGAATGCTTTGAGTCATCCAGCAAGTGTGGAAGTGTGAGCTGGCCTAACAATGACCAGTGATGAGCTTCAGCCCAGCAAAACACACCTTACCTGGATCCATGGTGCTCAGGCTCAAGAAAAATAAAGACAATGGTAATGAACATTATGCACAAACTCCAAGGGCAGAAGGCTGTGCTTGCCCTGGAGTGGGAGAAGGAACAGTTTTTCAGTGAAGCACCAGCTTCAGTACATCCAGTTTCAGATTTACAGATAATGACTTGTTAAAGCCCACAAAAAGGTGTGAAAGGAGAAGACTGAAAACCACAAAAGGGGACTGTGGAGCAAAACTTATTCTCACTTTAAGGCAAGTTCCAAACCAGGCTCAACATTAGACAAATACTGCCCACTCCTTGCTCTGAAGGGTCTGGTTTGCTTTTTAAATATGTAGACTCTAAGCAATTAACAAAACTGATTATTCTGAGTATCTTTTCTTGTTCACCTCTGGTGAAAAAGTGAAGGAGCCACTTTGTTTATGGGTGAAGTCAGAAGAGAGCAGACCAAACCCAGGAAACGTGTGGCTTCTCTGCTATTTGGCATCTCTTATGCTCCAGACTGGCAGAGATCACACACACCTTGAGCTGGTGAAAATCTTATGCAGATGGTCCGACAGTCTTACACCTCACACAAAATTTAGAAGAATGCACATTCATCCCAGACAGAAAACGGGAGATATTTCAAAGTGTTCTTCATTAATTTATCATTTAATATAAATGCTGACAGAAAAGCAGGTAAGACCTTTTAGACACTTCCATCTATTTACAAACCAAATAGTGAATCACCTTTCCATTCTTTTTTTTTGTTCAATCTGCAACTCAAAGGACCCTTAGACATTCTGTGAGAGCAAGGTGAGGCTGAGTCAGCTTTATGAGGGAGAAAAGCAAGGTGAAAAGGGAAGAGGAAATAGCATTTCAACATAGGCTCTTCCTACATAACTGCCATGCATGTACAATAGGTCTCCACTCCCTTGTTCTTTCATACAAAAGTGACACTGTTGGCTCAATAGGTCTGACAATTAAATAAAGGAGACCAATACTGATTTTCAGATCTCTGGATCCTCTTTCCTTTTGCCTCCTTCAATGCACTCTGTCTCACTCCAGCAGAGTATCTAGAAGGTTTTTCTTTCAAGTTTAAAAAGTATATTGTAGGAGTAAAGACACAGGGAGTTGGATATAGAGAACTTTCTTCTACTCCTTTTGTTATGTCAGTTTTCCCAAAAGGTAGCAAACCATCTAATCTTTCATGGAAAAGACATAGCAATGCCCCACATAGCTCTGAACATCTCCCCCATGACCAGGCCTTTATGTATAAGACTTCGTAATTCACCTGAACTTGCAAAGAATTCAATTTATGGAATTCTTCTCATACATTCTACTTCATCTCTACTCCTATTGCAAATGTTTTGATAGTTACAAACAATAAATATCCACTATATCAACCCAGAGTCAGCCATTCCCATGAAGGATTGAGAATTTTTGTTTATGGGAAACAGAAACAGGAAAGGAAGAAAACAGCAGGAGAAGAAAAGCAAGAAAAAACACAAGGAGAGAATGAAAGACATTTTGTTTAGCACAGATTCACGAGAACAGCAGGTGGAATTTCATTTATCTAGGATCCTAAATAAATTTAAGAAATAGTTCATAACCTGACTCAACAAACTTAATGGTCTCCTTTATTACCTAGGCTATCCTTTATTTTATTTTTTGTTTAATATACCTCTGCAGGGCACAATCACATACAATCAATACGATTGGATAATTACATGAGCTCTACCCCAAGCATATATGCACCAATGTTAAAAAGTTATTTTAAAAACCAAACAACCCAAAAAAATAAAATAAATTCCACCCAAAAAGGTGATAATGACTGCAGAATGTCTCGGGGAGACTTGTACGGAACTAACAAGATCAAAGAAAATTAGGCTTACAAAAACCAGGAAAAAAATCATATATCGAGAAATCCCACAACTGGAAGCAGATGACTTCAAAGAAGAAGTGGGAGCTGTCACACAGATCCCACAATTCTTCCTCCCTCCTCTCACACATGTCTTGCTTCACCTCTTCCTCCCCATAGCAACAAATACAAGGGGAGGAAGAGCTTAACACCACGCTACCAGTTAGAGAAAATAGGGAAAAACAGCCAAGCTACAGCACAGTTGCTAAGCTGACTTCAAGGAAAGATCTGTTTAGCATGGAGGCTGCTTACACAGCAAGCAGAGGCTAAAGGGGGAATGGGAACTCCTTAAAATTAGGAAAAACTCCAAAAGTCATTAGTTTTGCCCATGTTGAGCAGCTTCACTTACGAGAGGCTGCAGATGAACGGTACCAATTGTGAGCTGTGCAGCAGCTGTGAACAGGACTTCTTCCTCTCAGGTTGCTTCATGCATTTATTAAAGGCTGCTGCCAAATTTCTTTTTAAAAAGCTACAAATAAAGAGGTCAGTGCACACATCCAATTGTGGGATCCATCTGATATACAATCTGGTTTGGATGCCAAAGACTTGTGAGTACTATCTGTCACAGAACTATTAATACAATCTTTTTAACATTACAAAGAAGCAAATAATTTCTTGAACATCAAATACTCCACAGTATTTCTTTTTTTTTTTCCACTTACAGATATGTTCACCCCATATACATTTCACATGTAATTGCATCATGTCTAATGCTTTTTATTTTGAGACTGCACTACCTATTGCTTCCGTCTCTCACAAGACTTATTTTTTCAAATTGAAGTGGACAATTCTGTTTTCCTAAAACTTTCAGATCTTCAAAACAGTTGTTTCCTGGCATATGAAAACATCCAAACAGTATATCCAAGGAAAGCTGCCTTGCTGGATGAAGTTAGGCACCTAAACCTTCCCAACTGCTGAACACCTGGCAACGAGCACTAAAAATCATACACAGACTTACTGGAACTGCAAAGATTGCCTGGGAAAGATCATTAATAATTCACGTTACTAAACTACAGGCATCCTATTTTGATTATTATGGCCACATATTTTAAGTGTCAAATGACTGTGATGTTCCTGATGCAGACAAATCCACATTGCCACGTGCTCTTTTTCCTGGGAAATTTCAGAAAGAGCTGCAGCCTCTTTCCTTGCCACGCTTCCCACACGGCACGGTATTACACTTGCCATTAGGAAACAACATTATAAAGAAAATAAACGTTACGTTTGTTCTCCTTTCTCTGTTAACCAAGGCTCTACCTGCATCACAAGAAGTGCCTCAAAGATTGACAACACTAAGCAGTTACATTCTTCTTCCTATAGAAGAATAAAGGCCACATGTTAACTGTAGAAGGACACTGTGCTAGGACAACATTTCCCCAAATCCCTGTCTAATGCTGTATAATTAGAATTACACAACTCTAGTCTCTGTCATCCCCTGACATTCCAACAGAAAATAATGCAGTTGGTAACAGCTGACTATGGAAATGAAAATTCCCAATGAAGTTTTTGACATTTTAAGGGTCTGTTTGAATTGAGAGCAAATCAATTTGTGCTACATAATAATCTGTATGTTGATTTACCACAAGTAACAACCACCCATCTCTTGGCACCATGGCTGTACACAAAAAGTGGCTTAGAAGAGCTGCTTCACTTTCCTCAGAAATTCAGTTTACACTTAAGCAAGGTGGATGTTTTTCCAGTTCATAACTCCATTACCATGTAGACAACTCAAGAACTCTTGCTCCTTTTTTTTTCCCCCCAGGGGAATTGACTTATTGTGATACAAGAAATTAAGTTGCTGACACGCTGACTTTTTTTGGTTTGTTTTTAAATCAGCAATGTTAGGAGGCAGGAATGGAAGGCTGTGTTTTGGAAAGTGAATGATAACAAAATCTGAATATGAAGGTAACATCATGCCCCAGCAGCATTGCTCAGTGTTCCTTCTATCTATCCTAGGACCACAAACACTTCTCCACACACACACAGACAAGCACAGAAACTTGCACACTGCATATACTTGGGTCTTTTCTCCCATTTTAGAGCAGAAAAGGTGGCTGGCACTCCTGCTGTTCAGCCTCCTGAACACTGGCATGGTATTTCTTGGACCATAAAAGCAAGTCTGAATGAGCCAGTTCAGGAAAGTTACTTTATACTGGGGGTCTTTCAGATGACTGTCCTGTAAGTCTACTTTGTTGTAGCCCAAAATTATAAATAGCAATGGAAACAAGGGTTTATGCTACTCAGACTTTAAGAGTTTTCTCTCTGAACCTAAAAACTTTAATAACTAGTCTGAGAGAGTTTGAGTGGCTCAAGGAAGGGAAATGCAAGCAGCTTTCTTGTATTTTCAATAAAAGCCTCACTCCTGGCCCTTTCTAATAGAAAATTTGCCCCACCTTACTCAGCCTGTGCTGTCAAGAGACAATATCATCATCACAAGTTTGGTTCTTCCACATCTAATTTAATGCAATACTAGCATTTCACAAATCTTTTCAGTCCCAGTGGACCTAAAAGTCAGTCACATTTGTAACACAGATTTATCTTTTACTGTAACTGAAGAAATTTTCAATCAGTATTTAATTTAGAAACACTTAAAGACAAGGCTTCTTGGATTATAACATTTCTATGTTCCTTCTCCCTCTCTAAATGAGCCATTCAATCAGCTGAGAGAGTGCATGAGAGACTGAAAACACATCACAACACCTTAAATACATCTCAGTACATTGCAAATTGTATGACTAAATGGAATGATTTTCCACAATTCAATGCATGGACAAGGCCTGACAATCATTAACTTCTGGAAATTGCTATTAGGATAATACAGTCAACTCACAATACCCTACACAAATGTCTGACAATCAAAATGGCTACACCAGGGGAAAAAAAAGTGTAAAGCACAAGTCTTTGGCTCTCCTTTAAAGAAAAACAGCCGTTTACCATGTTTATACAGATCCCTCGTTTGCCTACCAGTAGGGGCAATATCACATTTGTGCATCACTGAGTAATAACACCATTAGAAAAGGCAACTTCACAGAAGTTATTGGCTAAGCGAATTCATTTGAATGCTCTGTTTTGAGGCAGCAAGCTGTCACTGTTACACAATCAGGGAGGGTGGATGGGCAAGCCACAGGAGAAAAAGACGCAAAAAGGGGAGAGACTGCTCAGAAAAAACTACAGAGAAGAACTTGAGAAGAACAGGGATAAAAGTGCTGCTAGCTTGAAAGGTGCACTGATCTACAGAAAAAAAAGTCCTACTCTAAAATGGGACAGCATGCAAGAAGGGCAGAAGAAAAAGTTTAAACTTCTATTAAGAAAAAAGAACTAGGTCACAGGACAGGCAGATGAGATGTTGACAGAAGGGGGGAAACAACATCACAGAACAAACAGACATCATCTATATACTGACTGAATCACTGACACACTGAAGCTTAACCTACCACTTGAATCTTCCTATTCTGAAGGTTTGTCCATGCTGTCCATCTGGCCAAAACCCAGCTATCAATGAGGGTTCAGAGTTGTCTGGTGCAGCAGAAAGTTTACCCTGCCTATCAAAGGACACAGCAGTGCCCTGACACCATGGCAATACTGCTTCTTCTTGCCCAACAGAAGGAACTAAACCACTTGGTAGTTGAGACCAATTTCACTAAGGTGGCCAGAATTCCTGTACAACTGGGACAATGATGGGCTACAAGGAATGAGTGTAGCAAGATACAGAGTCTCTCCAGACATTTTCACACTTGTTAGCTGTAATCATCAATGCTGCCACTTCATGTAGAGCTATCTGTCCTCCAAGGTCTCCCAGTTTTTCCACAAAACTGGAACATTTTAGGTGCAGTTTCCAGAAAAATTTTAAGAGCATGCACTGCATTTTGCTGTTTGATTTGTTTAATCAACTAAACTTCTGCAAAAAGAAAGCAGAAGGGTAAGAGGAGGAGGGGATGAAACAAAGTCAAAAATCAATACTGTTAGTAGATTTTAAACAAACTATTTAACAAGCCAAACTATAATTCTGGGCAAACAGGGCATTCACCTGGACACATTGATCACAACAAGGACATTATGCACAAAGTACAACACGGAGAGCTGGATGAAGGAGGAAAAAACCCAACCAGTAAGGTCTCCCTTCTAATCCACAGATTTTGGAAACATTCATCCTATGTAGGCCAGCAATCTGAATAGTGCTTACTGAAGGATTCTGGGAGAAAAGAATAATCCCTAACCTGGCAAGGGAACTAGGAAATAAAAGGTAAAGAGGTTTTTGTCCCTCCAGATTTTCTTCCTAGTATTACAAATGAATCTGTAGGGTCCAACCTATCATAACCGTCTTTGAAAATTAATTTTACATCCACAATTACTACAGTCAAAAAAAGGCACATTCCAGGCTTGTCCTCCTAGATTGGAATATTGCACTAATTATCTTGACTAAGATAAGCTCCTTGTGTTAATAAAGACACAGCAGGAAGGAGCAAACGAATTACAATCAAGGAAAAGGCTGACCTGTGGGTGGTGCTCTGCACTGAAGGATGAGAGGGCCCAGGGCCTGCATCAGGTGACTTGGGCAGGCAGCCAGGAAAAGACCTTCATCCTCCTCATGCCCAGAGCTGAGAAGGGAGGAACAGACTTGATGGCTCCCAACTGCATCACCCCAGCTCTGCTCAGCTCCAAGGGGAGTGCCTGGAATGCTTGGCCTCAAGTAGGAGATACAGATGGATGTGGGCAAGGGGAGATGAAGCTGTTTCAGTGAAGAGTTGATTCTTTGCCGAAAGTTCAAAGAGGGGTTAGAAAAAAGCAAGCTTCAAACTACTCTTGGCAATTAAGAGGCCAAAGTTCAACTAAGAGCGAAATAAACCCGTGTTAAGACATATGAAAAGTGCAGGGGGGTGTGCTGAAAATGCTTTTATTTTCATTCAGTGCTTCTACCTCCCAGACATTTGATCACAACAGCTGCGCTCATGCGAAAAAATTCTTAAAACATACCCAATATATATACAGATATANTCAAATCCTTGACCAGCCAGGTCTTTAGGGCATAATCAAATTCAATGTGAAATAGTATATAAACGCGGTGCCTTGACTGGGCAAATTAAATAATTGCTACTCAAAAGAGTCTTCTGTTTGGACTCTCCTACTGGTAGGCAATAGTGGGACTGTATCCCCTCCCACCCCCCCTTTTGTTTTAACAGTATGATGAATGCAAAGCTTAGCCCAAGGTTGCTATGACCTCAGCAGGAGTTAAGGTTAAGGAAAAAAAACTAAAACCCAAGAAAATTTATTAATTCTTGCTTTACCCAACCAAAGCAATGCAGTAATTTATTACATAACCAGTGCTTTCCCACTTAGTAGTCTAACCCAGAAAGAAAAAATGAGAACAGGCCAAGAAGGTAGAGAGGGAGCAGCACTTGAAAAATCATTCTCAAGAGGTCTTCATATCCAGGATCTTACCTCAGCATATGCCGAGAAAGTCAAAAAATATGCAGCAAGAAGAAAATCTTTCATTAAAAAAAAATGACTTATGCCTACAAAGCATCTACTTAGAGAAGTATTAGGCAGAATTTGCTTCTCAGTACTTCTGGCAGGATCTGTGGTGCACCTTCAGTGGTCATTTTGGTGCAATTCCTCCCCTGTGTAATAGGAATCCAGGGTGGATTCATTGCAGCCCTAACAAACTGCAGGTTGATGCTCAGGTGTCAAATTCTAACATACACAGATCTTAAACAATGCCAGCCTCTAAAAAAGGACCACACCTTTGCAAAGACTCTTGTCATTTGTCGTTTAAATTCAGCAATTTAAGCAAGAAGCTCAGGTTAAGTTCTTGGCCACAATGGGAGGAATTGCATTAAGCATGAAGTTTGCTGCACAAATTCTGACACTGCAATTCACAGCTACTCTCCAACCCTCATTCCTTGTTTACCCTTAAACCATACAAGGAAGCGGCCAGATTGTTTTAGTAAGGTGATAAGGAATTATGCACTGGGTATGTAATAATACCAAAATAAAAGAAAAAACCTACTTCATTAAGATCATACAATTAATCAAACAGAGTATATATATAATATCTTTTTTTTTTAAGCCCTGGGATTCAAGGCGTCCAAAGTTATTAAAATAAAGTTCATTCACAGAACAAAAACAAATTTAATTTGAATTGCTTGCAGATACTGCTTATTTTCATTTTTTTAATTAAAAAATGCGTTAATGTGAACTATGTGCAGGATTTGTTTCTAGTAGTTGTGTTTGTGCACATTGCCTCTGGACCTGCTGCTCTGCTACTGCTGCTGCTCCTGCGTTTCTCCAATCACCCCTGGAAAAAACACGTGCTGGAAGCTGCCGACACCCCAGCAGAAGGAACTCCAGGGTGTGCTGGCCTTGCTTCATGGAGCAGATGTGGGTGTTACTCCTGCCCGGTGGGAGTCATGGCTATCTCCTCCTCCCTCGGGGTCCTCTGACAGGCTGAGAGATGCCATGTTGTTTGACAGGAGGCCAATGTTCTCTTGGGTCAAAGCTGATCCATTCGGAACATCACTGATGAAGGGAAGTTGAGGAAAAAGGGGAAGTGGGTGAAAAGAAGCAATTACTGAGATTTTATCTTTATTTTTAAGTAAGAGGACTTCAGTGCACACACTCCAGAATATTTAACTTAACTAGATAATTTATCTTTTTCTTTTTTCTTAATTTAAAAAATATAAGCAGTTGTTTTGATTTCATTAGTTTCACAGCACCATATGGAAAAATTAGTTTCTGCTCTGGAGGCATCAATCTGATGGTGCAGCACAGAACTCCAGAACTGGTTATAAAAAGATGGTGCAGACCTCATCGGCGATAGTGTATTTATTCAGAAAATGCTCACTCTGAATAAATACCAAGATTCTAAACTGCTCACATGAAGTTATGTAAACATCCAAGCTTCTCTGTTCAATGCTAGCCTGAATACATGCAGATGCTTGGGGCTGTCTGAAAATACTTGCTGTGGAGACTTCCAGCATTCCCAGCCAACATCTTATTCCAACTGTCCATTGAATGTGAACTGAAATCAATCCCAGCATCTACACAGACAAAAGTCCGCTACCGACAACTAAAAGTGAACTTAGTTTCAAAGTGCATGCCATCCTAGACAACATCCACATCACAAACCTCAGCAGGATGGAATAACTTTCCTCTCACATTTGGGAGATTTCTTTTCTTTGAAACTAAAACAGCAGATAAGGATTGCTTTTGTGGTGGCTGTGTAATTCCTGCTTCTCCCTACTAACCATCCAATACTGACTAGATGGATGGATTCCTCTCTGACGGACACTGCAAAGTCTTCTGCTGCATTAATTTATATTGAGTGTTATTCCACTCACCTACTCCACAGCTAAAAAGGTCCTTAATTCATGCCTGCACTATAAAAACTTGATTTGTATCCTCTTTTCCTAGTAGGTGCTTCCCCAGCATAGCTGATGTGAGGCAAGGGCAATTACTCACTAGGAGAATAACCCTGAAGAAGTCAGTCTCCTACTATAAAAAGACAGGTTGAAGGCCCATGTTACCTGAATGTCAGTGCAAGGTCCTCAGCTGGAACCTTGTTTTGTGGTTCTAATTGTCCATTTTCTGTCTGTTTAGTGGTGCCCAGCTTGTTTTTCATATCCAGTGAAGACTGGCTCTCCTTTAAAGAAAAGACAGATGAAATATTCTTTAGGAGTGTGTTGAAAGAATTGGAGACTTCATCCGTTAGGGATGATGAAGAAGGCCTGTAAATTGCAGTCACAGAGTTAAATCCACAAAAGCCATGAGACAATAACAGACTTTTAGGTATGCTCATCCTCTCAGGACACAGTATTTCCCGAAAGGAGGGATGATCCTTGTAACAACAAGCAAAGGCCACAGACTGTAACAGCACACAGACTTCTGAACACTAGCCTGTACCTGCAGAAAATGTTTCCTATATTAAAGCAGTTTACAGAACTCATGGCACAGTGACCTTGAGACAATCTGGTTTCCATCAAATTCAACACCACGCTTATTTCAAATGGTGACAAAATACAGCATTTTAAAGTGCTACATTAAACTTCTTCATGAAGAAGACTCTAGAAACTCCTCAGGAGGTTTTGAAGAGTAGAGGTGAAGAGGAAGATGGATGACTCCAGTTGTGGGCATCCAGCAAGGAACCTTTCTGCTAGGGTGAAAGGGCTGCAGCCAGGTACATGGCTCTCCACTGCACCTCTCTGCCTCCCACCCCCCCAGCACTCACCATGCTCAGCTCACGGGTTCTCTTCCCAATTTCCCTTTCCACCTGGTGTAGCTCCAAGCTCAGCTGTTCACTTGAGATCATCCCAGGCCACTTGGGAGGTGGGGGTGGGGGCTGTGGCTGGCCTGCCAGGGTAGTCGCCTCTCTCTGCAACAGCAGCCTGTTACTAACAGCCTAAATGCATAAAGCCAAGCACATACACAACTGAGCACACGACACACCAAGCACAAAGAGCTCTAAGGCCATAATTCCAGAGTATTGCTCATTTGCAAAACCAAGGCTGCCTCTCACCACACTTCACAATGTCCACATCGAAATCACTTCCAGTGCAAGTTTCAACATGTTCCTTTACACACAGACAAGTCTTTTCATTTTTAAACAAGCAGTCTCACATACCTCCTGATGTCATAAATTTGCATGTGTTTTCTTCATATACCACTCCCTTCACAACACTAAGCTCATGAACAAAAACACTACTCTCTTCTGAGCTCTATGTTCAACAAAAGCAAACTGCAGATAAGCAAGTCTGCTGCTTTATTTTACAGCAGTAGAATTTATCTAATTCTACAGCAGAGCCAGAATTATTATTACATCATATAAAACATCTTGAGAGATGTAGTTGTCAATATGTAGGTCTCTACTGATCCACATTAGGAAGCAGAGGAACAGAGAGGGTCAAGTGACTATGGTCATTCACAAGTTGCAAGTTACTAAAGGCAGTATCCATGTCAGCCATCCAAAAATCTGCTACTACTTGTGAATCAGTTCTGCAAGTATGTGCTCTGCATTTAAAGACAAGATCTTGTACTCCACACAACCCAGTATCTGGCTGGTCTTTAAGTAGAAATGCTCATGCAGTGCAAAAGCAAAATATCTATTTCTTCAAGCTCTGGCTGAACGGATTGCTGCAACCTTGTAACAGGCAAACCTGTGAAGACTCCTCGATTTCCAATATCTACTTGCAGCTTTGAACACAGGAGAAACTGAAAGCTGTTGTTACTCAAATAACCAACTAGTTCTGCAAAATTCGTATTATGGCAAAATCAAGGCTCAACATTCAACTTTGTAGGATTTAACACTGACACAATCAAATAATGATGAGCAGGAGAGGAAGGCCACTAACAGGTTTTGCAACTTTCCAATACTCTTGTATTATGGCAAAGGCAGACATGCGAGATTGAAAACATTTTCTCCTCTCATTCCCAGACAAGAGCACAAGAACACAAGCTATGTTTCAAGTAACTAAGAAATGCATATTACTGCAACTACTGCTGTGACTTAATTGTGAGCTCTTAAAGTAATCTGCAATAACCCTCCTCTGTAACAAATGTTCTTAGGTAACCACAGTTTCAGCAGAAGCTGCTATCCACTACTTACAGCAATTTCTTCTGGGAAAATATTAACACGAATAGTTGCTGAGGTACCTAGAACAGTTTTCTGGTAAACATTTACTGATTTTTCCAAAGAGGAAAAAAAGTAACTAAAGCTTTCTAAAACTATTAATTCCTTATGGCTTGACATTTCTCCTTCTGGGTCTCACAAAATCAAAAGATTTCAGCTCATTAATTCTTTTACAAACACACACTCATCTTTCCTTATGCTACAACTACGTTTCTTCTAAGCAAGGAGACATAAAATATTAAGCCCTAATTTTTCAAGCTAAATACATATTTATTTTCTTGACTCTTGTGGCTTGTGCTGTTTAGGAAGCAACAGGTACAAACACAAAGCCAAACACAAAACAAATTAAACTCATGGCTTTCTGTACATAAAATCAGACATTTCCAACAGCAGTGAAGTCAAGAAGAACAGGCACCTCCACCACAAGTTTGTCTCTGAGTAGAGCTGAACAGAGGGGGAGTGAGAGAGAGAATGACAGCAAACAAGACTGAGCACAGACTGCAAATTCAAGTATGGTGTTGATGTGCACGTGGAGTGTGGGGAAATTTCTGCTGCTAAGCAGAAAGGCTGACACATGCACCACAGCCCTGATGCCTGGCATCACAGGATTAAGTATCATTACTGAATATCACTACAAAGGTCAGCCCATGAAAAGCTTTAGCAGCTTCATCTCTCTCCATAGCACCCCTCAGTGCTGCTCCCAGTGCTGGCACCAACCTCCAGTCCCCGCATTTGTGTCTGCTGGCTGATCTGATGGTCCACTTGCTGCAGCTCCATGCGCAGCTGCTGCTCTCGTTCAGCTGAGGGCAACTGCTTCCCATGACCAGCCACATCCGACATGGACAGTCTTTCCCTTTGGGATTGGAAAAGCAAAAAGAAGGAGATTTCAAGAAAAATCTTTACTCAGCTGGCACAGAAAAAAAAAAGTAAAAGCAAATTTAGAAAAAGGCAAAGAGAAAATAAAGCAATCCTACCTGTCATTGAAACGTCCCTGAGAAGGTATATTTTGATGAGGGGAATATGGAGAGCCTCCCCAGCCACCATGGGTTCCATAAGGACTGTAGTCTACCAGGGAACAGAAAGAAAACCATGTTGCATTACTACAAAATCACCCTGTCAGTGGTTCAGCCAACACAGAACTAGACAGAGAAGAAGAAAGGCCAGCCCTGTAATTATGAGAAGTTTAACATTTCTTGTAATTAAATGAACACAGAAATACTCTGTGTGACTGGTCTCACATGCCTAATACGTGACTCTTCCTGTACATCTAACAGAATGTGACAGCCTTCCAGAGTCTGAGATTGGAAGGACTTCAGATACTCAGGCAGATGAACAAACACAGAACAAACTTACAGACATGATGACTGCAGTTGTTTTTACTACTGAAGTTGCTAAAAGGCTCAGGAATTCATTGAAAATTCTGACACACCTAGGTAACTACAGTTTAATGATCAAGTCTTCAGGGAAGTCAGAGTTCTACCTGTAATAAAGTCTAAAAGATTACTGCCTGAAAAATCTAGAAGCAAGTTTGGGGGAATACAATAATTAAATATTTTCTAAAGATTATTCAGGGCACCTCAAGAGACAATCTTTTGAAGTAAGACAGACAGCCATATTATACATGTGATTAGAAAATAAACATGTTGGAAATTAACTACTCCTACTTTTTTGCTTTGCCTAAGAGTACACCAGACAATGGCTGCATTAAGCTTGCAGGAGCAGCTACCCATAAAACAGGAGAGCAGAAGTACAGTACTTCATCAAGATGGTTTTGCATTACGTATTTGGGAAAGTGCTAAACTTCTGGATTCTGCTACTACAGATTTAAAATAAGCTTCATATCAGAGGGACTGGCGGAACAAAGTAGCTTCTTACAAACAGCAACAACATATCACTAACAAACAGACAATGTATGCACGAACATGTCATGGAATCACTGACTATCCCGAGTTGGAAGGGACCCACAAGGACCACAGAGTCCAACTCCTGGCCCTTTACAGACACCCCAACAATCCCACTCTGAGCCTGAGAGCATTGTCCAAACGCTTCTGGAGTTCTGGCAGCCTTGGGGCTGTGACCAGTCCCTGTTCAGTGCCCCACCACCCTCTGGGGAAGAACCTTTTCCTGATATCCAACCTAACCTTCCCTTGACACAGCTCCAGTCCTGTCACTGGTCACAAGAGAGAAATCAGGGCCTGCCCTTCCACTTCCCCTCAGGAAGAAGCTGTAGACTGCTATGAGGTCTCCCCTCAGTCTCCTCTTGTCCAGGCTGAACAGACCAAGTGATCTCAGAAAGCTGTGGCAACCTTGTTCTAAATTCAGCCTTCTCAGTATAACCCTACCTGAAGTTATTTTAAGTGGCAGTAGCAGACACCACAGCTGTATTTCTAAGACAAGATACAAGTTTACAGGGCTTGTCTTTAACCTGTACAACACTGTAGCAGTAAAGAGAATAGCAACAGCCAGCAAAATTCAAGAGCAGAGATCATACCTGAAATATTTGTTTCAATTATACCTGAAATGGATTGAAATGATCATACCTGAAATGATGGATTTAGTGGCAGCTCCCTGAACCGCCATGGCCTGCATGGGCCCAGAGTTCTGGTACATGGCTTTGGAAGTCCGAGAGATGGCCCCAAATCTGGACACAGTTGGTCGGTCCCCAAATGGGATGAGGTCGTCGTCCCCCGTCTCGGCCGCTCGTCGCTGCATGTCCAGCCGCTGCTCACGCATGGCTTTACTGTCCACATTCTGGAGAAGGCATGGAAAAGGCACTCAAAAACTCTTTGAGAAAGTAACAGCTTCACATTCCTTTCACAACAGTTTGGTAAAAGTACAGTAAGTTTCTCTCGTATTCTCTATCCCCTTCACTTTGCAACTAGTTTTCCTATTCTTCAGTTTCTAACTCCACTGTCAGAGGGGACCTCTCCTTAATGGTCTAACTTAAGATGACCATTACCACACCACAGTGTAAAAGCTGCAAAATTGTGATCAAATCCAGAAGAGAGCAGCAGCAAATGGAAACTGAGACAGAGAAAGTCTAATGGGAAGAGAAGGAGGGAAGAAACCTCTCCCTTATATAAACTCAAAGAAGAGATCAGTGGGCATCTCTGAGGAATACATATTCCTTCTACAATCTAAAAGAAATTGCTCTGAAGCCTAGTGTTAAGAATTTTATCACCTAACAGCCAGCAAATGACTCAGAATGGGAATTTTTCAGTACAGTACTTGGACATGTCTAGTATATCTTTTCAGGCATTTCCATTAAGCAGCAGTACCGTTTGGAACATTCTGGTTTCTAAATGAGGTTCAGACTCAAACACCTTAATGGGTCAGCATATGAAGAGATAAAGTGTTCACTCTCTCCTCAAAGAGCTGAGTTAAATGGGAAAGCTATCTGTTGGCTACCAGAAAATGTAACATAGTAAGAATTGCCAAAATCAAGTTAAGACTTTGCTAAAGAAGTAAAACTGTACACAGTAAAACAGAAAGAGCAAGCTAAGTGGGCTACTACACCAAGAAAATTGTCTAAAGGCTACAAACTTTGGTATGGTCCAATATTAAAACAAAACTCTGCAAGTTTTCAGTGGGAATAAGGATTGCTAGAAACAGTTAAGATAACATATCTGAGGCAGGAATAAAGGGGTGAAAATGGCAGTAACAACTAAGTTGGAAGCTAAACTCAAGAAGTGTAATACTTGGAAACTGAAACCTTAGGGAAAATCTACTTTGGAATTCTGGAAAAAAATTACATTTTAATCTCAGGGCCATTGGATGCTAGTGCCAATTATAATATATTTCTATTTACTCAGTAAAGCTGCATGTCATCTGCAGAATATTCAGCATTATGCCCTCTCAGATGATACTATTCCTGTCCTTGAAAAAAGGAATCTCTTGTAAATGATTAAAAAAAAAAATATTACTGAAGAATTAATTCAGTAAAGGTCTCCTGGTAATTTTTTCCTGTGAGGAGACAAAAACTGAAAGCAGCAGAGATCCCATTTTGCTTATCTGAAAATTAGCTCTGGGGCAGAAGAATACTTCGTTTAGCCTTGAAAAAGGAGGCTGCTTCTCCAAAACCTTATTACTTCTCTTAACTGAGCTGCAGTCTTTTTGCACAGTTTTCTAGCAGCAGGGATGAAAGCCCAGAGCTGTTTATCAATTCCTGGATGCTGCCACTTGGACAGTAATAAGCTGATTCCAAGTAATCTCAGTACTTCCCCAGGTCAAACGTGACAGTGTGCTAACTCCAAGCAACCATGCTGTGTAGGACTGAGAGCAAGAGGACAGGTAAAAAAGGCCAAAGCTGCAGATGAAATGCAGGTTTTTGCTCTGTTTTTTTCAGAAGAAAACCTCCTTTTTGCATCCATTTCCAACAATGCCTTCAAGGTTTTAGGAGGAAAGCAATTCAGTGGACAGAAAAAAGACAAATTTAATTCCAATGGGGCAGAGGGGAAAAAGGGGAGCCTGTTTGAGGAGAAGCTGAACCAAAAAAACCCTGATTTATGTAAGTGGTTGCAACAGATGAACACTGTCCACAGAAGAATGAATTCTAATTAGAAATGTTCCCCCCTCACTTCTTACTGGCCAAAGAAAGGTCACCGTGACTCTGACAATACAAAAATAAAAGTCAACAGATCACTTTTGCAGATGGGAGGTGAAGGAAAATAGATGAATCTCTGTAAAACAGTTCCTCAGGCTAAACAGTCTTTTCTCTTGAAGAACTTGAATGACTTCCTATGTGCATGGCCTACCAGCCTACTTCTCGTGTTGAGTGATACTTGAATGTTAAGAAGAAACTGAATAGTGGTGGTATTTCAGACTCCTCTTTATTTTCTTCTCCATTCATGACTCCCAACAGTAAAACCCAAGCAGCCCCTTCATTTTGCATCACTGACCTAGCAAAAATGGAGCAGCACAAAACACGATCACAGCCCACCTGCCAAAGTTCAGTGAAGGGCTGAATGAGCGCAGCACAGAGCTAGAAATTGCCTTCAAGAAGAAACAGCCTAGTACAATGTTTTGACTGTGCTTTTCTCAAAAACTTCATGCAAGTTTTGGGTATTCTTGTGGCCACAAATCACAGTCCTTCAAGTAAAAACTAGGAACACCCTCAACGGCAGTAATAGCCACCTTAAAAGGAATTAATTGCCTAAAGTTAAGTTACAGCATCTTCCTATGACAGAAAGAAGTACAAGCAGCAACAAATGGACATGCTTTAGTAACAAGCTGCCAGGACAGAATAATTTTTGCATTTCAAGAAAGTGCAAAGAATAATCCTTGCAAAATATTCTTGCTATCCATGGCTTCAGAGCAGAGTGGTTATCCTGCATCTAGATGCAGAATTTTGTACAAGCTACACAAGGGTAGGACTGTTCATAACTTTGAGAACAAAGTGCTTCACACATCTGCAAATGCTTTCTGTGACTGCAATGCACTTTAGAGCTTAAATAAAAGCACTGCCATCATAGTGGAAAGCAAATGTAAGTCCTTCCCAACCCACAGAAATATCCACTCTTCTGTTTTCCCCTTATCCCTGCATACCGCCATCTCCACACTCCTTGCTGCCACAACATCTTTGGGTTTTGCATCTTTGGTTCCAATGTAGGAGCCGATGGTGTCACAGGACCAGGGAGAGTACTGGCTGTAGTCATTTCCTTTGTATTTCCCAGCTACCTTCAGGTCTTCATCCAAGTACTGTACAAAAACAAAAATCTGGTTCTGTAAGCGAGGGGAAGAAGCAGTTTCACAGCCACCCCTGTTCACTTCAACAGCAGTGAACTTGAGAAACACCACCCAGGATTAGTTTTTATCAGATACATCACCCTTTGGAATTGGGCCAGAGAACACATGAAGTGTGTGAAATTCCAAGTCCCTGGCTATGCTCCCAGTGCTGACTGTTCATTTGGCCAGTTTGAAGGTGATCTTTTGACACTGGTTAAAAAAATAAATCTCTATCAAGCTGTTACTTCATTCTAAATATGTCAGGAGCAAAATCCAGTAACTGTGAAGAGCGATTACTTCAATTAGTAATGGCTCAAAATTAATTTTCTTCATTGCACTGAAAGCAGAGAGCTTAGGACCAGTGGTAGAACAACAGCCAGTTGAAACACTGGAGGCTGTACTACAAGGGTGGCCCACCTAGGCACAGAATCTGCTTGCCCCAACACAGTGCTGTACTGTTCTGATTTTCTTGTAAACTCCAAAGTATTTTCTAAACAGGTCAGTATCTCATGTTTTTGTCAAAATATGCTTACCTCCTCTGAGTGAAAAGGATGAGGCAACGTTGGTGATGGTGCAAAAGGAGGTGGAGAAATCACCTTCCTCTCTTCTAGCTGGGCCATGATCTCTTTCCTTCGTCGGTGAAGTTCATCCAGGCTGGGATGAGGCTGAAATGAAGACAGGAAAATGTTTCAGAGCTCCTGAAGAATTAGTGCACAAAACAAATAATTTTCTAAGTGTTGTTTACCTGAACAAAATAAGGCAGCTATGTACTGCAAGGAGAGGGAAATAGAGAGGATAGATAGAACCATTAAAGTGACGAGTAACAATCACTTTGTTGAAGTCCACCTGTTAACTTTCATACAGGACATACATGTTCCTACACTGGCCAGTGTTAGTTCAAGACACCCCACAAACAGGGAATGTGTTCTAACTTGGCAAAGTTCCCACTGGAACATGTTCAGCATGGGAAGCCCCCATTACAGTTATATAGGGTAAACTGGCAGAACTCTACAGATCAAAACCTAGTCACATGTATTATTCACTTTGCAATAGAATTAAACATGGCATACTCAAACTGATAAATCTGTAAGTTAAATGTTAAAAACACTTCCTGTACTCAGCAATAGGATTTAGAGCCTTTAATCTGAATGACCTAAGTCCAACTATTCTACAGAACTCAATTCCAGCTGGTGATTTATCAAAACAAGTTTGTAAACTTATACTAGAAAGACCCTCCAGTTAGCTATCTAACTAGAAATAATTCAGAAGAAATGAATGTTTAATACTTTTATCAAGGCAGGTATGTTTAATGTTTATTATTTAGGTACAGAGTTGGTCAGTCACAGATGGGCAGTGTAAGAATGCACACATGACCATTTCCACACACTGTGTTTACTCTGCACTTGAGCAGCCCTCTCCAGCCTAATCTTTGCTGGAGAAGTCAGACACTTAAGACACTTCCAAAGTGAAATACAATGCTTTTCTACTTTGAGCACTAAAGCAGCCTACTTTTACATATTAACATCATTACAACTGCAGAGTGGACCAGTAACTAAAGTACCTTCCAGTTTTTGACCCGCTTCCTAAAGTTCAGACTTTCACAAAGTAAATTCCTCAAGCAGGTCACAGTTCCTCTCTTGAAACAACTATGAAAACAGAGTGCAGAAGCCATACCCTGTGGCAGGAAGGTCTGATCTGGCCGAGGTGCGGGGCCACGGGGCAGTAAGCCTCTGCCTGCTGGTATCTGTCTCTGGACTCGGGTACGTAGAGGGGCACGGCCGCCTGCGGGATGTCGATGGGCACGGGGCTGCCCCGCACCACGTCGTCCCGCTGGTAGGGCTGCACGGGCGGGTAGACGCGGCGGCCGTCGTAGTGCGGGGGGTACACGGGCTGCGCCAGGGCCGGGTACCCCTGCGGGTACTGCGGGCTCACCACGCGCTCCGGCAGGTACGGCCCGTAGTGCTCCAGGTACGGCGCGCCCGGCTCCGGCGCCGACGGGGGCGGCCGCACGAAGCGGGACATGGACTGCGTGGGGTAGTACACTCCTGGAGCGAGGCAAGGGGGAAAGCACAACATACAGAAAGTGATTACCACAGCTGGCCACAAAAATCGCCTGCAGAAAACCCTGAAGAAGCAAAAGTTGATCCAAAGCTCAAGTGACATAGTACAGTTATCTAAGATACCAGCACAGTGTCAATGTTATATACAGCATATTTGTTATATACAGTAGCTGATGAAGAGCTGGTGAGACTGAGCCCACCACAGGTGCCCCACAAGTCCTGCCAGCACACTGAACAGAAATAAATCACCAGAATGTCTCTGCAGAGTGCTACAAATGTTTTCATCTAGGTAAGACCTAAAAAGTAAACTGAAGATTGGGCTGTACATCCTCATCTATGTAACTAAAATTCAATTTGTCCCAACATATCAGAGCCACTGGCTGGGTAAAGGAACTTCGATTATTAGGATATAAAGCTATCTAGAGATTTGTTCTATGTCTTGAACAGGAGAAAGATATTTCAGAACTGTAAATCACCAAAGACTTCTAAGATCACGTTACCCGGTTACCTGAAGATTTTATTATTCTATCCAGGATCTCTGCATAATTTTAAAATAAGCATGAATATGTGCATGACATCAAATTTTGTAGACAACTCAGATGTTCACTGGCACATAATGAACAAATGTAAGTAGTTTGTTTTCCTTCAAAACGTTCTGCAACTTTGTCAGAAATGGCTTCCCCCACTTTGCCTTTCCTTTCTAGGGCTTTTTCTGCTTTCAGCTTCCTTTGGTCTTCCATTGCTTATTTTTCTTTCATATTAACTTTACCTCATTTCTCTCTGCAACCTTATATTGCCTAAGAATCCTTCCCTGTTTTCATATACATAGCCGTATCTTCTCTTTTTAATCCCCTTCCATATTGTCTTTCTCCATGTGCTCTCTTTAAAGTTACAGTTTTTCCTCTTAGTTCCCTTTTTATGATGTTTTCTTTTTTTGTGAACACCCTTCTCTAATTTCATTTATCTCTATCATCACACACACTTTATTTCCATTTTCCCTGAGTCAAACTGAATTAAGGTTTACCACACTGGATCCCTGATCCAGCCCAGTTATGAAGAACTGAAGACAGAAGGACTTGAAACACTTGGACAGATACAAGTATTGCTTTCACTTGCACTGAAGTCCTCAGTCAAAGCATAAAACCCTGCCATTTTCCATTTTATTATGATGTCACCACATTAGCGTCTTTAGTCCATGTAATTTGCAAGAAAACTTCAACTTAAGGGCTTAAAAACCAAAGTGGGAAGAAAGACTAAAATAAGCCTGAGGATGAAAGAGTTTCGTGCCAACCTTACCTTGTTGGTAGGGTGCTGGCTCAAACGATGGGGCAGTTCCTCTGGGGTCTTGATAAAACATATCTGCTTGTTGTGCATTGTACAGCTGAGACCCTCGTGGTACCATCTGCAACTGCTTGGTGACAGACACTGAGGGCAGATCTGCTGGTGCCCGAGCAGGCACAGGATGTGGGTTCACTGGCAAGGCAGAAATAGAGCTCTTGGGGACAGATTCCAGCCTAAAAAGTGGAAAGATGGCACTGCTCATTAAGGCCTGGTATAGCACACTGAACTCTAAAACACTGTTCTTTGTCTACACTCCACCTTCTGAAGGCTTCTATCACCTTCTCCAATTAAAATATAAGCAAACAGGGAATTAACACAATTTAGTTTTAGCTTTAGCTTTCTACTCTACTATACAATCACTAAAAAAACCCCCAACCGAACACCAGAACAACGACAACCCCCTTTCTGTTTCTTTTTTAAAGACCTAGTTGACTTTGTTTCTACTCCACATTTACACACACAACAATTCAAACAACAGGTAGGAAGAGCCGTACAAGTCAGGAGGGGATCCAGGGGCACTGCTGCTCAGATGGTCCATCTTCCCTGGCTTCAGGGCCGTTTCATAACCGGAATCAGTCCCTCGAGAAATTAGCTGCGTCACCGTGCTGCCTGTTGACACAATTCCATTTGGCAGAGCAGAAGTTTTCCTATTGGGCAAGTCCACGCCCCCTTCCTCTGAGAGGATAGCTCCTGAAGGCAGGCCCACCTCATTCAGCTGGCCCAGGGAGGCACTAAGGGGTCTTCTGGGAACAAGACGCTTGTTCATTTTACGGAATCTTCAGAAAGAGAAACCACAGATCAAAAATTGAAACAAACAGACAAAAAAAAAACCAAGTAAAAGGAGCTGCACTTTCAAGAGTTTTCAAACATGGATTCTACTGAAAGCTTCCTGTTTTTCAAGTTCCCCAAGGGGCTTGTGAGAATACCTCTTAAGACTAAAACTTCCCTGAGAGCTGATCTATTAATAGCAGTTTCAATCAGAACAAGGATGGACTTTTAATGACAAGTACATCAAGAATTCACAGGTAAACTTCACACAGCAAATTAACAAATCCTACTTTCTTTACACATATACATCTCAAGAGAAGAGAACCAAAAATCAAGCATCACATAAAGCACTACTATCACGTAAGATACAGTAACACAAGCTTCAGAGTAAGAATCACAGACTGTTCAAGCCTGTTTTATTCAGAGAAGAAACTAACAGCAGAAAATTTAAATGAGAAAATAAGGAGTTATAACCTTTTGCTCCATTTGTCCAATAAGAAGCCATGTGTTTACTACCATGTGATATATTTTAAAGCACAGTTTAAGATTTATGTTACTGTATCAGTATGAAGCTTACACCATTTTCTGTTGTTTGATAAACTGATTGCAGAGATAAAAACTCTATGAACATGCAGCAATTCAAAAAATCTAACTGCTTCTGACTAAAGCCTGAACAAATACAAGCATTTTAACCAATATTCCACAAAAACCAGTAGGCCAACAGTACTGGAAAGCAAATTCCAGAGTTGAAGGTCCACCACTAAATACCCTGCCATTAAGTTCAGATCCCAGAATCCAAGTGTGAGGGCATATTTGCAGACCTTAGTGTTCTTGCTGAACAACAGGCTATTTCTTCAGCAGGGTTGAAGCCAAGACTTTTATATCATAAATAACAGTCAAGGTGAGATGGGAACCCAGACTAGGAAGGTACACACATTATTGTAGAAAAAGGTGGCAGTTATTACTCAATCTTTAAATAATCTTTGTAGTTGCCCACATACAGAGGCAAAAATGTGTTTTATTGCTGGGGCTGTTTTGTTTTTCAGATGTTGTTGCAGTCTCCACATGTGCAGGATATACATTAATTTAAAAAAGTTCAGTACTTGCCTATGCATACAGGGTTTTGTCCCTTGCCAAGAGAGGGATGAGCTGCTGTTTAAGCAAGTTTAGATTATAATTTGGTATCTAAAGCATTACCATACATTTCCCCAAGACCTTCTTTCAAACTTAAAGCTATAGAGAGAGATACACGAGTCACACAGCAACAGCAATGCATTTTATTCACACTAAACATTTTTGACAGGAAGAGCACTAACACAATAGCTACTCAAAGGAATTAAACAAAGATAAAAGGTACAAGGAACAGTCAGAACTCCCAAGTTCCCCAACCACCTACAGAAACTGTTGGAATCTGAAACTGAACAAATATTCTCTCCAGCCCAGGACAACGTTAATGCCAAGGCATGCAAGCCAGTCTGGCCACAACAGGCCTCTCTCACCTGCAAAGCTGACAGTCCTTGACACAATCACCTGGCTCAGAGGGGTAACGCTGACCCACCACCCACCACGGGTTAACAAAACCATCCCCAACTGCACTACCAAGCTCCATTTCATTAGCATAATGACAGAAGGCAAAAAACCCTCCAACTGTTTCTGCAGCACACAAGTAGTGAAGTCCTGTTCTTTGTTCATGTGAATAATTGCTCTTTGTCATTCTAACACCACGTGCTCTGCTCTTCTTTCTTCGTGTTTTGTCTATGCACTGCATGCTGGCTATACAGCCCATGAACTGACATTAATGCTTCGAGGTTCAGATTAAGAAAGGAAAAAGAAACACTGCATGCCAATTCCAAACCTTTGCAGTGTTCTTCTCATTAAAAAGCACCTTTTCTTTGAATTATTTTAGCCCAAAAAGCAAGTAACAAACTAATATACTACATAAAATACACCGTGTATTTATTTCTTTTAGCTCCTAAATAATCCATTTTACTTTAAAAAAAAAACAAAACCCTGCAGAACAACAGCATCTTGCTCTTGCCTAACTGGTAGCCCTCCTAAATCTGTAATGGTTCTAGATTATTTACTGCAGACTTGATATGACCATCATTTTTTAACTCTACAACAACAGATGTAACCAACTGAAGGTTCCTGCATGAAACTTTCTGTGAGATTGCACAAGGAATTGTTGCAGGAAAAAATCTTGAAAAGTTCATTTTTAGCTCTTTGGAGAGCTAGCAACACATTCCTTACATGTGGAAAACTGCCAGCAACCTACCTGAAAAAAAGAGAAGTAGTACCCCCAAATAACAGCCACTGTGAATGCCATCACACAGCATGTTTAGTCACACTTAGTGAAGTAAGGAAAACAGCCCACCTCCAAAAACCTTGGATAACACTTGCGTAACATCAAACTTTCAGAGCTGCATTTGCTGAACAAAGCAAATATCCTGTATGGAAGAACAAGTAGCTCCAAAGCCTAAGAGATGACTGTTACAAGTTTATCACATTATTTCTTGCTGGTTTCCCCCTCACTCCTAGATATGAGAAATAACTCACAGATGTGATGAAACAAAGACTGGGCTGCTTTCTACAAGAAGAGGTGCACTTACTTTTCCAGCTCCTCCTGTGAGTGTGCGAAGGTGCAGCTGGCCCCTCGGGGACATCCTCCTCTCTGCTTCATGTCTCGGCACATGTATGTCTTGTACTTGCTGTGCTGAGGGGGCTGACAAGGTTAAAGAAACCAGGTGAGATACCTGAACATGAAAGTTCACTTAACCAAGCTGAATGTATCATCTTATCAAAGGCCTGATGTTTGACTGTTGATAATTCTTCAAATTTAAGTGATTCTGGAATACCTAATATGAAATAAATGACTGAGGTACTTGTGTTTGGTTCTTCAACAGAACCAACAGATTCAAGAGTATGTGTTTTGACAACTAAGTCACTCTCAGGTTTCTATAACATTTTTATTCAAACTCCTTACTGAAGAGCTTGACTGGAACACAGCTGTACATTTTAGGACACAGTTAAGTAGACAAAATTGATACAGGATGAAAAAACTACCAATAATCAGATATACCCTATCAATAGCTCCCACCAAGGGAAAGGTCTGTAAAAGTCAACTTGCTTTCTGAGAAGCTCAGCCAAAAGGTGTATATCTGTAAGAAGTCAACTGCAACCTAATTTTTTTTTTTTTACCATGTACTGCAGTGAGAAGATCCAGGCAGGGTGACACAGGTTCTCCACAACAAAAACTCTCACTGTTTTCCCCTCCCAGGTTCCCACTTATGCATTTCGACTGCTTTTCCTTGTGCTGGTGACAGTGCTCATTATCCATCCCAAGTAATGCAAAAAGGTGAAACAGCAGAAATAATTCACTTTAATTTTGCCTCTTTTTTTGGCAGAGATAATCTTGTAACTAGTTCAGCTCCCCAAACCAGCTCTCCAAGATGATGAATGCCAAAGCAAGGGAGGAGTAGGACTGGGACAGGCAGCTCCGTATTTCAGCAGCATTTACATTAACTGAGCTACCCAACAAAATGTGATCAAAGGAATGTGTGATAAGGTAACTATGAGATAAGATAATATATAATATTTGGCAACAATTTCATTGCTGAAACCAAAAAATTTGTTTCAGGAACTTGGATCGCACCTTCATACGAAGTATATATTCTTAGATCTTCAGCCTTGACAGACCATTTAGCACAAGGTATAAGGATAATTTCAATAACAGAGAGCCAGCTGACTGAAATATGTCATGTTAAAACAAAACCAAGAAAATTCCCACAAATCACAGCAGCATCCCAGCATCCCTTCCCCACCCTCTACTCAGGAGGGTTATTATTAATTTCCCTAAGCCTGCAGCTGGATCAGACTGTTCTCCTTCCATCCTAGAGAGCTGGGAAAATTAATTCAACAGGTTTTGGGGGTAAATATGTGTTGTTTCAAGTTTTTTCCTTTCTTGTGTCTTTTTTGATAAATATGACCCAACAGTGATGTTTTCTATCAGCTCCTTGTCAAACCAAATCTTTCCAGATGACATTAGTAAACCTCTACTATAGGATACAGCCAATAAAACTTAGGGGTACATATTTCCCAAATGATTAGCTTTTACCTGTTGTTGATCTGTTCCTTTTTTGCTGTGATTCTGGATATAATCAACTAAGCCATGAACCACAGTCCTCACAGCAACTAGTCCATTTTCCAGTTGTTCCCATGTTGGAGGTGGAGCATCTGTTGCATGGACAGCAAACACACAATATGAAAAGAAAAATCAGAAGGATTTTCTAAAACCAGGTATGAAAACTCCCCATCAGTATCACAAAACTTGACAAGGCAAGTTTATAAAAAATGTTTTATCAGTAGATAAAAGCATTCAGCACCTTAATTCTGGGACATTTAGCTCTTAAAGAACAGAGGTTTCTACAAACTTAAGACTGAACTGCACAAAATACCAAACGAGCCAGTAAGACTATTATTAGCATGTCAAATTATTTCCTTTTACAAGAACTCTCACATCTCAGAACTCCAGAGTAAAGGCACTGTACAAACTATTCTCATAATTAAAAACATCAGGTTCAAAATCCCTCTTTGCATTCAGACTCCTGGAGGTAAAATCATTCTGTATGAATACTGTCATCGCTGGCCAGATTACACAGGCAGAGGCATGGAACAGTGACAGAAATTAATGCTTCTCATGTGGAAAAGACATCACAAGGCAAATCTATGAATCAGACCACCACCTAAACCACTGTGAATAAATTGCACAAATTCTATAGGAGCACCTTTTCTTTTTAGCCAATTTACTTTTCAAAGTTTTTGAATCTGTTCCAGCAGCTGACACTCCCACTGTGTGCCTGCACACTCTGCTGCAAAGCACAGTACCTCAAAGTGCCTTTCAAGATCTTTAGCAGAATTAATTACATTATATTCCATTCACAGGAATTCTTCCAGAAGTACTTCAATGTGCTTCCCTGCTGTTCTTTAGGCAACTCAATAGTACAGAAAAAACCACTAAGACCAGACTTGGCTAGTGAAACCAAGGGAGGCTATTAGTGATGCCACTTTCCTAATCAGTTTTTTGCTAACAAATTTGCAGTACACAGGTTTGTCCCCAGCTTGTTCCAATATGAAAGAATTGGGAAGAAAGCACTGCATTTCCTTTAGCTGTGAAATACGACTGGTCCTCATTGGAAATGAAGTTTAACTTCTGTTTGTTTAAGCAAATACAAAGTACAACTTTTCATCTCCTGAAGTTGTAGTTTGTATCTTTTTACTATTTCATATATAATATTGATTTTACAAATTTTAGCAGGTATAAAATAAAACTTCAGCCATAGGACTTTGTTCTGCCCCTTTCCTTCCCCCTCAGGCAGTCCATCCTCACAGCACTGCTGACTTTTTCAAGAATTTCTATCTTTCTCTCCTCTGTCAACAGCTTAGGTTTTATTTCCCAGTTAAATTCTTTCCAACTATCTTCAACTTCCCAGACTCTTTCCTACCTTTGCAGAATCACATATGAACAAGAAAAATACTAAATTCCATAGGGCAACAAACCATTCTTGTCTAGACTGACTTTTGCCCAGCTGCTTTCTATTCAATCAAATTCTACTTTGGAATCCAAAACTCTTTTAAGTTGATGAGTCAGGAGGACGTTTCCTTACACTTGATAATCAGCTTTCAATCCTTGAACAGTGTTAAGCTCATCTTGCTAAACTTAAAGATTTTCATAAAAACATCGGGATTTACCTGGACTGGGATCAATATTTGCCAGGAGTTCTAGGTGAGGTCGAAGACGATTCAGGTTAGCTGGATCTCCAGTCCTCTGAAGAGCAATAGTTAATTCCTGAACACTCTGTGCAAACGAGGCTGGGGTCTGCAACTTAAAAAAATTATCATAATTAACTTTCTACAGGCATAGCAATCCTCATGGTTTCTGAAGGCTGCTCCACAAGCTCACAAGAACTGTCTCCCAAAACTGGAGATAAACATCTTTCACAGAAGCCCATTCCAGTGAACCCTTTCTATTAAGAATGCACAGTTCTTTGACATTCCATTAAATTACAGATCTAAATACACAAAATAAAGGCTGGTATTATTGCTAGCAATAAAACCCGTTTCTTTTGTGTTGTGCTGCCACCCAGGAGAAAAAATGTGCCACATTAGAAACCATTTAATTTCGATTTCTGGAGAGTCTAATATCTCCAATCCCCAAACCAACAGGTTTGCACCCTGCTTTAAACTGAGTATAGCAAGCAGAAAATAAAAAACAAGATGGTTGAAAGAAAAGATAGCTAGCAACATTCCATTTCCTAACATCACAAAATTCCAGTATTTAAAACCCTTAATTTGACCTAGGTCCTTCAGAAGATGTTTGGCAGGAAGGTGAAAAAGGTGGGCAAAGGCATAAATACACAGCAGACCCATCTTGAAGCTAATCCTCTTGCACAGCAGACAAAGCAGTTGTTTCACAGCTTTCATAACCATTCATCAAGGTTCAGTTCTTCCCACCTAATTTAGGCACTTACAAATGAGTGCCCTAATCTAGAAGCCCATTTATCCTATGTTACTTCTGAATGCAGAGAGATCTGGGCATTTCCAGAGTTTAAGTATTTTATTTAGGAAATACGCTTTCACCTCTCTGTCTTACTTCAGATATAGACTAGGGGACTCATTTTTTTTACAACTTATGCACTAAAATCCTGCCCAGACATGGACCATTAGCCTCTGTCACTACATTGGCACATATCAGCTCTTCAGAAAGGTCACATCCCAAATGTTTAGCTAAATTTTGTGGGTTTCCATCTGCAGAAAGAAGTAAAGTAGCAAGAAATGTCAGAATGGTAGAGGTGCAAGATTCATTAGGCTACAAATATATATTCTAATTATTCAGGGCATGACTGGTTTTGAAATAACAGGACAAATGATTCATGGGCAAGTCCACATGAGCACAGTTTCTAAGTTCCATGTTACAAACACTTAAATCTAGTACAGTTGCAAACAAGCTAGAGTGAAGTGATTTTAGATGGCTTTACCTTGTCGATGATACTCTGCATGTGGGATTTGTGAGACTGGTCTCCATATAACAAGGAGGACCACTGGTCTGGAGCAATGCGCAGACCTGCTTCCATAGCTATCTGAACTATCTGGGAATCGTGTTCCCTTCTCAGAGCTTCGTAAGTGCGAAACTCCTCCTTCAGCTGCATCAGGGAGGAATCCTCATCTCGCTTGGTCACCTAGGAAGGAGAAATGAGCCAAATACAATTACAGGATAAGCCCAAGTTGACATGAAGTCTGAGGCAAGTGATGTCTTCAGTCAGCAAATAAGTCCTTCTCCCAAACTAAAATCAACTATGACACCACCCACTGAACACCAGTTCCTACTAAAGTAACACACACTTCATAGAGTGCAACCACCATAAAATGGATACAAAACATGATTTACCGGGACTCTGACTCACATATTGGTCGAAGTGTCACACTTCCGAAATTACTTTGTAGCATCCACACTTTCAATCTTTTGTTTGCAATCAAACCTTTGTTTGCATTGCAGAATTTTGCTTGGAGGTACAATTAGCAAAAACAAAGCATTTTTCTACTCATTTAGCAAAAGTGAATGACATTTGAGTTGAGCATCCAGTAACAGCTATCAAATACTGTAAAGTACATCAAGCAGTTTAAGTTTTCTTCATACAGCTGACACACAAAAGTCTCCTATTTCTTTGATTCTAACAACACCACAACTGAATTAACAAAATTTGGGATTTTTCAGCTTTAAGCCATTTCTAAGAAGGTAAGTATGCTGCCTTACATACAGGTTTTGTAACTGTGCCTCTATGAAACTGGACAGAGGCAAAACCTAACTTTACAGGGTCGCTGTTTCAGCCTACATTGCCATCACAGCTGAACAACAAAGAACTCTCTAAATTCACGTGGGACTTAATGAGCAATACTTTCTCCAACTACACGTAGTTTTAGGCACAATAATGTTATAGGACAATGAAAATTCAAAGTTAAAACCAATGGTTTTCATAGCATTATGAAGCCCCCAGGCAGAATCTTCTTCATACCTTGAAGCACGAGGCTCTGTACAGGAGCTGGACAACATGCCCAATGCTGGTTTTGGAAGCCTGAGGGAATCGTGGCTCCAGTCTCTGCACCACAAAGAGAACCAGGACCTTCCGTGACAGAGCAGATCCATCTTCCAAAGCCAGCAGAACCAGCTTTAAAGCCTCCTCTTGCATTGCTGAGAGTCAGGGGAAATGCAAAAAGAGACAAAGGATGACAGAAGCTCAAGCAAAGTTTTTGCAGTTTCTTGTTCATCTACCATTGGGATAACAGCTAAAAACTCCCACCAACAGACACACAAACCCACAGAGAAAAGAGGGACCTGAGCAAAAAGGGAGAGCAAAGAGAGAAGGAACCCTTCCAGATTCCCAGACTGTGACTCGGGAAAACATGACTTTTTACCTTGAATATTATTATCATTATTATGATTTTTAATTATATTATTATAATCATCATTATTACTACTACAGTATCATCTATTCTGCGTATCATCTGATAATAAGATTGCTTTGTTCCTGTCTGTACATCTCTTGATCATTAATATGAGTTTTCAAAGTGTATTGCCTACATCCCACACTTATCCCAGAAGAAAAAGCTGGCAGGCTAAGGAAGAGCAAAGTTCAGTCCCATGGAAGGTAAAAAAAAGCAAACCAGTGCCCACGCCAATCACCAGGCTGCAGCACCAATATTTCGCTATGTAACCAACCTCTTCCCTGAAGTGGTATGAAAGTTAGTATCTCAAAGTAAGTCTTCATCTGTTTCAGTTGGGAAAAGCTTCACTATTTTTTCTTTCAGAAATTGGCTTTGTATTTCAAGATTCAACAAGTGATGTCTGTATTTTCAATAATGACTTTTTTTTTTAAGCAACATTGATTTTTTTCTAGTATTTTAAGCAAAGGAATTTAATTTATAAATACACAACTTCTTAAAAATGTGTACATGTAACTGTAACAAATCTATCCTCACAACTGCTTTGGATGTTTATTGCCCTGGAGAAGGAATAAAAGCCATGCCAGTCACTTCCAATAACCATATTTTTTCTAGAAAGGTCTTCAAGGAAGCAAGTGAGAAGCAACATGTCACTTATCTTATGACAAGAACAGGACAACTACTCTGAATTTTACTGAAGACTTGAAAAAACATTAAAAATATGAGAAAACCAAACAGCAGCAGCCCAACAGATACATAATTAATTCTGAAGACTTTATTAAGAAATTAAGCTGTTGCTTCATAAAATCACTTAGGCAATTGGACGGCCATTTATCAACAGCTCAATTCTAAATTGCTTCTATTACAGCTGTGGTACTGCAATGTCACCTACCTGGCCCAAGGAACTGGCACCCTCTGGCTCTCACTGCAGCCCAGAGGTTGGAGGAGAGCTGCTGAGGGTTTTGATGCTGGAGAATGAGCTCTGTGACTGTTCTTTCACCCAGAGACCGTGCTGCACGCATGGCTCTGATCCGCCCCTCCTCCTCCACCAGCTGGCAATGGACTAATGTCACAAGTTTCCTCTGCATGGGACGACTCAGCACACTCTGAGTAGTACTGTTAAGACCCACACCTTCAAAACAAAATGAAACACAACAGTAAGCTACCTGCATATTCCCCTTCTTGTGCCAGCCTTCAGTGACTGTCCTGGCCAAGTGCAAACCTAGTTCTCCTGGTGCCCATTTTTTCAAAGGGAATACTAGCCAAGGCATATCAGAATTTCACTTTGGCCAGTTTGTTTCACTTGGCATTCAAAACAGTTTTCTGGGAGTCAGCTTTCCCACAGGCATAAATCTTGTGATTGATTGATCTGGCTTTTTAAGAAGATGGAACCTCTAGTGAATCTTTTCCCCATGTTGGTAGTTTGTCCCACACCCTCCAATACAAATTCCCAATTTATCCCTTATTCGTGGACCTAGGGATCACTTGCACATTTGTTTGTTTTCACAACACATTTAGTTTCTTGCCTGCATGTGGTACCTTCACTGTTTTGGTCTAGAGCTTACATGAGTCCTGAACTGCTTGGGTGATGTTTAATTATGTGCCAAAACTCTGAATCACAAGCATGCTGAGTGCCACTTAATTCAGGTTAAAGGAATGAGTGACTCACTAGACATACAGCTGCCATGCTGAGTATGCTCTACAGCCAGAGCTTGTTCTCTGGGTCACCACCTCCCAGAGCGATACTGCTGTCACACTGCACTGGTCACAAAAGACTCAGACAGCTTCTCAAAAAAATTCATTTTTGGAAACCTGATGCCCATGATGCACAAATCCACTACCTGGGTTGACAGATTGTCCAAATCCAGCACAAGTAGTATATATAAAATCCATACTGTTCAGCACAGTGCAGGTTTGCTAACTTAGAATTACCCAGATTGACTTAGCTCTTGTATAACAAAGTATTACTTATAATTTTCCTTATCTATCTTATATGCAATAACTTTCTCATATCAGTTTATTAATCTTCTAGAGAACAGCTGCACTACTACAGTTATCACAACGCAGAACGGAAAAAAAACCCCACAAAATTATCTATTCTTACTTACTCTGCAAAGATCAAATCAAAGTTTGTCTCAACTCACTACACCATGGCCAAACACTTCAGCCTTTCCTCTGAATTATTTTTGACACTTCCAATTCTACACCCCCCTCCCCTCCATGGAAACATAACCTTAGTGTTTAAGAAATCTGTTTCAATTTATTTCTAAACTAGGTTTATATTCATTTTTCAAACATACTAAATAATAATTTGGACAGTTTGTTTTGCATCTTATCTGGTTTTTTGCTTTCATTTTTCAAGGAAGCAATGCAGGAACTACCTCTTGCGCTGCTGAGTGGTTTGAGGTACAATGCCAATTCTTCCACACATTTCTTGCCCTCCTCATAATGCTTGGTATCTTCAGCTCCACTACATAAGGTAATCGGCTGCTGCTCAGGAACCTGAAGTGAGACGACATGTACATCTACTATGAATATGCAAAAATAAGTGGCAACCTTGCTTATAAACACTTATTACTATAATGCATTTCCTGGTTTTTTCCCCTTCTGTGATTTTTCTACATTAGTAAGCATTTTTTCAACTTATTTACTGAACAAATAGCATAAACAACTACAGTGAAAATGAAAACCAAAAGACAGAATTTATGTTTAGTAGACTTCTTTTATTTAATGGCTGAAAGGAACTAGAAGCAGAAGGCTTAACATGGCACTTCCTATAACTATAAAACTTTGGCATAAATAGAACACATTTAAACATCCCCAAAGCTGACTGGCCAAAAAATTCAGGGGAAAAAAAAGATGAGGAGAACCCTGGTCTGCTGGTAAGTACAAATTTGTATCTGGGGCCTCACAGCTCTACAAGCATCCAGGGATAAGTGACTGCAGCTACTTAAGATTACTGGAAGAAAGACTTAGCAGCAAATACACTAAGACACCATTGGAACATATTCTGACTAGACCCAGTTACAAAGCAGCATGACCAAGTTATCCTATGTAATGCACACGAACACACCCTGTGAGTATTTATCTGATGATAGAGGCCAGTTACATTCTTGGGGTTTTTCTGTTTTATGTTGTTGTTTTGTCAGGTGACATTTATTTCTTCCAGACATTCACCAGAAATCAGGATTTTTCCAAGGGATTTGGATGACCCCTCCCCCAAGTTATAATTTTGTTTCTACTTTCCTCTTCATAAATTTTTAAAGCTTTCATCAAATTTGGGTGTGCAGCATAGCACTGCACTAACACTTCTCAACATCACTGTTCAGCATTCAGCCCAAGATGACAGTACAGAGAATTGGAATTCCTCAGATGCTGTCAAAGTGCACACAGATCTCAGACTTCTATTTCCAAGTCAATCCCTATCCCAGTGGCAATAACAGCACACTAATCCCACATAGCTGCTTACAGGGACCAACTCAGGCCTTCAATCTAAAAGCAAAAGCCTTTAATGCTTCAGTTAAATACAGCTACAAACCTGCTCACCTTCATGTGTAACCCAGCCATGGCAAGAGCAGCATTATGATGGCAGCACCAAATAAAAGCAGAAAATATATATAAAAAATATATACACACATGTATATAGTTGCTATCACCAATGTGGCCAGCTTTTCTATCAAATTTAATAGAAAGCAATGCTTCAGCCATGTGATCACACTTCTCCTTAGACAGCAGTCTCACCATGCTGAGTTTCTTATTTGACACATAGAGCAAAATAGAAAGTTACTATCTTGCTTTTCCAGCAGGCAACAAAGAGAAGTCTCAGAGTGCAACATACCGGCTGCAATTAAGATAGTTAGTATCATCCCAAAACTCACATAAACAAGATAGACGCTGTGTCTGATCTAGGCTTTCATTCCTACTAAAGAGAAAAACAAACCCAAGTTCAATCACACCGAGACAAGGTTAGCCTTAATACTTTTCACTGACAGAAGTTAACTTGTGATGTTCTGTGGGGTTTTGGTTTTAATTTTGGGCCAGCATTTATTCAGGGTATTTTGGGTTTGAGGGGGTTTTGTGTCTGAGGGCAAGAACACTTTCAGCAAAAGGAAATTTTGCAACTCTGTGTTAGAGTGATCAGCTGCAAACTGTCACAACAGCCTTATCTCGAGTGGTTTCTTGGGATTTGGGAAACAATTATTAACTCCTGCAATATTTGCCTGCACCTTAACAGAATATTGCACACCTCCTTTTCAAAGGCACTGCCATTTTGGCAGTCTGCTCTTGCCAGGGAAGTTACACAGCAGAAATGGCTTATTGAGCAAGTGACACATCCCAAGCAATGTGCCCAGACACTGCACTGTCTCTGCCCTATTTACTGCTGTCATACATTTTGTGCAAATTCCTACTTGCTCTTGTAAGCATTCCATCTGGCACTGGTGACAACCCAAAACACGACAACAGCATGGCAACCCCCAGCAAAGGGGGCTGGGAGCAGATGTGGGACAGGAAGCCACGCTCAGCCCTGGATCTCAACCCTGAATTGAAGCGGGTTTAGCACACATTCAGAGCAGTGGTTTGGAATGCCAGACACAGCACAACTCCACCAGCGAGAAACAAGGACTGTCTAGGCAACTAACAAAAAGCTTCCCCTTCCCCCAGGGAAAAGCTGGCGGAGAAAAACTTCCAAGAGCTAATCAAGCTATTCAAACACTATCTGCATATCGTTCCCATTCCTTCTCTTTTCAAGGGAAGCTTCAATGTAAAAATCTAAATTCTTTGTACAACTGTACTGTTTGCAAAATGAGCCCAAAAGAGATGAAACTTTCATCTTAAACTGGAGTAAGTGTAGTACTGAAGAGTAAAACAACATGTTTTCTCTGTGGTTTCAGGAGTGTTCAGGAGAAGATAATTTTATTTCTCATGAACACTCACTTCACTCATGCAATGCACCTCACAATAAAATTTACTAGTAATTTTCCTTTTGCTGGTTCTATTATATGCACTTCCAGGACTTATTTTAATATTTTAGGGTTAGAATGATTATAAGAACAGCATCTACCAAGAGAAAAATCATAAAGCCGTAATTCATAAAAGTGACAGGAAATGTGCGTTTTGACTTTGGCTCCATCACGGAATTGCTGAGGGACAACTGAGAAATACCTGAACTCCAAAGCGTTTTCACTTCTCCTTCCCAAAATATCCTTTTAATAGCACACATGACCCGATGGTCACTGCTGTTTACAGTGCCTCTCGGGAGCCTCAGAACAGATGCCCCACAGAGTGAGCTCATTATTTTCACCCTCATTCCATATTCCGTTCTCTCAGACATCACACCCTTATGACAGTTTCCACTGCAAATATATTCACATCAAGTAATCAACACCTCCCAAAGGGGACGAGAGCAAGACAGAAAAATGATCTCAGATGTTTAATTACTTTAAATCTGTGATGGTTTTGCATGTATCTGCTTTGGCAATGACTGCAAGTATCCTGGCAGTGGAATGTTACCCATCAGCATGGTTTGTGGCTGTGGGAAGAGACAGGTTATGACAGCATAAGGAAGGGGACTGGAAAAGAATGCTAAAGCATCATCTTATACCAGGCAGTGATTTTGAAGTGGTGATTTAAGTGTAATTTCATGAAGGAAGTCAGCTTGAGCTGTCAGTAATTACCATTAGACATCTAATTGCACAGAGTGAGAACATGTTAAACAGAACAAACCCTTTTTGTATGGTTTGGAAACTGTTTCTAGCAATATTTCCCTCCCCCCACCACAAATGAATGTTTTGCTTCCTGCCAACAAAAGAAACCAAACAAAACCCAAAGCCTACCATCTTCAGTTCCTCAAAAGTTTACATTAAAGACAACTTTTTCACAGATAATTCCTCTTTTGTGGCACTTCATTTCACCAAAAGTTACAATAAAAAATTATTAAACATGCCCCTAATAGCTTTGCACTTGCAATCTTCCCCTTTTGAAAGGGCTGCGAGTTAAGATCACACCACCCAGTCTCTCATCATGCACAATTCCAATGCCTAATGTCTAGAATTGTATTTATCATGTCCAGCAGGAGACTATGCCAAAATTAAAGCACCACAGGCATTTCTGCCATTCTACATCACCTGTTTGGAATGAGCATGCTGCTGTTTCATGAGTTAAAAAAACACAGGGAAGAGCTTAGATGACAGATCCATGATTAGGTACCTTCAAAACACTGGCCAGGTGAACACTTAAAATAGTTACATATAGTGAGTAATATGTGGATGCTTGCTTAGCTAAAATTTAAAACCTTATTCCCACAGAAACAAACTTATGGGATTCTTTTACCCAGGAAGTCTAAGAAGCAAGGTATCCTATGAATGCCTTGCTGATTTGTGTCCAAGGCCATTGTGTCTCCCTTCCCTCACAAGTCCTGCTTAGGCACTCAACTATGTCCAGCTTTCCCAGAAATAATAATTCTCAGCTTCCCCTTATGATCCCTTTTCCCCCTCATGTTATGCAGCCAAACTTATCTAGACATGGTTTGAACTACCTAACCAGAGAGGCTGTGGATATCCCACCCCTGCAAGTGTCCCAGGCCAGGCTGGATAGGGCTTGGAGCAACCTGGTCTAGTGGAAGGCGTCCCTGCCCACGGCACGGGGTTGGAATGAGGAGGTTTTTAAGGTCCCTCTCAACCCAAGCCGTTCTGTGATTCTATGGCCGCTGCCTTCCAGAACTGCCCCTGTAACCAGTGTTGATGTGTATCGTGCTACAGGGGAGCAGGCAGAAATCTGAGGCTGCAACAGTTAATTTTCACACCAAGGGTGGCTATAACCTGGGCAACGGTTTTCATTTTCAGGAAGGGGTGGGGAGAGGGAAAACTGAGAAAGAATCTAATTCAAGTAAGAAACCAACTCTTTTCACCATTAGAGTGACAAAATCTATCCAGAGAGAGAATGCTACTGTCAGAGAAATATATTACTGCTTTCCTGGGTAACTTTGTGACAAATTCAGTATGTTTTCCCCAGAAGTACAGTCCTGTTTATTTCACCCTCTGTGCTTGTGCAAAAGCCAAAGTGACTTGCCCTGGAATTCTGTCACTGCTGCCAGTCACAGCAGAATAGATTTGTTTCTTTAAACTGCCTGGTCTCCTCCTCCACCTCCAGCAAAAAAGCACTTAGCAAGTATAAATGTGTGAATTCCTCAGAAGTCACTCAAAAGGGAAAAGAACAAACTCTTCTTCCCCCTCACAGATAAAAGCTTTAGTTGTGCTTTACTGTATTTCCTTCTAAAATGAAACCCGTTTTTTTGGAATTTAGCTTTTACAAATAACGTATTATAGGTCTCTGTGGACTCAGGTTAAGGTGTACACGGGTTTGTTGGGGATTAAGCGTCACTTATGACACATACACGCTCCTGAAACTGAACCCGGAAGTGGAAAAAACCAAATGGAATTGGTTTCAACTGAAGTTGACACCTACTCATGCTTTGAAAGCTGGATTGCTGCTCACAGATCATTTTTGCTGAAATAGCAGAAGAGTGCACTCTCTTAGCAGGACAGTTCAAAATCACTAGTTTCTCTAAAGTACCTTTTTTCCTTTAATTTGTCCTTAAGCAAGCCTTTTTCTGTAAAAAGATTTTTTTTAAAATGGCCTTACACAGTCCATTGCAAAATAGCAATTGTTTCCCTGTCCTTCACAGCAAAGCAGTGTATTTATTTTCTAGTAGTGCAGTGTCTGGTAAACACTACAACAGCTGCCAGGAAGGGAAAAGGAAGAGAAAGGAGAGCAAGTTACACTGAACACTGATTTAATTCCCATGCTCATTGAAATTAGGAGCTGGCAGGGAAGGTGGTTCAAACTTCTCTTAAGGGGAAAGTTTGTCAGTAATAAATACCCAGCTAGGCTCCACTGTTACTGTTACAGGTAACAGAACGCTGGGAGTAGCTAACAATCAGAAATGAGTGGCAAAGAACAGGGGTGTGAATAATGTATCTTTTGGTGGCATTTGCAGCTTTAAGGTCATGATGAAATGCGGTACTGTGAATCTTAATGACACAAAATTTTCAGATAAAAAGGGAGCACAAAATTATGTCATTAGTGCAAAGTCAGAACCTAAAGTTCAGAGTGCTCTCAAGACAGACACTACACTATAAAACCTTTCTTCATACTTCACACATATGGATGACAAGACTCTGGCTGGCTAACTAGCAAAACCAGAAAAAAATTCTCAGTAACCTATACAGAGGCAGGGTGGGTTTCCATCTCAATCCAGAGAATCTGGTTTTTATAAAAATTCAAATTCTGGTGGAGGTCAAGTTGAAGTTGTCATACAGCTTCTCGTAAAGCTTAATAAATGCACACAAAACAACCAAAAAACGCAAGGGGAAAAAAAAAGACATTTATCACAAATGTGGACATTCAGATGCACCTGGAACTATTCAAGAAACTGCAGAAGAGGAAGGAAGAACATATAAGAGAGAAGGAGAATTACAACATTTTTTAATGACATCACCCATAGATTTCATACTGCTTGGAAGCTCTTCAAAGATGGCAGCATATCACAGAAATGGGACTGCACAATCTCACTGCCTCCTCCTGCAGAGCAGGATGAGTCACTTAACACAGCCAGAAACACCATTTGATTTTGAGCTTCTGAAATAACCTCTATGCCATACACCACGAAAGAAAAACAACAAATTAGCCATATTACTTGATAAACTAGGAAGTGGCAAAAGCACATCTGGAGCTGTAAGTCCCATTACCTAATAAAAAGAAACATAAGAGCATCTCTCTTTCTTCCATACCTTTTACAGCTCTTCCACAATTCTTTCCTTTTCCCCAAACTACGGATCTCATTGAATTCTCTGCTGCCTTTAATTTCACTTAGCCCACACACTGAAGCAGTACAAAATAAAACAGTAACCCCTTTATGGTAACTGCATCCCGTCTACATTTTCATTCCTCACCCACTGATTGTCCCTCCTCTCCCAAGACCACAATCCTGCTCACGAGCATTGGAAGGTGTGGGTCACAGGAAGCTGACTGAGACCTAACACCAATAAGCTTTTGCCAGCTGAAGTCTGTGCTGCAACTGAACAGGGTGATCCTGCTTTCCACACATCCCTGCCCTTTCTTGGGGTTGCTGTCAGTACCAGTGCCACTCATCCCTATCATATCACACCTTCAACTGACCTCACCAGTACCTATTCCAGCAAACAGGGAATCTCAAGCAGGCTCACCCCCCTCACCAATATGGATTTAGAGTAACATGTCAGCTCAGGAAGTTTTATTTCCATTGCATAGTTTCAAATAAGGCTGGGTAAAGGCTACTACCAGAGAGATCTGTCCCACATCCCTTATATTCCCCTCCTGCTTTTGGGACAACTGACCACAGGTCTCACAGGGTGAATACAGTAAAGCACATAACCTACCACAGAAAAATGTCTTCCCACAAAACAAGCTCACTGATCCAGCTCATCCTTTTGACAGAGCATAGCTAGGCAAGAGTCGGGGAAGAGGGAAGGAAACACAACAAACAAATTTGTGGTAACAGCCCACAGAATTAGATGTAACGAAAATCACAGTCAGTGACCAGCAGAATCAAGATTTAAACTATTGTTTCAGGCACCTTTACTACTTCTCAGAGATATCTACAAAAAGGTAGATGCCTTCTCTTCACATCATTAACGCACTATCATATTCTTTATTATTCCTGACTCGTCCTCCTAAAAGAAGGAAAATACTGAAACAGATTTAAAAAAACCCAAACCCACAGATACCTGAGCACCCACGAGTTGCAGCAAGGCTGAGTTCACAGGAAGGAGTTCAATGTCCGTGTTGATAGTGGTCTGGTCAAAGGGACATGCCTTACGGTGGAGCTTGTTGAGGCACATCTTGCAGACAGTGTGGCCACAACCCAAGCTGATGGGCTTCCGGATGGTTTCGTCGAAAGTCTGTGTGCAAATTGGGCAGGAGAGAAAATCCGTCCATTGTGGAGCTTGTACAGGCATTGCTTCAGGAGTTAATTGACAAGACAAAAATCTAAAGCACAGATTCCACTGGAATCAAAATTTTGCAAAAAAGTCTGTTTGGTTTTAAATATCTTCTGTAAGTACAGACAGTCAGCACATAGTGTGAAACATAACCTAGAAGAAAACAGAAACACAAAGTTAGCATTCTGTACTGGAACAGGCACGTGAGCTCCTTTGTGCCAGGGAAATAACTACTCGTCGAGGTGTAGCTGAACTAGGAGTGCAGCTCTGACATTAAATACAGGACTGAGTCACAGCTTGCTTTAATTCCAGCTAGTCTCTGGCACTGGAAAAGCCAGTGTAAACCATTTCTGCTGTTATACAGCTTAATATAAATCAAGACAGATAACTATCACATTGAAGTTTTAAGACTAATTAGCTTTTAGTTTTTATGTTCTCTTTATAAATGAGCCAACTGACATCAACAAAATGTGAATAAAAAAGACAATTCCACTAACCCACTTTTGTACAATATTTATTGTGCAAATTAATTAATTAATTGAGTAATTTTGCTTAGACAAGGCTTCATCCAAAACCTCTATCACAAGCAACCTTTCTTGAGAGTCCAGTGGGCTCTGGATTGGCACACGAGGACTCTGGAAACGTGCGAGCTGCCCAAGCCTCAAGGGGGATAGGATCAAAGGCTCAGGGTCAGCCAGACACTGCAATACAGCTCTCACACATCCCTCGGGGACACTCTGTGCTGCTGCTGCTGCAGCCCCTGCACACAACCCGGTCTGTACTGAGCTGCATGGTACCACATGGAGCCATCCAGACACATCTGAGTCACCCTGAGAATCTGCACGCACTCCTGCGTGGAATTCAGCGCTGTTACCTTGCCCTCTGTCTACCATCCAAGCGCCTCCATCCTTCAAAAGCAGGACGAGGACGACCACTTCTAGAAGTCATTGACAACTGGATGACTGACTATTGCTCCTTAACTGTTCCTTTTGTAACCCCAATTTACCTCATTCACTGTGTGCCTAGAGATTATATTGACATTGACTGAGAAAGCAACATCTTTACTCTGTTGAGAAACCACACTGAAACTACAATAGAAGAAAAGCTGGGAGGTTTTTATTACTTGGCACTTTCAAACCAAATACTAAGAAGTTCAAATGTTATTCATTATAAGGGAGTGGAAGATAAGATATCTCTTTGCAACAGGAAAAAAGCAGAACTCATATGAGGAGAAGTATGAGTAGAAGAGTAGATGGATCAAGTGATATGAAAAAATCATTATCAAAAAGAAAATTGGTAGTAAGATAATTTCTGATGTCTGGTTTACTTTCACCAGGGGAGATTGAAAAAAAAAAGTACAAGTCACTGATTCACAACCAATTTTTCTAAATCAAGAGGCAAAACAACAACGAAAACCCCACCCCAACCACCCGTATGTGTCGGTTTCTCTTTCCCACACAACACCGGCTTGCTAGTATCTGTTCTGACAGAAAGTTCTTCCATAAGCAAAATAGCAACTTTCTATCAAATCATAAGCTTAAAAAACAATTTACAATTAAAATCTAAATTCTAAAGGCAAAGAGAGAAACTTTATATCAGGACCTGTGCAATTCAAAGTCAAGGCATTTTAAAACAGAAAAAAAAATCTAATGCTAAAATAGAGACTCTGAAAAGCCTCTGCCACTTTTTTTTCTGGAAAAAAAGGCTTATTTTTTTCAGAATTTAGTGCAATGTTGTTCACGGTTAACATCATTTTGCCAAGGTAAACAATTACGTGTTACTAATTAAGCTTTTAGCCATGTTTCATCAAACACCTAACCTCAGCTCTAAAGCTAATGAAAAGGAGTTGTACTATGATGATCCCTCTGAGTCCCTTCCAACTCAGGATGCTTTATGATGCTAGGGAAAAAAAATATAATTTCTCTATTCAAAAGGCAATATACAATGCCACACAACCTCTGGTTCACAGCCAATAAAGAATCAATAAGAAATCAATATTACCCAGGCAGGGCGGTACAAGGAAGAGGAACCACATGTGGTTAACCCTACCACCACCATTGCACAATGACAAGATGTCAAGGTTGTTCAGGGTTTCCCCTTCCAAAACACCTCTTTAATAGTCAATCAGTCATTTTTTTCCATCTTGTCAGTATACAGTCAAATCATTCCCATTACTACTGTATCACCATAACCCAAATGAAACCCTCTATGCTTTTAGGTTACTTCTCTGAGAGATTATGACCTAAACCATTCAGCAAATTGACTTCCAAGCCTTCCCCAGCTACCTGCCCTCTCACATACTGAGTAAACTTTGGTAACAAGCATTCAAGCTAGAATTACTCTTTGTAAACCAAATCTGCAATAGAAATTGCCCAGAAACTCCACAAAAATGCTTCTGCAAAGAGCAGTACACAGCTTGATAAATCTATTGTATGTATGGCTGTGCTATGAAATATCATTTGAGGTTCAAAATTTAAGAGCTGAATCATAGTTCTTCCTTTTGACCACACTGCTATTAGAATATCTAGCAACAATTTCCCAGACTCCTCTGCAATTCAGAAACAAACTGAACAGTCTATTTATAACAAATTATTAGGCAAGCATTCAGGAAAGGAAGTTTTTTACTAACTGAAGAGATTTAATACCAGAAGCTAACATGAAGCTGTACCACCAAGTCTAGAAAGCAGATGTGAACATGGAGACACCACTATCCCAAGCTGTGAACCAGAAGAAAGGAGCTGAATGCAACTTTAACATTAGTTAACTAATTAAAAAAAAACCCCAGCAAACAAAGCCATGTTGTTGCTACCTGTACCTCTGGCATAACGAAACAGGTCATATTTATTTACAAACAGCAGTTGAAAGAGAAGTTTGGGGAGTCTGGAGATGGAGGGACTAATTAATGGCATCCACGATCCTGTACCAAGGCAGGGATCAGAAGGAGGAGAACAAGGGAAGCAAAGCTCACACATAAGCACAGCTCTCAGAGACTCTGCAGTGCCTGCGGTTGGGTCCTGGTGCCTAAATGCCAAAGGAAGGCCTCAGCCAGCGCTGACAATAGAACACAGAGCTGTGAGAAACCTCAGAGAGTCATCGTTTCAGCACAGTCTGCTGCTGGAGCACCTGGTGTGATGCAGCCAACCTTTTCCTCACAGAAGAAAAGAACAGCTGTTGGAACAACAAACCTTGTGCTGCTAATGAATCTCCACAGCAGATCAGCACAAAACTGTGGAATTCCTCTGGTCCCACCCAGGTCGGGAATGGCATAACAGGGACTGAGGATTCACAAGCCACATGCACACCGGCTGGCACCGAACCAAGCACTGCTGCTGGTGCCACAGCCTTCCACATACACGGTCCTGTTTTCCTGCTAGATCGCCAACCTTCAGACAAGGGAGCAGAGCCAAGCACTGAGATACAACGTAAAGCTCTTCCAGGCACAGAGCTGACAGATGAAGAGAAGCTGCGAAAGACACCTATGCCTTGTATCAAGGTTTGTGACTCACTACGACCTTGGGAATTAACTGGAAAAAAACCAGTCTCTAACTTCAAAGAGCTACTTTAAACAGGAGACATTACAAACAGCAATAAAACAATGGAAATAAAACAGTTTCATTATCACTGTCCGTGATTGGAACCATTACCACTACAGAAAGAGAACACTTCCTTGAACATGAACAGTAGGAAAGTATATTCACTTTTACAGTACAATGCTTTTTTAAGAAATGTTTCTCTTCAGCATTATACCAGAGGTGAGCAAAACAAAAAGAATGCAAAAATTTTAAGAGACATGACTATTTAAATAACCTGCCTCCTGATAATGTTACATTTCTAACCTACCCTCAATTCACTAAGTATTTCACACTCAGTGGCTTCTAACATTGTAAAATGTATATCCATAACACTTCTTTGTGCATGATTGAAGAAAATAGATATGTCAAAACCCAAGAAAGCAAGAAAGTAAAAAGACACATCCACAGTAAATAAACTGGAAGACCAAAAGGTCAAATAAAAAACAAAGATGCCCCAAGAACAGACCTTGAATACTACACTGAAATCAGAGACAGACTGATTTTGCTATTTCTAAGCTTGAAAATATAAAATACCTGTATGCAAGTCTCGTCCTCCTGTTTACCCCTGCATATGCTGTTTTATCCACATTCAGAACCAACTGGAAAAATTTCTCCTCTCTTCTGGGTCTCCCAGTCCCCAAAAAAATCCTTGAAATTCCATCCTTCAACCCAGACTGTAAATGTCATGCTGTAATCAGATCAGTGACCTGTCTACTCTGGGACCCTGCCAGTGCTCCAGAGAAAGACATGATCATTCCATAAACCACTGGAACAACCACTCAATCCTTACTCTGATGGACTACAATGCAGAGGGCTGACGTAGTCTCCTGTCCAAGCTGGGTTATGTCTGTGGCAACCAGAGTCTTCCACGTGTCCTTTGCAGATTCTCCTCTTCACAAAAAGATGTTTGTAAAATGCAGAACAGTCTGTACAAACACCCACTGGCATCAAGTTTCACACACGATGACACACAGGAAAACTCCTCTGCTTTCAGTTTGAATTCAGCGCACTCTCTGAGGGAGTCCTTTGGTGCAGGTAGCAAGCACACCCCAAATTCTCTCACAAACACGTTATTTGGACCCAGCATGCTCTAGCACGGACACATCACATGCTGTTTCGTCACCACCGAGCTCGCACTGCTCTCTCCCAGCAGCAGCCCACGGTTAAGTCATGTCACAGTTAAAGCAGATGACTCAGCACACCTAAGGGGCACCCTTGGCTCAGCTCCTGCCAATTCAGTAGATACAGCTCTTAAGAGCATTACTCCCTCTTAAGTTTTAAGTATTCCCACAGCATTTCATTACCCAAACCACATCATCACCTTCTTAACCAAAATTCAGTTAAGCTGAAGCTGTTTCATTTTTGCTGAGTCTTAACCAAGCAGAGCTTCCTGTTGCAGTTACCAGTGAACACAAGTAAAGCCTATTTAGTGCTAAGCTTAACGCTGCAGCAGCTCCTCCGAGCCAAAACAAACTCAGGCTTGCCAACCAAACCGCTCACGCAGACACAACCCTTGAGTAATCTATTATTTATTCTAATAAAGAAAACACCATTTCATTAATTCTTTTAAAGACTCTTACTCCTTGATAATAATTCACACTTTTCTGAGAAAAAGTAACCAGGCACAGTTCTCTCTTCTGGGAGACTGGTTCTGTGGTACATTAACTACTTCAAAACCTCTCTGACACTACGAGAATAAAAATAAATCAACAACCTAAATTAAATTAACAGACAACAGTAAAGCAATTCCTAATGCAAAAGGATTACCAGATATCCATAGTACAATTTCAGCCAGCAGCTGAACCTCCTCCATTCTTTTCTAGTGTCAAACAGGCAAATTTTTGCTGGTGCTTCACAGAACCTTTTTGTTTTCTACTCCAGTATGTTCATTGTAATGAACAGTATTTCTGAGGACACTTAAGTAGCTTTCTTCTTTTCCCTGAGCAAATACTTTAAAAAGTCCCGAATTTCATATTAGGAAAAAAACCCTGAGCTGACAACCCATGGGAAGCCCAGACCAGCTAAAAGTAATGTGTTTTTATACAAGCACGCTGTACAGCCAACTTCACGGATCACAGAAAAGGGTAAGTCACGCTAGCTGTGTTTTCCATACCCAGTTCCACAGAAAAACCTCTGAAAAAAATTAAAGCGAGGGAAAGTCCATACCTGATCAGAGGTAGAAGAGTAGGTAGAAGAAAAAAGCTTCTTACCTCTGCCTAGGAAGCTCCATGAACAACACATACCATAAGGCCAGAAGAGTATATCGGATAGATTCAGGGGCTTTTACCCCTTCCTGTTTGCTCTCTCACACTTGTCTGTAAACTCTCCACTGGCAGCAAGTGCCCGACTTCCTCATTCCTGCTCCACGCATGCGTGTTACGGGCACACACCCAACACCCCTGAACGCTGCCCACAGCACAGAGCCCCGACAAAGAAATCCCCACCCAACACCAGAACCTGCAAGTCTGTGCATAACGCATATTCCCACCCTTCTTTCAAAGCATTTGCTGGCTTTAGCAGCTGTATAATAAAGCTCTTAAAAAAAAAAAGCAAAGATAAAATCATGATCGTCAAAACTATGTCCCAAAGTAACTGAAGCTCAGTTAAATCAGATTCAAGACCTACTTTCTCTTCTCCTCAGTAATTTTTGACTGCGAAAACAAAGAAAGAAATTTCTGTAATTTCATGCAAAAGTCTCTTGGTAGAGTCAGTGAAGTACCTTAGGAAAATGGAGCCAGTTAAGGACGAGATGTTATTCCATATTTGAAGCTTCCTGTCTAGTAATAACACAAGGAAAACAAGAAACCCAAACAATCAACATCACAGCTCTACCACAGTACCTCCCCAACAGACGCTCTGAAAGCAATTTACAATGATTTAAGCTTCCCAACATCCTGTGAGGCACGACCTCATGTCTTCCTACAGAAGAGAAACCTGTGAAATTATTTATACAGTGTTTAACAGGAAAAACATGGAATGAAACCCGATATATAATTTTTGAAACATGATATATCATTTTCTTGACCCCTATTCTCACCCAACATTCAATCACTAGTCTTGCACCACAAGGGTCATGAAGATTAAAAGACAACACATGTGTAGACGAAATTTAGTGTTCTTGCTCATGCCCTCCAAAATATAAAACCTGCATGTGAATAAAATCGTAAATTTTCAGGGAAGACATACATGTCCAGTTTCATAATTTCTGCCTGGTATTATACAACTCTTACTGCTTATTTAAAAGAAAGAGGAAGTGATCAATTCTTAATAGCAAATGGTTTTATGACCTACCACCTAGAAAATTTTTTCTACCAATAGATGATAAAGTCCAGGGAGTTAATAGCAGACAACAGCTCTACAACATGTTCCTTTTCACTTCAAATTACGAGTTCTTGCATTTGCCAATGAAAACTGTAACAGTAACACAATGATTAAACCAGTATTCAAAAAATCAAGGAAAAACCAAATAGATTAAGAGAAGAAAGGCAGAAGGCACTTCAAAAATCCACAGTAGTTTTCAGGACAGGGACTTGGGTTCAACTGCTCAAATCCTCAAGAGCTCTCAATCCTGCTGTCAAGGAGGCAAGCAAATAATTTGCTTTTCCCAGAGCACATACATGTTTGAAAAAAGCCATGGCAAAGGTAAAGAGGGCAAGCTTGTAGAAGTCTTCAGATTCAAGGGTACAGACAGATATTACCTCTCAGTGTCAGCTAGAGAAGTCACTACTCTTTCTTTCTCATTCCTTTCTAAGCTATTCCAGCTGGACTGGTTGCATAGTTGTCCCAGCTGAAGTTTTAAATATAGATCTTTATTAATAAACACAGGTAGGCAGAAATGTGGGTGGACAGCAATTACACAACCAATACCTCATTTTAACTAAAACAAGGCAACAAATCAGCCACACAAACAGCTTGTCTAAAATAACTCCAAGTAGTAGACTTCAGGAAGAGAAAGCAATTGAAGTGGGTGGTGTTCGGGATCACCAAGACCAGCATCGTTCTTTTCCAAGCAAGAATAATCTACGGTTGCCTGACAACTACTACTACAGGCATCTGGTAGATGAAAATGAAAAGTAAGCTAAGGAAAGGAGAGGGGAAGATCTTGGTGTCACTGCAATGCCTTTATCCTTCCTTAGACATGAATCATTGAGAAGACCCAGCACAATTCACTGAAAAAGAAAGCATTAAAAAAAAAAATTAACAAAAAAGTATAAAGTACTGCTTGCCACCCGCTCTTCAGAAATAGTTTTTTTCCCCACTTAATTCAGCAGTTAATTCTGCTTTGATGTAAGAATAGGCGTTCTAAAAAGAAAAAATAATCCTGAATTTTTTCTTTTTTTTTTTTGTAGTGTAGTTGTGAAAATATCACAGAAAAAACTGATAAACTTACAAGGCAAGAACCAAGCAATAGTCTGAGCTTCCTCTACACCTCCTTCCCCTTATGTCCAAGTGTTGGCACTACACTTGTCACTCTCCTATTTGTTTCCAAACTGACTGGCAGACTTAAAAAAACCAAACCTCTTATGTCAAAAATTCCAGGTGCAATAGTAAGGAAATGCTGAAATACACTGTAAGAGCAGTGTTAAGTGAATATAAATGCTACTGCCCAGCAGAGGCAAGAGGACACTTCTATTTCATAGTTATTGAAAGTGTAAAATGGAAATGTAAAATCCCATTTTACAAAGAACTCCACAGCTATTCAGAAAACACTTTCAGCGTCCACTTGAAAACTTAAGTCTCAGGACTTCTTTATAGTGTTTTCTTCTTGCTTCTCATTTCTCTGATTTGGAGGTGGCTTTCCTTGTAACTTAGTAGATGTCACCCTCATTTTATGTCAAAAAGCTTTATGTTAATAACATATAATAACTGCTGTTTACATAACTACTCTCTAATAAAGCTTCAGTTATTCTGTTTACCTTCAAAGCAATTTATTTTGGAAGACTGCACTTAAACAGAAAAGATCTTTTAATAAAAGCAGAAAGTCAAGAGCAATGAAAACTAATGAATTTTTAAACAAAACTATCAATGTAATTGCTTGCCCGCCTGTTTAATGCACAAGTTCATTTTAAACACCATATCATCAAATAAAGGGTTCTCTTTTTCTATGTTATATACAAAGCCACCTCTAGATTACTGTGATGTTATTTCAAAAGTCAATGGAGCACCTGGTTTCTGTAGCACATACATTTTATCATAGCAGGAGTTCACAATGACAAAGAACATTTTTTTCACCCTCTGAGCCTTATTATAATTCTATCCATTACACCATTCTCTTAAAGATTTTGATACAGAGTTATTAAATTGTATCAGCATCAAGAAATCAGGTCCTCTACTTCATGCACCTGTTCAGTAAAGCACGTGATATAATTTCTGCCTTATGATGGAACTGTATGGCACCATCAGCTTCAGAGAAAAGGTGCACATTTACAAACAAAATGCTTTTGTGCTCACCAGAACACTGCAGTTTTACCAAAAAGTTGAGGCATGCAGCCTGAGGAGTTGCTAAGAGAAGATAATCTAGGTTTTCCGCATTTCTCCCCCAGATCAGTCAAGTCTAGCTGCTAAGAGAATTGTTAAACATTAATTAAACAAGTGCCCTTGTGGCCAAGAAGGCCAATGGTATTCTGGGATGCATTAGAAGAGCACTGCCAGCTCTTCCAGGGACGATCCTACCCCTCTGCTCAGCCCTAGTGAGACACATCGGGAATGCTGTGACCAGGTCTGGGCTCCTCAGGACAGGAGAGACCTGGAGGTCCTGGAGCAAGTCCAGGGGAGGCTGCAGAGATGAGGAGGGCATGGAGCAGCTCTCTCACGAGGAAAGGCTGAGGGACCTGGGGCTGTTCAGCCTCGGGAGGAGACCCAGCTGAGAGGGGCCCTCACCCCTGTCTGTCCCTGTCCACAAGGAGGGCTCAGAGCAAGGACCGGGTTCTGCTCCCTGGGGCCCAGCAATGGGACAAGAGACCATGGGCAGAAATGGATGCCCAGGAAGTTCCACCTGAACACGAGGAAGAACTTCTTTCCTGTGCAGAGACCAAGCACTGGAACAGAGACCAGAGAGGGTGTGGATATTCCAGATATTCCTCTCACTGGGGATATTCCAGACCCGTCTGGGCACAATCCTGTGCCTTGTGCTCTCCTCCAGTGACCTTGGCTTGAGCAGGGAGGTGGGACCTGATGACCCACTCTGGTCCCTTCCAACCTGATCCACTCTGCTTCTCTGAAAATACCCAAGCTGTAAACAAAGAGCAAATCACAGCCACTACCTACAAGCATGATACTTCAGACAAGATTTAGCACAGCAACAACAGAATGTATTCTCTCCAAACACAGGGGACAGTGACCTGCATTGCTGACCATGAACTGTGTTTACCACCTTAGCCTTGTGAGGACCCGAGCACCCGACTCATATTTGCATTCTACAATCAAAGAAGACAGATACTGAAGCTTTACCTACTTGGCATTTCCAGTGCATTTTCAAGCATAGGCTTAGAGTGGGGCAAGTCTAAACTACTTCTCAGAAAGAACTCTCCATGCCCATGCTTCACGTCCACTAAGGACCTAAGCCTATCTAAACCAAATTCCCTTCCTTCCCACATTCGCTTCTAAAAGACTCCAAAAGATGTTCCAGATCTGTTAAATGGTTGAGAAGTCCTGGAAACAAGGGAAAGAATGGGGGAAGCACAGAAGAAGGAACTTCAAGGCAGCCACTTGTAGCATCAGTAGACTTGTCAACTTTTTAGGTGTTTCATAAGCAGCTTATTTGGGCACAACCAGGGCAACACAGACTTTTTATGTATTTCTTCATTAATGGGAGCCATCTTGAAAGTATTGACTAAATTTTAACTAGCTACCTAAATGCTATTCAGCAATCCTAATAATAAGGATGACTACACTAACAGGTTGGAATGATGAGAGTAGGTGAAATGGAAGAAGGAACACGAGCAATAAATTGTGGAATTGTTACTTTATACTAAATCCACACCAAAATGATCTAATTTCAAAAACAATGCTAGATTTAAGCAGTGTTTAATGGTGGAAGTTATGCAAATACAGTCAAAGCCATCCTTTCAGCTGATTGAGGTTATAAGCACTGTTCAGAAAAGATGAAAGAATGCTCTAGCAGTCCATAACTTACATCACCTTACCGCCCTGAGAACCCAGTTGCAAAACAGGAAGCAATTGTAAATGCTACAATAGTTAATACAAAAATAGCTTATAGGGCCCAAACAAAACCAGATATACTTCTCTGTTGAGTCTTTTAATAGCTTCACTTGCAATAATAGTAGGAATATTAATATAAAGAACGTAAGTTTCACAGATGAGTATTCTACCTGTTTCCATGACAGAAGCTGCAGTTGTGTTTTAATAGCACAACCTAGTCTACACTACAGCTCTGGAGTCATCCAAGGTCAAGAGGCAGCTGTGGCAGAAATGGCACTGAGCCTGAAGAATTTCAGCTGTCTTGTTAACAACTGCATAAATAAAAAATTAGCTAGTCAACACACTATTTAAGGTTTTCTCCACACCTCTAATAGATTTGATGTAAAAATCTAAACACTATTCAGCACTGACAAACCTGCTCAAGACTCTTAAGCAGCGTTAAATTACCATTCACACAGGGCCTAAAGTCCTTAAGTAGCAGTCGGAGAGGTCACACAACTGTTGCTGAAAAGCAGGTTAATGCAGGTACATCTGACTCACAGTGTAATGGAGCTTCCCTTGCTTTAAATGATACTGGCAGCCAGTGATTCAATTTGTAGCACTGCTAAAAAAAGCAGTTCCAGAGGCCAGAAATAGCCCGGGGCAAGGTACTCCTTTTGAATCAGACTTTTCATGTAACCTTCAATTACATGAAAAAAAACCCCATCCTTAAATATTTTGCAGCCTTGGTGTCAGTCTCACCTTCCAGATTTATAAAAATAGAATCTTTTCCTTACAGCTTGACAACATCATTAAAAGCACCCCTCGTTTTAGTGAGTGGAAACAAAAGGCTCAAGTCTCAGGGTTTCCATTAATCACCTACTCCTAAACCAGTAACAAACATTTCAAGCTTAACCACAAAAATGAAAGCTGTTGCTTTACATTTCTTTTTTTTTTAATAGAGCAAACAACATAAGACAGTCATGTATCAGAGAAAAAAAAATCCAACTGCCAATATCTCACTGATCCTCCTATCAGTAATGAGTAAGAGGTATATTTATTCTTTACAGGAGCCTGAATTCAACTGGGAAAAATATCCTACATCCTCTTATAACGAGGTTTTGAATTGTAACCCTAGTTATAGAAGTTTGAAGTTACATAACTTGAAAAATCATCCAATCAAGAAGGCAAAATGCAATAATCCTGAGAGTAATCTACTAAAAATCCAGTGCCAACTTGATGAAATTCACTGCTTATGACTTGTAAAAACAGTTCTCCTCCAAATAGGGAATTTTGTCTTTTAAAAGAAAGTCCTCTTACTTATGGCTTACTTTGCATTAAACTTCTTCTAAATGGAGCAGTCCACAAAGAAGAATTTTTCTGTTTCCCAGTATTCAAAGATATATTCATCCCTAAAAACATATTACAACGACATTATTGCAGTATCAGCAACCAGAAAGATGTAAAATAAAAAATACATAGGACACAATCTCACAGACTAATGCCAGAGTTGTGTTGCTAAAAAGTACACAAGATCTCCACAGCATGCTGCATCAGCTTAACTTTTTAAACTTGCATTGATGAACTTTATTCACAGAAATTTAGACTTCACTCAAGGAAAACGAAGATAACTGGACTAGATAAGGATTATCTAGTCTAGTATCTTAAGATAAGACTGAAATACGATCAGAAAGAAAATAACAGGAGCTGTAAAATCAAGCAACTCTGTACTTCATTTGGGTGATTTAACTTCCATTAACAATCTCCTTCTTGAAGTAGCAACAGCTCACCACAAGCTTTTAATAGGCATTGTCCCAGACTGCTATGAGACTACAAGTATTTGAGCCTTCGCACACCCTGACTGCAGTGCTACCACCTTTTCCAGTACCTTGAGAGTGCATCTGAAAGATGTTTTACAGTTATGGCACACGTGGACTACCTCCATTTTTCAAATTTCCTACTTTTAAGAGTCTTAAAATAAAACTTAGCTGCCCATTGTACCACTGTTGCTGCAGTCCAGGCCAGGACAAATGATAAACCAGCCATGTACAGCCAATATTTGCATGATTTGATCATTTAAATTTCCTCTGACTTCTGTTCTGTAAGTCTGGTTGGTTAAACAGCAGGTATCCAAATATATGATAAGGTATAGGAAAGGAAAACTAGGCATTGAAACTCTTACCATCCATGCAGTCAATATCCCTTTACACATTCCTGTATTCAGCCACTTGCTGGTTTTGGAATAAAAGCAATGACAGTAACTAAAACCTAACGATGAACAATTCAAAAGAGAAAATTCTCAAAATGGGTAAGCCAAAGGCAGGTGTAACAGCACTAGTGAAGCCCTCATAACTGCACCGGGAATTATTCAGCATGCAAAACCGTACAAGAACAAAGTATTTCTATGTATTTATTAGCATACTAGAATCACTGGATTTCTAAGGGTTTACTGTCAATTTTTATTCTGTAATGACAACTCACATAGCAGCTTGTCACATCAACATCACTGACTATTCCCACTTCTCAAAAGCTACGCCAAGTTTCTGAAATTACATTAATGAATTATCAGATGTGCTTGAAGGAAAGGATTGCTGTCACTCACTTCCCCTTCCTGAAGGCTCCCAATTACTGTCATATAATCTGGTAAATAAGCAAGGGCTTTTTTCCCCACCCCCCTTTCCTGGGGAAGGACAAGTCACATTTTTATTTATCAGGTGAATACCTGTATTACTCACAGGAAGAGAGTGTAGAATGTTGGGTTGTTTTTTTTTCAATCAAGATTTTAGCTAAAATATACCTGTGACTGTTTTAATACCTGGTGAGTAATCCCAACTCCACATCCCTTTCTTCTCCTGTAGTGCCTAACGTGATAGCCACATCATCACATCCTCAAATGCCCATACCAAGGATTTCTGTGGAAGCCTTTCTTCCTGGTATGTCCTGGAATCACCTACATCATGGCCAAGCTTCAATTTGACAGAGCTCAAGTTGTTCTATTCTAAACTGGTCTAGTCAATCTAAAAACTGACATAAAGATGGCTGTGAGCATACAATTCTCCTCAGAAACACATCCACAGACACCCCACCCAGTCCTTGAATGCTATTTTGCTAAAAGCATTTGACAGAGAAGTTCCACTGAGAAAGGAGTGACCAGAAGAGCTCAATACGGATCTCTGTTTGCTGAAGTCATGTAAATCCTCAGATTTACAGAAAACCAGGAGGGAAATACCTCAGTCCTATGAACTACAGTGCAGATACTGACACTTAGGTTATTCTGCCTTAACTGATGAATTTTCAATAGTTCTGGTAAAGGAATGAATGCTAAAAAAAAAAAAAAAAGCCTGAAAGCCACTTGTCAGTGTTGATATCATCTTATTAGTCCTGTTTTTATTTTTTCCTCCTTGCAAATGCTACAGAAAGGAGAAAAAACATCATACCTTAAGGACAGATTAAAATTTTGCCAAGTTTCCCCCCCACCAAGAATATATTCTGCAAAAATCACACTGCTCAGAGAGAAGTTAAGACTTAAGTCTAGTAATAATTAGAGAAAAGGGGTAAGTTTAGTACAAGTATAACTTAAGGAATTAATTTTGATCTGCATCCAAGTGGACTGTTCCTTTTTGCTTTCTGGTTAAGGTGTTTGAGAGCTTTGTCCACAGCATTTCACTTTATTATTTTAATAAAAATAAGAAGTATCTTGCACTCCAACAGAACCTTTATGCCTACAGGCAGGTCACCAGTAAAATGCTAAGCAGCACCACTGAAGGGAAAACTGAAAAGCTATTTCCCAATGCATTCTGGCACAAGTTAGAACTAGGTTATTCCACATACCTCCACTCTCATACTGTTATCAACAGGGAACCTCTTATAAAAAAACAGAGATGGGATGATTTAGAGGGTTTCCAAACACAGTCAACCCTTACTTTGAGCACCTTTTCTGTGCACGGAAATTATTAGTGTCCCTGAACATTCTTAACACAAATACACCCTTACAACAGAATAGATGGTTCAGGACACAAAAACAGATGGAATCATAAAGTAAGATATCTTCAAGCCAAGAAATTACTTTTTATAAACTACAAAACAGTGGACAAGCAGCATTAAAAGTTAGCACGGAAGAGGTATCTTCAGCTAGCATGATTAATACAGCACACAAGTACAGGAAACTAACAATCCACACACAGGTTAGCAAGTCCAGAAGACAATCCTGCTGGCTCACATCTCTTCAGTAGAATCTGACAATAGCTGGCAACAAACCAGTTACATTTTAAATAGTCTGGTCTATTCCAAGCAACCAAAGTTTAAATAATTCTCACTTTCCTGAATAACATTTTCTTTCCACTGTTATGATTCACTTACAAAGAAGCCACAGTGTCAAGGCTTCTATCCGTAAGGCCTGGTTTAAACAACGAAGACTAAAATTAAAATTGACTGTAGGTTTTTGCAGTACTAATAAGGCCTCCTTTTTAATTAATTCTACAGGAGGCCTTCTCACACAATTAAATGAGAGAGTGACTCATAAAACAGGAAGGACAGCTTGAGTCGTTGCCTCTGGTTTAACTAATCCAGTCCACTTCAACAGGCCAGTACAGCCTCACTTATTTTTATCTTTCTCCATTTCTCCTTTCAAATTTACAACAACAAAGTGGTCACAATGCTCCCTAACTTCTCATCAGTTCCAGAGGAAGCAGTGATGTTTTGAGAATTCTCAGTAAAGCCCAAGAACAGAGTAACACAGGTTGCTCCATTAGCCAAACAACCCATCCTGCCACTCTGAACTATAAAGTAAATGAAACTAAGAGGCAATAAGCCATCTCTGGTACCTGCATTAGCTGGCTGAATTGATGAGTGGCTCAGACCACAGCAAAGTTAAATGAAAAAAAAAAAATTAGAAGAAAAATAGGGAATACCAGAGAATGAAAAGACCACTGAAGAGAACAGGAGAGGTAAAGATAACCATGCATCCAGGGGGAAAAAAAAAAAAACCTCCAAGAAAAAGGAGCATTTTAGCAAGCAAAGAGATAAAGACTCCTTAGAGAAAAGTTATTTCAAGTCTGGAAAGGTACATAGGAGAGCGGTATCTCCTTTGCAATTGCTTTAGTAATTTGTGAGACTTTGCCCTATTCTCATCTATTTTTCATCCAAAATCCACATCCCCTCTACAAAGCAAGCAAGACCAAGAATTACTGTCTTTCAGAGCTGCTAAATACGAGCAAGTAATTTTCCAGCTTCCAAAACTTTCTGGATTTTGTCTACCCACACAATAATTAACAACAATGCAGGTGACCAGTGACAGTTTCTGTATGATGATAAACAGCTATTTACCAAGATCTTTCAAATGTGATTAATTAGTTCTGTTTACATTTAGGGGACTTCAGTGGTTTGGTATGAAACCCCTCAGGCACATCTAGAAGCAACTGCCCAGATGCTATGTTAAACAAACAACTGCACTAGAAAAGCTCAAGAAATACATATGCAACATCATACACAGCTCTGAAGATTTTTCATTTGTAGAGGGTGGAGGCTGAGACTGCTTCACAATTCTTGCTCTTTCTTCCTAACGTAGATTGTAAAGCAGAACAGCATGTTGCTGTTTCCTATCTCCTCAAATCACTTCAATCTCTGGCATAAAACCCAGACTTGATTTTTGTACAATGAAATAGGAATTTTAAATTGTGACACTCCACAAACAGAGATGATTGCTTCACTGGACTCATGAGCAGATTTTTCAAGATTTCATTAGCATAATGTTCACTTATAAAGGCAGGGGAACTTTTTCTACTAAGCCTCCCAGAGAACATCTTATACCCAGAAAGGTGAGATTAAATTATCATTAGGCCTGCATAACTCCCAGAATCATTAATGGTCATAAAATAATGTTTATGCAACATGTCACAATTCAGGAATGCCACATAAGCTAATCAAACTCACTTTCTACTACTGCTTTACAATTAATTTCAAAGTCTCTCCTTCAGTTCTTGCATCTTAGCACAGAATTGAAAAAAACCCCACAGGACAAAGCACTTTAGTCTTGCTTTACTGCGAGTGCCAGATTCATCAGATACAAACTGGATAATGAAGTCCTAACACTTCCATTTGTTGGTACAGTTCTAACATCAAATAGCACCTGAGGGACTTCCATTCTAAAGTGGTAACAAGAGGAGTGGAGGTGGAGGGAGAACAAGCTGACAGAATGTGACTTACAGGAAAAGTAAGTCAACAATAAGAGATTTATTTCAGTCACTTATGAAGGGCATTTGTATGACACAGTCACTGTAGTAAGACATTGAGAAGTTACTCGTTCAAATACAATTGCTACCAAAAGTGAGGAGTGCTAAGTCATTATGAGTAACATTTACTCTAAAAACAAAGCACAGAGAAAGTTAAACGCTACCAAACACTGGTAGTGTTCCACAGAACCTGTTTATTAACAAGCAGGTAATTAAGACCATCCTCCTCGGCATGAACTTCCATTCGTGCCCTTTGTAATACCTTCCCTGAACCTCACTCATTTTGCCCTAAAGATAGTGCCTAATTTTGGGCTGGGGACCAACACAGGCTGCTGCCACAATTTATCAAAAATATTTAGCTACAAGTCTCTGAAAACCTCCAATGCACAGCAAAGAGATGAGATTCCTGCTACTCTAGTAGACGTCTCCTGTAAATAGTAAGGAAGATAAAAGTTGTAGTTGAAAACCCTTCCAACTTGCTCACCGTTTGAACTGAAGTAATTGTTCAAAATGAGTTCAGGAGAAAGTGCTGAGAAGACCTTTAGATTCAGGCTACAAGTACTCCTGCTCCATCAGCTGATCAACTAGCATTTTGTTAACAACAACAGGTTTAAAAACAACCACACCTCAACCTTCAAAGCTTTTCCTGACAGGGTCTGATAAACACAGAAGCATCCTGAAAAATAATTACATTTGGAACGTCCACATTTTAATTGAAGATTAACAGCCTGCTTTTAAAGAGTAGTTAATTAGATCATTTAAAAAACACCTATTAAACTGGAATAGCAGAGAGATGAGACCAACCAGACCTTCCATGTTAAAACAAAAAACAAACTAAAAGAAATCAGGAATCACCTGTGAGATCTAGTTTTCGCAGCCTAGCACATTTCAGCCATTTCAGCTACACCAAACACTTTGTTTCTTCCCAACACAACATGCACCCCAGAAACACCAGAAATTCAGTAATTGAAAAATAAACCTTTGAAAAGTGGTTTTGCAAGCAATCTGCAGTGAGAGGGTCTATTCAGCAAGAAGCAAGAACAACGTGTCCTTACGGTGGTTTTGGTGACCATGGCTGGAAGGTAAAACTGTCAATAAACCCTCCAGCTTCTGTAATGCTGAACTCCAGACTCACCACAGTATTCCCTGACACAAACACTCTTCTGTGTTCTTTGTATCAAATTACACGGCAACTCTGTCACAATCCATGCGAAGCAAGTGAAAGATCTGTTCCTCCAGCAACACTTCCACTATTTTTCAGTTTAACTGCGTATCTTCCATTTCTTATGTAGCAGAAGGAGAAAAAAGGAATCCTTTTGTGTGTCAAAACAATCCTCCTCCCTTGTCTCCCATCTCTGCCTCACAACTCTCTCTCATATGATGATTTTTGTCCATGTTCCTAAAAAAAGTCTTCATTTTGACAAGGTAGCTTACACTGTGGGCCTCTACCTATTTTGTACAATCAAGGGATAAAGAGAGATTTTATTCTTTTATTATTTTTGGCTTACTGAAATATTTTTTCTTTCTGGGGGGAGGAAAAGCTAACCTAGCATGTGGGGCAGAAGTTTTCATGTAAAAGTCTGCATAGGATGCCCAGGCGCTTTCGTATGTGCATGTATGCCCTGATGCATGTGGAAGTCACCTCCACCCGCTGGAAATTTCCCCGGACCCCCTGCAGCTGCCTCCTTTCTCACTCCATTACAAAGTAATCTCAACGTGAGACACCCATCGTACTTGCATGAAACACCTTCTAACACAGAGCCGTGCACAGCTGGTACTGCTCGGACAACACACAATTACAGCAAATGATTTAGAATTCTTGCTATTTCTATCACCAAAATATCTTTCTTCTCCAGCTGATAGCACCAAATATGTTGCTACCATGCACTAACAGGAAAGCTGTTTCCTCAAGCACTCTAACCAAAAATTATTTTTATATCAGAAAAATCTATTTATAATAAGCCATCAGGACTTTTGCACCTTCTTGCCCATTAACACACATCCACAAATAAAAAACCTCATTAGGAAATCAGTTAGCCCTTGGAAATCTAATACCATTTCAACTTTTACCGTACTGGTAACAAAGAAAATGAAACTGATGCAAAAGATAATTATCAACCAGACACACTTCTTCAGAAAAAGTGGTCACACTCAGTGATGGGAACTGCACCTAATTCGGGGCACACTGTGGAATGTCTACACAGAAAGGAAAGTAATATAACGTAAATAAACATTTGTGGTTTTCTTTCTCAGTTATCAGAGTCCCTAGACTTCAGACTATATTACTGTAACAGAGCCTACATGGAATTTTGAAGGTCATAATGAAATTTCAGTTGGTGCAGCATGTTTATACAATAATCTTTCACAATAGAAGCATATTATATCTTTATTCCTGTATGATAATGGTTTCACATTTGTTACCTAGTACAGTCCAAGACATTAATTTCAAACTACAAATTCCCCTATGGGTTATCTCTCATGTACTTTGAGTCAGATTTGTTTTTCTGGCCCAACAGCCAATGTTATTCGGGATGCTCCAGCAAACAACCACCTGATTTACTGGGTGTGGGAAAAACCACCACAAAACCACACAGACTTTCATCTCCAAAATGATTCAATGAATCCATGGGGGGAAAAGAATTTTAAACAAAGAGTAGGCTTTGCAAAAAATTACCAAGTTTTATAAAGGTCACCTGCTTAAAAGATACTTTATAGTAGCTTCTGCATCGCTATTCTGAGATTCTTGGGAAGTTTGGGAACCTACATGCAGATGAGTTCTTTCTTTCTAATTCAGCTTTACATGTCATACCATTGGAAAGCTATAACTCCACAAGTTCTTTCAAATGGATGAATTTTTTTTTTTCGCAAGTATCCAGCATGTAAACTATAATTCTTGGTGTGGAATAAAAAAAACCAAAGGTAATTATCCTTCCTATCACTACATATAACAGACTGGGAAAGGTCAATTTTCTAAGTACCATGAAAAACCCTTTTACAGCACTAGTTAGTTAAGAGATAGATACCCCAATGAAATGGGATGTCAGTCTTTGCCATCACTATCAAAGGCAGCCAGCATCAGCGTCACCCAAGACTGCCGAACCACACACAAAGTAGTTAAAGCATTATTTTAATATACACACTCAATCTCAATTTCTGCGATGCTTAATTCAACCAAGATTGATAATGGCTTCCACCCAGATTGCTGGTGAATCATTGGCAACACGTCAGAAGTTTCCAAAAGCAATCCTGCTCATTTCTCTTTATCTGCTTTAGCATGAGCACTTTTATATAATAATACACGTCTCAAGATGCCCCTGCCATATTAATGTCTGCAATTTCCAGATTCATACATTCATCTGTTCACTGGAACATTCATTTTTTAAATTATCAGCATATAGCAATCCTATCAGAAATTTCTAAAATATTTTGCTTTAAACTAAGCTAGTTTGGATACAAAGCTGACAAAAAACCTCACAAAAACAAACACCGAAACACCAGAAACCATAGAAGTTACTTCCTACTTATCTCGAAGAAGGTTCCTGCTGCTCTCAAGTGATTGACAAACTCAAGTCTCTGGTTGTCAAAACAGACTGCTCTGATGGTACCTGCCTTTCTAAATTTCTGTCCAAGCAGCCTGTCAGGCTGTCTGCTTTGACAGACCCTTTTCTAGGACAGGAAGGCAAAGCCATAAGCTATCGCTGAAAAAGGAAAAGGTGCCTGATAAGGTCTGCTCCTATTTATGTTAGTGGGAACCATAATTTCATTATCAGCATTGTGTATTAAAGCACTGAAGAAAGCCATGGTGCTCCTGGTGAAGCTTAGAAACTGGCAATAATATAGACTGCTCCTGAACACAGGTTATTTATACAGCTATGAAGTTCTATATTAGCTCCACTGACTTCAAACGCAGCAATACAGACATTTATAGCTGACAAAATTAAAGACCTCCACATCCTTATAACCCTGCAAGAAGTAGGAAAAGGTAAGTTTAGGAACACATTAACTTCTGCCTCATAGCATTCCTGTGTTATCTCACAATTCTGTAGCCATATAATGGGAATAGAGTATAAATGCTGAATTTAACAGCTGCATTTCTCTTCCAGCAGAGTCATTAAATGACAGGATTGCTACACCAGTTACAACGATTAAAGCAGCTGAGCCACAATCCAGGTTACTCTGAACCTTTTAATTACTGTTGCAAATTTTTAATTTTTTCCCCCACTTCAGCCATTTTCAATATGGCAAAAACACACAGAAAACCATAGCTTCTGCTGGAGGAACAAACAATCTGTCAGTCGTACTTGACTGAAATTCATAAAAATAAGAGATACACTCTGGAAAAAAAGCATGTAGAGAAAAACAAAACGTTCCTAAGGAAAAAAAAAAAAGTTCCAAAAAAAAAAAAAAAAAAAAAAAAAAAAACAACAAACCTGCATCAGTTCCCTGCTTTAAAACAGGACAGGCCTCACAATGGCTTTTGAGGACAAAACCTGACACCAGGACATTCCCAACCATAAGAGCAAATTAAAACCCAGCTATACCAACGCCGCACCCCTGGCATGAAACCCTACCCACTCTGTGGGTGCAATCCAACAGCCAAAACAATGCCAGGGTGGAAAAACTAGTGCAAGTCAGAGAGATCCTGTGCGGTTTCCCCATTGTTTGTCCCCACGCAGAGGGAGCCGGGGCCACCTCGCTCTTCCCTCAGGCACGACACACAAAAGAGCCACAATCCAGGGCGGAGAGGTGTCCCGAGGACGGCTGGGGCTCTGCCATTATTTTCCCTCCGTCTCCGTTGTTCAGCGAGACACGGGGATGAGTTTTGTCACGCAGAGCCCCTGGAGAACACAGCAGCAGGCAGAGGGGACACACAAAAGCCGCCTGTCCCTCGGCCGCCGCAGCCTGAGGCGATGCCGCCTCTCCCCACCCCCAGCCGGACCCAGCCTCTCTCCGCCTCCCCCGCGCCGGGCACGGCGACCCGCGGTCCCTCCCCACCTGCCCGGGGCGTTCGGAAATCGAGCCCGGCAGGAGCCTGAGGCCTGGCGAGGCACGGAGTCACAGAATTGTTAGAAGTAGAAAGCACCTCCGGAGATCATCTCGTCCAAGCGCCCGCCCCTCCGCCTCCTTCCTCGGCAAGGCGGGCAGAGCTCTCCCGCCCTATTGTTCCCCGTACCCCGCGGCGGAGGCAGCGCACTCACCACGCGGGCCGGGCTTCCTGCAGCGCCCACCGGCCCCCTCAGCTCCGGCACACCGGGGCTGCCACAGCGCCCTGCTGCTGCTGCTCCTCCAGCAGTACCCGCGGGCCCCGGGGCAGCGCCGCCATCGCCCGCCGCCGTCCCGCCGCCACCCCAGCAGCGGCCATCTTGTGCGTCGACTGATCCTCTCCCGCACCTCCCGCCCCTTCCTGCGCCCGCCTTCGCCCGCAGCCGGGGCGGGACGGGGAGGGGAGGGGAGAAACAGCCGAGTCACGGGCGGGAGGCCGTGAGGGCAGGGCAGAGCGGGGAGCCTATCACACGTCTCGGGGAGGGTATCTCACGCTCCGTCCGGGGCGGTCTCTAATCTCCGCTGCCTTCCTCCTTTTTAGGTGGGGTTTTTTTCCCCCCCTCTCACCTCCTCTTGTCATATTTAGCGGGCTCAAGGGTGGAGGTCGAGGCTTTTCACACACGGAGTGGCTCTTGGGGAGTGCTCTGGGAGCTTCCTGAGGGCCCCCGCCCGCCATTTTCTCTCCCTCAGGGGCCTCTATTGGCGGGCCCTGCGGGTTCCCTTCATCTTGCCCCCTGCGGTTGCCTCATGCCACCGAATCTTACTGCTTCAAGCCGGTTACTTTTCTTACTCCAGGGAAAAATAACACAAGTTAAGTTTTATACGTACGTGGCCGTGCAGGGCAAAGCTTTCGGGTTTTTGCCCGCCAGTCCCAAGGGAAGGCGTAGAGGTGGTCTCGCTGCTGGAGAAGGTCCCCCGTAGCTGTGTGTGCTGCAGGACACGCTTAACTCATCCTCAGCTTTAACCAACACCGCTGGTAAGATGGTTGGGGACTCACCAAGTTTGCCTGTATGACAGTCAGAACTAGTTGGGATACTGAAGAAATTTTAAAACGCAATTATTTAATGTCTTGCAGTCATTTTACTTGCAGCATTTACTGAACACGTACTGACTGAGTTTTAAATTGTTACAAGAGCTAATTATTTAGCATCAGGATATTTCGAGGTAACATCGACTTGATGCCCGTTTATGAGAACATGAATATGGTGTAAAATACTAAGGAATTTAGCCATATTTAAATTAAAGACCAAAATCGGTATTCGGTGGTCCCGTTTTATTGCCCATATATTTTATCATGTCTATGCTCAGCTAGAGGCTCTGGGGGATCGATCCCAGTGTGATGTCATTGTGCAGGATGCTGTGCAGGGAATCGCTGCATTTCTATTTTCCTTTTGTAACACTGTGAGGAGCACACAGTGATTGTCAGTCCAACATCTGAAGTGCAGTATTGCATAACCTGAAAATACAATTTAAATAGGACATTGTCAAGTCAGAAGTAAGCCATGCCCAGAGCCAGGGACTCGAGAGACCGTCCTGCAAAAGGAAGCTGGGTTGTGACATGCAGACAGAAGATGGAAATTGCTACACACGGGGAAAAACTACATAGGGCAAGGTTACTCTTCAGCTCCTATTTCTGACTCTTGTACTGATCATAGGCAGATTTTCATTAACTTTACAAGAAATGTGGTGGTAGTAACTAAAAGTGTTATTTCTATCAGTTTTACTAAAGAAATCATCTCTATTATTTAGGCTTTTCCACAAAAACAACCTTAATGTTTATCAAGGATCAGTGCTTAAATAAAATAATATTAAGAAAATCGATTAATTTCTGAAAACAGAGTCTTCTAGCCACAGTCACATTTGAGATCTTACGAACACAGAAGGTTAAGATACTTACAAAGACCACCTTTGACTTAGCAAGAGCTTTACTATGAGCTAGTAAAGAAGTGTACATTGAAAATGTCCAAGGCCAGACTGGACAGGGCTTGGAGCAACCTGGTCTAGTGGAAGTTGTCCCTGCCTATAGCAGCGTTTGGAACAAGATGAGCTTTAAGATGCTTCCAACCCAAACCAGTCTGATATTCTATACCACAGAAGTTTTTCAATCAGCAATTGCCATCTTTTGCAAACTTCTCTTTAAATGTTACAGTAGAAATGTGAACCTTGATGGAGTTGTCAGTGTCCTGAAGCAGAAGATGGCATTAGGAATAGCTAAAATGGAAGGTGTTCTTTGCAACCTTGGTTTAAAGTCACAGAAGCTAGAAATGGTCAGGGCCTGAGGATATCCTGTTACTTCCTAGTTTCTAGCAAGTGATTGTACAGAATTCTGATGTTCTGTTCAGTCTGGCTTTTAATACTCCAGTCTGGGGACTTCTACCACTTTCTTTTTTGGTTCCTCTATTGTGGAAAGGTTTCATTTTTCATGTATGTAGCTTATGTTTTCCCTCAACATTTAATTCCATTACCATTATGAACATGCTAATAACAGTTTTCAGTATTAAAGCATAGGTTACCACAGTACTACATTGTTGAAATTTAAAGAAGTGGGATATGAAATTATATATGGTTCTTACTATATAGCACTGCACAGATGAGCACTTTAATTCTCAGCCCCCACTTTGGACTTCTATCAGAGTCAAACTTTTCTAATGTTTATTCTTTATTATGTTTTCTGAAAGTTCAGAAATTTTTAGATGAGCTTATTCTCTTCTTGGGAACTGATGCCACTAGATAGCCTAGATTATTTTTAGTGTCTGCTTTCCCCAGTTATGCAGCATTTCTTCCTGCATGATACACTGCTGTAGCATTTGAAACAAAAATCATTATTTGTCTTTAGGATTTCTGTTTTCAAATATAACTCCTGCTTATCATTAAATCTGCTATAATTTATCTCCACTTGTTCATATTGTTCTTTCTTTTATGTCCTTAAAAATCCACAGGAATTAGTTTTGATTCCACTGCATATAGTCTCAACTTTTAATTATTTTCTTTTTTTTTTCCGTCCAAAACGGGATAATGTGTAGGCATGGTTCTAAGATTTGACATTTGTGGCCACACTAGTAATGTTCTTCAAATTATATATTAGCAATGACTCCCCATTTTAGCCTGTATGACTGAGAGAAATACCTAAAATACCGGTGTAACTGTCAAATGGTATCATCTCACCATTCAATTTTTATATTACTCCTTCCATATAAAACTGATCTAAAACTGTGGTACCAGGATAGCTGTCTTTATAAAAAGAAATGTGTATTTTTTAAATGTCTTGGCAGTGTTGCACTTTGCTATTTTAGTTATCAACGTGACCTGTAAATCTGGTAATAATGAAAAAATTCTCATTTTGAAACCTGTGATTTCAGAATGGAAGGAAGGAATGAAATACTTCTCCAGGTGGCTGCAAGCATGTCCTTGTTATTTCACACAGCGAAGATTCTTGCACATAAATAGATAATAAAAAAGAAAATATATACATATATAATATATATTCAGATAATAAAAAAGAAAATATTTAGGACTTGTATACGCTTGACCATCACATTAACAAAACCTAAATTCCTGCACTTTTATAAAATTCCATTGACAAAAGCAGAAGACTGTATCCATCCAACATAATCATTGCAAAAAAATCCAATATTCATTACAGAGTGTGCTGAATGTCATCCAAGCCCATGGAACACAGATGCAACTACTGGAGCTAGTTTTGTGTGCTTATTTTAAATAATAAAACAATGACAGCAAAATACAGCCTTACACTGTGGACATGCACAGTATATCCACCATAACACACAAGGTTTTGATTTCCCATATGCAAAAGAAGCCTAGAGGATCTAAAGGAATGTGAAGTCCATATGTGTAAAATGAGTGTTCCTCCATGAAAGCTTCTCTCCCAAGCATTAACAAATTCGGTTTCCACAAACAAATAATACTGTATAACCCACCAAACATCAGATTTGTTTAAAAACTTTTTTTCAGTTCTTTGATGCTGTTCATAATAAATTTGCAGAATATCAATGCAGTTAATAATGTTTGTGTTTTCAGGCTAGTTGGAATGCAAAAGATGTATGTAAATGTACCCTCTGACTGCAGCTGCTGTGGAAAAAGAAGAAATATTAAGGAAGGTAAAAAACTTTGCTTTGATGATTTCTCATTAGAGGTTTCACTTCCTTAACCATCCCATCTCATCATCCTCCTTGTCCCACTGGTGATGTGGGATGCAGAATACTGACTCAGGACTATGTACCCCAGATTCTTCTCCTTACTGCCTTTTTTTGCTTACATGTCATTGCCTGCTTTGCTCCAATCCCAGACCTTCCAGTGTCATTCAGCCTCACTCCTCTCTCTTCGGGATAAAAATTTTGAAGCACCAGAAAGTACAAGAATTTGCAGCACAGCCAGTCTGTAGTTCAACTAGGCAGAGCAAGGCAGAGGCAGTCCCAGCTCACATCCTTGTTCCTCCAGTGCCCTCTGCCGAAGATACCACCTCCTCGGCTTCCGAGTCTCGCTGGGCAGGGGCGGCAGCCTCCCTCTGCCAAGTGCCGGCTGCTGCCACCTCTTTATCTCGCACTTTACTTCCTTGCTGTATTTCCTTTTCTATTCTGTCTCAACAGAAAAGCAGAAGTATGACCCCTTATTTCCTTTCCTTGCTCCGTGGTACTTAGGTTGAAATTTGTTCTTTCCCTTCATAGTATTGCTGCATCACATTTTACAGCAGCCTCTTAATGAGCTTTGGAAGGTAACTTATATGTTGGGATGATAAACAATTAAGACAATTGTATTTTATAATAATTCCAGTGTGTGTGTGTATAAAGCTGAAAACCATCTAAATTACCAATGTAATTTTTGTTCCTTTCTGGCAAGTTCACTCATGTACTATAAAAGTGTTGGATACCTTATCAAAGAGATGGGACCATCCACGGTTTTAACGATTTATTTCTTGAAAAATCAACAAGGCATCAGTCTCAGAGGTCGTGGATTTAGTAACAAGTCACCATAACTGAAGATAGTCAGTTTCAAGTTACATGGCAATTTATAACTTTCTGGTCCAATAAGTAATTAACATTTTGTTTTGTTTTGACTTTATAACCTATCACCTTTGGTATTTTTTACTTCATTGCGTCTGCCTCTCAACCAATAACTTGTTAACTCACATACACACATACACTTCTATTACAATATCTAAATCTTTAAACTGTAGAATCACATTACTATACTTAAATCCCTTCACCGTAACACCCAATACACATATTCTTACTTATAACTATAGAAACATAGGTTTATAATTCTTCTGCCTAAAGTCTGTATACCTTTATTATTACATCAACCCAAGCTCTTTCCAGGGCTGCAATTCAAACTCATTAGTGCCTGTGGTAGTTTCTACTCCTCTGTTTCCCACATAAAAGTGGGAGAAAATGAGAGACAGGTAAGGTGGTACAGTCAGTACCTCTGTTTAGCTGCATGTAAACCCACAGCCTTACTCTCATTTTGCAGGGGAAGCTAAATTGTAAAGGTTAAGCAACTTTCCATGTTCCCATAGCAAGCAGTGGCAAGATGAGGAATGGTCTGGTCTCCTGTCCCAACCACTGGACCTTGTGCATCTTCCACTCTCATGCAAGTTACAGTAATTACATTAAGACTAAATTGCCATCAGAATAATTTTTCCAATCCAATTTCCCAGGCAAACCATTCTTACCACATGGAAAAGGTAGGACTGTCTTATATCTCTGTAGTCACATCACATTTCTGCAGCAAAAGAAAATGTGCTGATGATTTCCTGGAATTATCCTTGCTTTGTATTACCCATAAGGACTCCCAAGTTTGGTACTGGTTTGGTTTGAGAACACCTGATACGAGACTTCCCCAGTGCATCTTCCAAGAAATAGGACTGTCAATTCCCACAGGAAAATCAAAGGCCAACTTTAGCTAAACCTAACACATGAATAATTGCATAAAGCATGTTTGGGTGTTTTTATATTAGTGTGGATCTCAAGGAGCTGGTGCTTATTCAGATCTCAGTTCTCAGAGATTTTGTTTAAAAAGTATTTTGTTCAGGTAATGGCAGAGGGACATGTTTTATGCTCCTCGGTGGCTTTTCAAAAGAGACCTGTAAGCAAAACCCAATTTTATAATACACAAATATATATGTAACATACGTATTTATATATATTATATATATATTTATTTATTTATGTATGTAGCTGCAGCATATGCTTGATAAACAGTTAACAAAATATTATTTTCAGTGAAAACTCATCAAAATTTGTTTAGGTGGGCTGAGATTATTTTTTGGAGATCATAGCTGTATGGCAATTTCTGTTAGTCTTTTACCAGCTTTTACATACCATGTCTTCTTTGTCAGGCACACATGCAAAACTCCACCTTTTTTATAAGAATTTCCTCCTCCATTTTTAAATTTCTTTTCAGCGCAGTGTTCTAAGTTTCCTCTCATACTCTACTGGTAAAAAGCTGTTACACGTCATTCCAGCAGTTCAATTTCAGCAGGAAACACTGAAATTTCTGTATTGTAAATGTACAGTATAGTTTGTTCCTGTTGTGTGTGTTCTTCTGGTTTTGGTAAATATTCATCAAGAATGACATAATTAATCCTAACATTTAAGGTTGGGGTTTTTTTTAAATTTGACATTTCAACTATTATTTTTTTGAACTTGCTTAAGAAGACAGATTCTCTAAAAAAAAGTTGCTATTTTTTTATTGTTTATAGAAGATTTTTTCAAGCTTGAAGGCTTTTATAATCTGACATTCCATAATGATGTTCCTTACTCTTCTTTGATTCTAGCAGGTGAAGGAAGCAGCATTTACAGAAGAAAAAGGAAAATCACTGAAGGAAATCAGTAAGTTGAATGAAAATTAGTAATACTGGAATTGGCTCTTACCAATTGGCAGTTACCAGACAGAAAGAGATAGTGTTTGTGGTTTGGTGAGTTAGCTATTTTGGATGTTATTTTTCTACATAAGCTACTGATATAATTGCTAAAGAAAAAACAGTGAAAGGATCAGAACATCCTGTGAGCACAGACAGAGTTTACATTGTGTATATTAAACTAATTTTTAGCAAGAGTGTCATCAGTTTCTCAGGGATGAATCAATGTTTTCTATATGCTCATTGAAGCACATGGAACACACAAGTCTCAGCCTGTTAACAAATGCAAACTATTTTGAGAAGCACACTTTCTGTTCTGTTAGGGAGGTTTCTTATCCTAACACATAAGGCCACAGCATCTCCAGTTTGTTTGTCCCCAGTGCTTTTGGTCTTCTGGTGGCTTTGCTAGGCAGATGTGTTACCTGTATGAAAAATATGAGCCATAAAATAACTTACTCATCTTCCTTCTGAAGTCTTCAGGCTTTACAACTTGAATGTAGTTGGACTTCAGCAATTTGATATCAGAGGGTTGTTTATGTGGCAGTTTATTATGGAGTCTTCCAGGCAGCTGTTTTTCTTATCATTGTTTCCATTAACACAGTGCTCTGGGAAAAAAAAGGAAAGAAAAGGAGTGTCCTGTATTTTCATATACAAACCCCACCTTCTCCTTGGACTTGCTTCCACAGGAAGCACATAGGCATGTATGTACTTATTTGCATATTAAATACACAAGACAAAAACTGTTTCTACCTTACATAGATGAGTCAAACACTGAAAAACAGTTGAGGACAAACACAGTCACTCACTGATCTCTCAGGTGTAGCAGCTAAAACTCACAAGGTTTGGGAGGCAGAGGATGAAACCAGCTGTACTGGGTTTGCATGATTTGGTTTTTGGTAGTGGGGGGCTACACGGGTGGTTTCTGTATGAAGCTGCTGGAAGCTTCCTCCAGTGTCTGGCAAAGACAGTCCCCGGTGGCTCCAAAGATGGACATGATGCTGGCCAACGCTGGGCCAATTAGAAATGGTGGTAATGCCTCTGTGATAGCAGATGTAAGAATAAAGAAAAAAAAAAGTTGTTGCACAGTTGTCATCATGGCCAGAGAAAAGCAGGGTGAGAATATGTGAGAGGAACAGCTTTGCAAACATCAAGGCGCAGTGAAGAATGAGAGGCAGAAGATGTTCCAGGAGCTGGAACTGAGATTCCTCTGCAGCCCATGGAGAAGACCATTGTGGAGCAGCTGCACCCCTGCAGCCCATGGAGGTCCATGGAGATGCAGCAATCCACCCGCAGGCTGTGGAGGAGCCCCACACCAGAGCAGGGGGGTGCCTGAGAGGAGGCTGTGACCCCACGGGAGGCCCTTGGAGAGAGGGGCTTACAATGGAGCAGCCCGTCCTGAAGGACTGCACCCTGTGAAGAGTGACCCATGCTGCAGCAGTCTGGGCAGGACTGTTGCCTGTGGGATGGACTGACATTGCAGCAGTTGCAGAGAACTGTTGCTGGTGAGATGGATTTCTGTTGGAGAAGTTCACAGAGGACTCTCCCGTGGTAGGGACCACACGGTGCAGCAAGGGAATGACTCGCCTCGCTGAGCAGCAGAAGAAATCACAGATGATGAACTGACCATAACCCCCATTCCCTGTCTCCCTGCGCCACTGGGGTAGGAGGTAGAGCTGGGAAAGAGGGGGGTGGGGGGAAGGTGTTTTTACAGATTTATTTTACTTCTCATTACCCTGCTCTGGTGTTGTTAGTAATAAATTCAATTCGTGTCTCTAATTAGAGCCTGTTTTGCCCATGGTGGTAGTTGATGAGTGATTTCTCACAGTCCTTACCTCAACCCATGAACCCTTCATTAGACTTTCTCTCCACTGTCCAGTTGCAGAGGGGAGTGAGAGGGAGGCTTTGGTGGGTGCTGGGCATCTGGCCAGCGTCAACCCACTACCACGTTGCACTTCTCAAGCTCACAAACCAAAAGGAGAATCCTAGGAATGCAGTATTAAAATTCTAAAGCTCTCATCCTCAGTCTGCCTTTCAATGCCTTTAGTCAGCTGCTAAAAGGGCAAAACCAGAGAGATACAAACCATAGCATAGAATCATTTAGGTTGGAAAAGACCATTTGGATTATTCATCTGCTTAATCACATTACTGGCTGGGAGATCCTCATCAGTCTCTCTAGAATGGGTCTCTCTTGCTCTTTTACAGGGCTCACACTGTCTAGTACTTGTTCCCTGGCCTCTGTGTACTCCACTTCCCTCTTCCCAAGTATCTCACAGAGAGAGCAGGGCTGCAGGTGGTGCTACCATTAATGTGCACAGCAGACATCAGTTGGCTTCTGGAAGATCCAGGTCTGTGGGGAAGGACCTGAGGGAAGGCTGTCATCCTGAATCACAATCAGCTTTAGGAGGAGACAGTGCAGAAAAACCGGTTTGCACCAGGAATTCATGCCACAGCCAAATAAATCTACATGTCTGGCATGTAGTACCATTAACATTAATGAATCTTGGCAAAGACCACAACAAACAACAAAATTGTGTCCCTGTGAAATACTATTCAGAAGACCAGTGCAACTCCCTGGAACTCCAGCCATATATGTTTATTAGGAGGAGATAAATACATAACCTGTAGATTTTACACATTCAAAGAATATTAAAATGCAGATGGGCCTAGGCACAATTTATATAACCAGTACCTCCATAAGAGGCTCTGCGTGTGTACAGTCTAGGGAATTATTCTGGGTAAAAGTACAGGAAAAGAGTAACGTACCTCCTTGGTGGGAGAGACAATTTGTGGTATCACTACCCTTTTTCAGCAGTGAAGGTGAAAAGAAAATCAAGTTGGATCCACCATTCCCACCCGAAATCTGTGTTAGGTCCCTGTAATTCTATACAATTATTCAACACTGAGTTGCAGCACATAAATTACTGTTTCTCAGGTTTTTGGAAGTTCTCTGCCACAGGAGTCCACTATTACCAGACAAGAACTGCTTGGTTGCCCTTCATTTTTTGTATTTTCTCTGAAGCCTGAGAGAGACCTGTGCTCTGGTAACCTTGAATCCCATACCCATCACTGCTCAGCTACCGTTTTAGGTGTCAGATCTTACCAGCAGCCAAGTGATGGATATTTTTCTCAGAAAACAATTTTCACACAACTTCTAATTTTCTTATTCTTCAGAACTTGAAGAAGTTGCTTTGGGGGTCGAAGTTCTATCTCAGATACACTGTTAAGTATAGTGTATACACATTGGCAACAGGGAAGGCTTTATCTCCCTATATAAACACAGACTTCCTTGCTTACTCCTTACGCCTTTTTAGGGTTTCCCAAATGAAGCCTGCCACTTGCAGGTTACCACAGAAGGGCCTGAAGTTACAAACACTTTGCCGATGTGAAGATTCAGGAGCACTGTTTCAAGGAAGCTTTTAGGCACATCTTTCATTTTCTAAGGAGGTCAACACATTTGCATTTATGGCCACTTGGCACACATTTTTGCACTTACCTAGTTTTCTTCCTTATAGCTAAACCAAGATAAAGATCTTGTAAGTTAGCAGAATGAAATGTAAGCATTGGAACTATGAAAGTAACAGGAAAAAATATTGTTGATGCTATAAAAGATTTTACTTCATTTTTTTTTTGCAGGAGCACTATAATCTCCTGAGCAACTCAAGGAAAGTGGCAGTTGTAGCCTGATACAAATACAATTACAGCAGGTGAGTAAGCAGCTTGAATGATGAGTTATACGCTGTAACACATACAGCAGTTATGCAAATATATATAGGGAAAATTGATCTGACTTTCCCACACTCTGTGATTTCTTAATTCTGATACAGATTTAGATTTCATCATTGCTTTTTCACAATGCCATACACGAGAAAGATTAAAAGTCACAGTGATAAGACCTCTGTAAAACATACACTGTCAAGTGAATTACTATTATGTGCACAGTGAAGTGATAATGTATGTGGCACAGCAGGTCTACAGAATATCAATATAATCCTTGCCAGCTTTTGCATGAAAAAGACTTAATTTTTCCAGACCTTTTTAATATAAAAATGTTAGCCTGAGATACATAAAAGTATAAAAAATAGCCTTTCTTTCAATTATGCCATTAAACCTTTGCTCAATACTAATGAAATTATCAAATACATGTTTCTCAGGAGGCAGCTTCCTTGGTAACAATTCTATTTCACTCCCTACCCCAAACCAGAAGGGATGCTCCTGTCATCCTACTGACCATTTACCAAGCTGAGCTCCCCAGTTTAGCAATGCCATTTGAAGCCTGGCACTCAATTCAGATGTTGCAGGGCAGCACAAGAAGGCCACAAACAGCCCAGACACTCTTTCCTGGCATGCAGAAAGAATAAGCTCAATGCCTTTGCGTTCCTGTGATCATTTATGTAGTCACACACAGTTAGAATTGGCTGAAATGCAATTAAATAATTAAAATTATTTTGAGAAATTTAGAAGTGAAAGGAAACCCTGCTCCCATCAGGAACCTAACAGCCAGGTAAGTGTTCTGCTGAGCCTGATGAGAGACAGGAACATTGCTTCTCACACAGGCTCGGGACATGATGACAGGCAGCAAAAGGATTCTACACATGCATGGTGTTATGCAGATGTCTTCAGCTCTGTCTTGTGAACTACAGATCACATTCTAAAGAGTGTATTGCTGCAGTAGGGCTGCTGCTTTTTTTAATGTTTAGAATCTTAGCAGAAATTTTTGCACTTTTAATTAAAAAGATATTATAGGGTTATGCATTTATATACCACAAGAGTATTCCTGGATGTAGTTTTGAAATGGTTCTCAAATACTAAGTTGTGTCTTAATTGCAATTCACAAATTATTATAATGTTCTTTATCATACAAGCTATCTCAATCTTCTTACTCCTTCTCTGGATTAATATAAAGTCATATGAGTTATCTGTTGTCAGAAATCCCTAACAGGTCTTTATACTTGTCTTATTTATTATGATAGCTCATGTCTATAAGGTCCTGAAGTTCTAAGGAGTAGCTGCATTCCTCAATGAAACAAGCAAAAGTAATAAGGAATTTAAGCCCAAAATTTGTAAACCTGCAACATGCAAAAAGCTCATACCATATCTCATTAAAATATACCACTAATACCTAAGAATAACAAATACTTTTTTCAGTTCTACAGAAAGAATGTTGGTAACTTTTTAAATCTCACATACGCAATCTCACTTTTAACTAAAATTTGTGTAGTTAATAATTTATAGACTATCTCATTAACCGTCAAAATACTTTATAATTGTTCATTAGGAATCCAGGATTAAATTCCATGTAGTCTCAGTTCTGGGTGACTGTGGGTACTGCAGATCTCAATTTATTCTCTAAAATAGAAAAATATGGTTTTTTGAGGCAGCTAAAGGTAAAATTCAGTCTATAAAAGTAATTCAATATAACAAAATGTTCACATTTTCATCTTAACTCTAGAAACAGCATTTCCTGGTGAAAACCAGCTTTTGCTTCAGTGGCAACCATTCTTGGATTCTCACTGACCTGTTCTGCCAGAACAGGGAGGGGGGTCAGTGCCCATAGGGGAAGGGAAAAGCCAGGTGGGGGTAGAGGGAGGGTGGACAGGAGGGGTAGAGGGGGAATAGAGGGAGTTCAGGTTGGGTAGCAGGGTAGGGATGGGGGAGGAAGAAGGGGTAGGGGGGTCAGGTTGTGTGGGGAGAGGAGAAGGATTCTGCTTTAAATTAAAAACACATTGGGAAAAATAAATCTCTGTAGGAACATCTCATTTCCTCTCCTGGATGTGCTTTTTCTCTTTTTTGAGAGTGATCAGCTCTGAGTCCAACTGCGCCCAGGGGATTTTCATCTTGTGGGGTTATAAAGAGATTCCAAGGGCTAAGCACATCACAAAATAATGGGAAAACTACCTCTATCAGGCAATGGAGCCTCTCTGGGGCATCCCAAAGGTCTGGCAGCACCCAGCATTCCTGGCTGGAATTTTGGGGGTCCCAGCACAGCCCCTCCACAATGTCGCTTTGAAGCTGACACTGCCCAGCATCCCTGAACAGGGTTTGGGGGACCCAGCACAGCTCCCCCCAGCACATCTCACTGCTTCCTTAGGTCCCCTTTAACCAGGATAATTTTTTGGGGTGGGGACACCCAAACCCAGCAGAATTGGCTTTAAACACTTTTGGGAAATCTCCCCTCATTGAATTCCCACTGCCAAAACCCAGCCTAAGGCTCAACTCCCCCTCTCTTGTCTCAATCTCTCCAAGGAACTGGACTTGAATTTTCCAACCCATCAGGGCAGCAATGCAGTTTTCCTTATTCTAGGTCTTAATTACAGTAATTGCTTAAGAAATAATTAAAAGGAATTAAAAGAATGAAGAGACAATAAAGAAGAGCTGCCAGCTCGAACCAAGGGATACAAATTGCTTCAAGTAACCAATTAAAATGTACCAACTAAAACCACAATGATACCACATTATCCTTTTAAATCAAGTTAGAGATAAATACTGCAGAATATAAAAGACTCTATTGAACCCCAAAAACTCTTTTAAGAGATATACGGGGCAGGGCTGCACTGCACCCCCAAACCGAGGAGAATTGGGAGAAAAAACAAACCCAGACTGAGATTCCTGGGAGATTGGTTCAGCTTTAGCCAGCCAAAACAATCCTTGGTCTGAACACACACCTGTGACTCCCAGGAACCTGCAACATCACCAATATCCTCATGGTCCTTTTTATTAAAAGCAGATTTCCATGGAGAATTAATGAAATACAGAAAATTAAACTGAAATGTAAAGGAACAGTTCCCCCAACACAGCAGGTTGCAGCACCCAAAAGAAAATGAACAGAAAGATTATGGATTGGGATCATTACCAATCTCAAATCCCTCATGTGGAATACCACTCTGCTTTATTTTATAAATCACCACTTCTCTTAGTGGACAAACCCTTCAATTTTACTTCAAATTCACCAAGTTCCAAACTGCAGCCACCAAGATTTTACTGCACCATGTCCACAGTGGGATCCAGGAAAACACAAAGGGTATGGTCCTCTGGGAATGTTCCTGAGGAAGCACACTGACCTAATCTGTGACTACTGCCCAAAGAAAGATCTCTTCCCAACACCTCCAGCTGTGCTCAGTGTGTCCTGATCGTTCCCATGTTGACACACCACGACTTCCTCTGCCCACTGCCTTGGGAAGTATCCCTAAGGTGCCAACAAGAAAGGAGCCTCTTATGGACACAGAGTCTTGGGATTCAGGGGAAAAAAAAGGAGTTTTCAATCTTTAGCATCTGTCACTCCATCGGCACTGATAGCAAACACGGCTCCAGCCTTGGCAAGACACGGAGTCAGAGATTTTACAGATCCTGTCTCATCTCAGCCTTTCTGCAGGTACAGTCTGACAGGGCAAGGAAAGAAAATGGGCCAGGATGGACAGCCTACTTCCAGAAAATCATCATAATCCACAAACCGTAAAGTAAGAACTGCCTGAGATGTTTATTTCCCTGCAGACTGAGAGCCCAGAGTGGCACTAAGGTGAAACACAGGCTGGACCTGCCATGAACAGACTATGGAAACCCCAGAAGTAAAAGCTACTCAGCCAGTGCCATAAAACATCCAAAATCAGGTTCCTGGGTTATGACCATCTCTTGTCTCACCTGGTGGAGGAAGCATGAGCAATGATACTCCTTCCGATGAGTTTTTTGGGATCTGCAGCAAATGTGGCAGCTGCATCTACCTGTGTCACCACCTGGTTCGTGGTGATGGCCATGCCAAACTGCAATGGAAACAACCAAAACCCAGTTATTTTTCACAATCAGAACAGAAAAGCAGGGAAAAAGGACACAGGGGCACTCCTGGTGTCCATAACTGTGGGAGCAAGCTCCTCCAAACCAACAGGAGCAGAGACTGAGCAACAAAGCCCTGAGGACCAAATCGCTGGGGTTTGTAACAAAAACAGTGAGTTTTACTTTGGCAGTAAAGCCCAGTCAATGTTCATCTCATCAGCCACGTGCAGCAGTGTCCACAGGAACCTGGCCAGGTGCATCTGCCTGGCGGAGAGCTCCCCTCTTTCCTAGGAATCCATGCAGTACAGGGCCATGGCACCAGCCACAATCAGCAGTGTGTACCTGGTAAAGGGCAGGCAGGGCTGTAAGTCTTGGTTCCAATCCCAAATTGCCTCCACAGGTCTCCTGGGAGCTTGGAAATCATCAGCACTGTTTCTACAGTTATAAACTGAGCTTCAAAGTTGCTTCTCAGGCTGGCGCTGAGGAAACATTAATTCCCTGTGTTTGTACAGCCACATCAGCTGGAGCCAGTTGCTGGCACCCAGAATTCCAGCAGCAAGACATGCTGCTGACACCTGACTGCCCATGGAGCAAGCTGGTTCCCTGGAGAAGCCAAAGGCTAATCCCATGTGGGAACAAAATCCATTAAATCAGTCTAATTACCGTGACTCAGCCATCATGGCCAAGGCCTGATCCAGAAGCTGGGTCTGGTGGTCAGTGTTAAAGCCCCAGGGGAGGCCACATTGTCCAGGACGTCGCTGCCAGACAGGCCATACCTGCAAAATCAGCGAAAATACAGGGATGAACCTTGAGTGACAATTTCATCCCCATGAGTTAGCCAGGAGCTTTGCCAAAAGACTGCAATAAAAACTCACATCCCTGGAAGAGATTAAGACAGATGGAAAAAATGCAACATGTGGTGATGAAAAGAGAATGGAATGATTGAAACCATTTTAAATGGATTAAGAGGGAACAGCCTCATGTGATACCAGGGGAGGTTTAGATTTGATATTGGGAAGTCTCTTAGTGGAAAGGCTGTCCACCCCTGGCACAGCTGCCCAGGGCAGTGGTAGAGGTCCCATCCCTGGAGGGATTTAAAGCCATGTGGATGTAGCACCTGGGGACATGGGACAGTGGTGGCCTTTGCAGCACTGGGGGGACGATTGGGCTCAGAGGGCTTCTCCAACATGAACAATTCCATGATTCCAAGGACACTCTGTATGTGGCCAGCACAGACACATCTGTGCCTGCTGCAAACATCATTTCACTTCCTCTCCTTTGCTTGCTTGCCAAATATTCCCTGGTGACAGCAAACATGGGAGCACTCCTTGCTGCAGAAGAAACCAGCAGGATTAGATGAAATTCCCTTCAGAAAGAGCTAACAGGATCCAGCCAGTACTGCCCCCATCTGCCTGGGAAGCTCCCATTCTCTTCCAGCAGTGAAAAAGAGGGAAATCACCTCGTGCTGAGGGACAATGACATGAGAGCTACGGGGACAGAGTGGCTAAGACAGGAGAAGAAGAGCAACACCAGTGGTTTCCAAAGGGAACACCTGCCAAATCAACCTCCAGGAACTGCGGAAAATGTCTTCCAACTGAGTAGATATATTCCTGTCTTCCACTCACACACCTTTCAGCCACAGCCAGGAGCTGCTCTGGGTGGAAGGTCCCCTCCAAGTCCATGCATGTGGCTTTTCCCTCGCCACCCCTGCGGTTCATGGCGAGCTAAAGGAGAAGGAAAGGAATGACCAGGGAATAAAGTATCCATAAATACAGCAGATATTGCCACATGCTCTTACCAAGGTCATACAATAAATAATATCCCAAGTTATTGTGACTAAAGTCCCATTTAGCGGGGAAAAGCGAGAGGAAAGATTCCTGGTCCCGCTCTCCAACACCTTCTTGTAGTACCTCTCACCCTGGAGTGCCAGGACAAGGGGGAATGGCTTCTGACTGACAGAGGGCAGAGACACATGGGGTGTCATCGGGGGTGGTGCGGTGCAACCGTGACAGAGCTGGCCCGGCCGCTGACTGCGGCTGCCCGCACGCGTCCCGCCCATCCCAAACGCTGCTGGTCCCACCACCTGTGTTCCGACACAGGGAAATGCCACCGAAAATTGCACTGAAAGCTCGGGGTCAGCGTCAGAGTCGGAATGAGGATCAGGCAGCCGAATAAACGCCTTTCTGAGGCGTGGGCTCCTTTTGCGGTGCCATTTTCCCTCCCTACCTAAATTGCATGCGCATGATGCCGCCATCTCTGTACAAAGGAAAAAGCCCCATACCAAGCCACTGTCTTTGTTGTGGCACAGGTAACTTCCAGAAAACTAGCCATCTTGAGTGCTGGAAAAGAGACCTCCGGTCATACCGCCAACTTTGGTGTGGTATCATATGACTTCCAGCAAAAAATCACCATTTTGAGTGTTGAAAAAAGCAACTTTCTGTAAAGCTGCCATCTTTGGTGGGGCATCAAAAGACTTCCGCCCTTTTTGCCATCTTGGATTCTGGCAGAAACCACTTCCGGCTAATCCACCATTTCTCAAATGGTACTATTAAAGGCACCCAGCCCTCAGAAAGGTGTCTATTCCACTGCTTGAACCAAAGTCCAACTCCGAAAATAACCACGCCCTTGCACCATCCATGTCTCCAAACTGTAAAAGTGGCCTGTGCAATCGCGCTGAATTCACGGTTATGGTTGCAATTATGGTTATGGTTACAGCTAGATTAGGGTTAGGGTTAAGATTAGGGTTGGGTTAGGATTAAGGTTAGGGTTCGGGTCAGGATTAATGCTAATGCTACTTACAGCAAAAGAAGAATTGATCCATGTTGGCATTACAGTGAGTGGTTAGGAAAATCATACAGGATGTAACTTCGTTATTTTTTTTCTCTTGTCCACGTCAGGCAGGAGACCTTAATTTTATCCCTTTGTCTTTCCTTATCAAGTTGAGTGCCCTTAATGCTGGGCAATTTTTGGTTGGATGTCCAAATCCCTCTCTGAATTGAATTACTCTTCCTCATTTTTCCTGCCTCGATTAATTTTTGGTTAAAAAAACCTTAGTAACCCTACATTTTGCCTGATGCAGGAAGGAAGACAACTTCTTGCCCTTTTATGTTATGATAAAGCACAGAGCAATAAAAAACTGTTAGGAAAATTCAGTTCTATTAATTTAAACAACTGCATTGCTTAACCAACACACATTAATGGGCCAGATTTAAACAGAGCTTTTAACTTTTGAAACCATTTAAAATAAACTGTTGGAAATATAATCATATAAATTTATTATACTGAAAGACTAGATGGATTTGAGGGATCAGGAAGATGAGAATATGAGTCACTATATACTATATATTGCAGTAGAAATATGGTTTTAATTTCACTGACAGCCTTACATCTACTCCATCTGAAGGTGCTTTCATTTGGTGAGAGTGGAACGGTCTGAAATTCTGAAAAGTCGTGACTGAAAAGTCATTCAGTCCTTTTATGGACTAATCAGATTTGTTGATGTATTCAGCAACCTGATCCTGTGGTCAGGTGTCCAAACCAATAGGACCCGTCTGTTTTCACTCAACCAAATAAATGGTCAAGCTTCTGCTGATGGTAGTAGAAAGACAACCATATCCAAAAATTGGATTAGTTGTTTTTTCTGTATAAATGTGGAAAATTGATTTGGTTTTGTTGTCTATGGAAAAAGGCAGGGATTAAAGAATTCTTTAAAAGGTCAATAATGTTTGAGCACCCATCTAACCTACACAATATTGTTTCCAAACTTTCTGATACATGCTCATATAAGACCCCATGCTTTCTTGCTTGTTTGCTTGGGGTTTTTTACTTATTTTACACTTCTTCAAAGTTCTTTGTCAGGTTTCAGTATGGAAATGTTAAAAAAATTATTAGACCGTTTCAACTCAGTATAAATATGTAAATAGAACTGCTAGCTAAAAAAAGAAATGTTTGGCCTATGCTTCTGTGGGTGAAGAGAAAAAACATGATGTTTACTGCTCTCCTGTGTTTGTATTTGATCTTGGATACTATTATTTGATGAAATCTTCACTTAAATGTGAAGTTTTAATTTTCTCTTAATTCCTTTTTTTATTTGTAGTAAAATGTATTTTAGCTTGACTTTATAGAACTGAGTCGCATACTTCTGCTATAGAAGTAAGCAAGCATCTGTGGGCCGCAAATACTGATTTTGTTAGCAAGTAGAGCACTTAATGTTTCTTTGAGCTTCTCTCTTTACTTCTATTTCAATATGATAAAACCGGAATATATGCTTCAAGGTTTCCATTTGTGGAGGCACTTTTTATTCACTTGTGGTTAATATGCCTGAAGATCCAGTTTGTGTGATTCACCCTGTCTTGTGTGACCTCTGTAGAAAAGGCTGCTTCTGGTCGACCTTTTTCCCATGACAAAGAGCATACCAAAGATCATCTGCAGCCATAAATACCTATGTGAGAATGTTTCAGTTAAGCAGCTCAGAACAGTGTGCCGCTAAGCCTGAGTGGGATGTGTGAGAGTGTCTGAGATAAAAGATCAAGAAACATCTGCTTTGCCATTTATTTGCATGATTGGTTACTCTCCTAATCACTGACTGCATAGTTTGATCCTAAAGTTGTACACCAGAAAAACCATATAAATACTGGTGTATGCTTAATAATGTGGTTCTGTCGACTTAGAACAGGGTCCCTGTTTTTCCAGTCACTACAAATGGTGCCCGAACAGGACCACAAACAGTGAAGGGACACAAACAGTGAGCGTTCAAACCCAGCTGTGTGGCAGGGGATCTCCAACCCTCGTCTTTACCCACTGGACAGGTGAGACTGCGAACACAGAACTATGGGACAGTCTACATTCCATGAGCATAAGCTTTATTTAGAAATTTTACATAGAAATTTAAAAGATCAGGGATTTAAAACCCCAACAGTTAAGTTAGCTGCTTTATTAGTATGGTTGAATAGCAATTCTAATGTATTTCCCCTGCATGGTTCCTACAACACTTAAGTGCAGGAAAAGGTAGGAACTGAATTAGAAGCACAGTAAAAACAAGGACAACCGATCACTGACAATATGTTAGTTACATGGAAAATTGTGTATATCACTTTTAAAACTTTGCAGCCTGCTAAGCAATTTTGTGAGTGCCCTGTAACAGATACTTTTAATTTAGAGACTGCCTCAAGTGTTAGCCATACCAACACAGAAGTGTCCCCTGAATTGGGAGATGATTACTCTCAGGGGCCTGGTAATCCTTTTGATCCTGGTCCTCCCGATCCTGAGAAAAAGCCTGATCTTTATCCTCCTTTAACTCCTGTAAAAAATTCAGCTGCTGTATTTCCCACTATGGCTCAAGTGTTAGTTAATTTGTATCCTCCTCCACCTCTGTTACCGCTGCAAACTCATTGACCTTCAACATTAATAGAGAAATACGGGGAAGAAGCCCTAGAACGGGGAGATATTCCCATGTTATTGACCATGCCTGTCAATTATCAGCCTAGAAAACCCCCTCAGTATGTACAACCTCTGATGCTCCCCCTCCTGTACTTAGCGATGAAATGTTTGCACTTATGTACTCTCACCTGACCCTTATCCCGGGGGCTGCCTGGTGGGTCGGAGCAGCTCCAGCAGCACCACCGCTTCCCTGCTCCGCAGCCCTCGGTGGGTCCCCTCCCTTGCCCCTCAGCTGCAGCAGCTCCGTCCGGGGCCCTGGCAGGGCAACCGAAGACAGGAGCAGCAGTGCCCGCACGGGCGGGGCCCGGCACGGCCCCCTTCCTGCTTCATCCTCACTGTGCTTCAAGCAGGCACAGAAGGCAGCAGCAGCGGGGGCAGGCGGGCACCGGCGGCCGCCCCACGCTGTGTGTGCCCCGCTGCGCCCGGGGCCCGGAGACACGGACACCCGCACCACGCGCGGGGGCCCCTCCAGCTTCACAGCTCAATCCGTGAATGTTTGTTCAAAGAACTTTTCTAATTCATGAAACTGAGTTATATTTTACATTTGTTTCCAGTCTTCACAAAGAGAAAGCACTGCATCAGAATAAAGGAGAAATAATAATAAAAAATTGGATAATAAGAAAGTTGGGCACAGGAACCAAATCAAATTACATCTGTATTGAAAGCAACAGTAACACTTGGATTAACCTGGGTGAAATTCCCTTGGTAGGAATTGCTGGGGTGCCTGTAATTTGGTAACATTGGAGGAACAGAGAAACAGAAGTGGGCTGAAAACCAAAGCAAAGTATTTCTGGCTTAGGTAGTCTGAAGCTCCTTTTCCCCCTCTTCTCACTATTACTGCTTAGCCTAAGACATTACACAGGCTTCCTATTTTTGCTGGATTTCACTAGGACAGAATATTTCACCTGGAGAGCCCATATTTTGTATACTTTGTCTCTTTTCTGGGGTTACAGACTACAACAATTTTCAATCCAAAAATCCTCTGAAAGGAAAACCCACTATATAGCTTGAAGTTGGAGGACTATCTTTTACAAGAACCACATCGTTTTCTGAGCCTGTCCCAGAATTAAAGATTTTTTTTCTGTATGCAGACTGGTAACAGCATTGGTGAACTTGATAACATCAACATTGAAACCATAGGGTAAAATTTATGTTTTCTGTACATAGCCCCAATGTTTAAAGAGCCGAGGATGTTGGCACCAGTCCAGCAAAGTATTTCGAGGATGGCTGGGACTCCTGATGTGCCAACAGAACGCCACAGTTGTTTAGCTAGACTAGTGGCCTTGAAAGGGATAAGCTAATTAAGGCAAACCAGCTAGTACAAAAATAATTACAGACAGCACACATAGTTCCTTCTTCTAGTCCCTAGAATATACCTATTTTTGTGCCCCCATAGAAGTTGGGAAAGTAGCATTTATTGCATGATTTTCAGGCTATCACTACAGTGATAAAACCCCTGTGTGCCCTGTAGCCAGGCACCCCAAATCTTCCTTTGTTGCCTGAGATTGGAACTTGTTATTGATTTAAAAGACTGCTTTTCTACTATCCCTTTACATCCTGATAATCAGGAGTATTTTGCCTTTTCTGTCCCATGCGTCGATATCACTGGATGGTGCTCCCTCAGGCGATGATAAATAGCCCTACTATTTGTCAGCTTTTTGTGGCCAATGCCCTGGCCCCTGTGGGGGCTTGGTATCCTCAGAGCATCATGTATCATTATGTGGATGGTATTTTAGTTTTTGGACAGGATGGTTCATATTTGCAAGATACTATTTGGCATCTAAATCTTACTCAGCATGGGTTGCAGCTGGCCCCTGAAAAATTCAGTAGATCCCTGCTTGGAAATATTTAGGGTGGATATTAACTGAACAAAATGTGAAACCACAGCAATTAACTTTAAAGCCTGATGTCCAAGCATTGAATGATTTACAAAAGTTACTGGGAACAATTAAGTGGGTAAGACCTGTGGGAAATGGAATTACAGAAAATTCACAGGTGCTGACAGAGAACAAAAACAGCACAGTGCTTGAAAAGATAGAAATGGATACGTTTCAATTTGAGACCCTGGCGAAGGCTGCCTAACTTAGAACAATGAGCTTTTACAGTTTAAAACAAGAATGTCGTTTTGTAGTTTTAAAAAGAAATACCTTTATAAAAGTAGAAATACATTTCTAATAAGTAGAAACACATTTTATACAAGAAAGAATTAAGATAAGTAGAAAAATAAAGAATTTTAGGTTTAGCAGTAGACCTTATAATAAAGTTTGTTAGAAAGTTAAGATATAAGCCTGTGCTATAGACCTTAGTAACAATGTGATGATTGGTCAAGAAAATACGCATTGAGGTAAAACCATGTACAGGGATGATTGGTACAAGTATGTTAGCAAGCTTTGTGGCATTTGCTTATTGGCTTAAAAAAGCATATAAGGCCTTGTAACGAAAACGTTTAATGACAACTACTACCTCAACTTTGACTACGCCAGTGCCTCATCTGCACCTGCTGCAGCTGTCGCTACTCCTACTGATACTGCTATTGTTACCGTAACTGTTACTACTTTTGATATTGGAGATGTTGTTCACAACATCTCTCCTGTTTTACCTTTCAATAAATCATCTCTATGACATCTCTTAATCATTCCAATCCCCATAATCCTGACAAAGACCCATACTATGTTTAGCCACTCGTCAATTATAGCATTTGTTTGACACTTGAAAGAAGACCCTGACTTCCCCACCAACATTATCTGTACAAGCTATTCGAGAGTTAGATATAATTAGCTCATGAATGTCCACTGCAACAGCAGACAGAATTGTGCCAGCTTTACCAGTTTGCTTCCTTTATTCCCTA
>VZRO01001107.1:253117-333339 GCA_013397915.1 Daphoenositta chrysoptera | reverse complement strand
GCCGAGCTGGAGAGGACCAATAAGTTTATCAAGGAGTTGCTGAAGGATGGGAAGAACCTGATCGCCGCCACCAAGAGTGAGTGCTGGGGAGCGGGGGGAGCTGCGGGGGCGGCTGCCCGGCGCCGGGGGCTTTCGCCTTGGAGCCGGCGGCGCTCGCCTTTGTGGCACAGAGCTTTGCACTGGCGTTCCCCAGCCTCTCCCTTGGCTTCCCCATCAGCCGCTTGGAGCCGCAGGTCCTCTCCAGCCCTTCTCCGCCGAGGGGAATGAGGGACAGAGGCGGTGGCAGCGCCGGGTGGCTCCTGTTGCATCTGCCCGGTTCCCGGGCCGGGCCTGGCTTGTGCGTCCGGCGGTGCCGAGCCCGGAGCCGGTGCCGTGTGAAACGCGCCGGGAGGACTCGGTCCCGGGTGTTCCCGGAGCGCCGCAAGCTGAGCGGCTGCGAATCGCCTACCTGAGCATAACCCTGTCGTGTCTGTGCATTTGCAGCCTGTGGAGAGGCTGCTGGAAAATAGCTCTGTCAAATGAAGTGTGCCCAGGGATTATTAGTCTCAGTTTTGTGCTGACTGCGCTGGTTACCAGTTCTATGCCTTTGGCCTCTTAAAATGGGATAGTGTTTTGTTAATTTTGTGTTTACTCGTTGAGTATATGCGTAGTGTATATAAATAGTTAGCTATAATGTGTTTTGTGTGGGAATCATATTTTTTGCTTCGAATGACCATTTTCATGCATGTTCTTAGTGTAGTATTGTCATAATGTAATTTTTTCCATTAACTTAAAACAGAGTTTTGTAGTCCCCTAAATATTTAGTAGGATGATCTGCTATACCCATTATTCAAATAAAACACTAATACAGTGCTTTGGCACTGTGTTCTCGGAAGTGTACAGCACCTCTGGTGTGGTAAACTTCTGAAGGCAGGTAACCGTGCTGTCAGGATGTTTCCATGAAACTGATAGGGGTTTGGCCAGTGATGAGTGTACAGCAATCAGTGTGGCTGCCTGGATGTGGTGAAGTTTTTAGAAACGGAATAAACTCATTTCTGTAAATAAAGAGACCTTGTTTTCTGGTAGAAAATGTCATATTAAATTTCACTTATCTGTAACTGCTGTTCTTTGGTCAGTTAACATTCAGTTACTGTAAATCGTGATCTTAGAGGATTATTTAAAATCTGTGACTTGAAGTGTCAGTATAAATTATCTTAACTTGGAGTTTAATGTAAAAAAGTGTCCCTAAAATTGGTTAAGAACAGTAGAGGGAAATCATTCCACCTCTCTTCCTCAAGCATCTAGACAGTATTTTGGCAACTGCTTCAAACCCTCAGTTGCTCATGTACGGTTATGTATACAAAACTTAATTTGAAAGCATGGAGCTGGCTGTGGTGAGGAAAGCCCTAATTCAAATGAGTGTCCTGTCCACAGCTGTGTGTCCACAGCACACCAGAATCGTGTGCTGGTAAATTGGCTTTGTGTGCAGTGCTCAGGGTGCTTTGCTGTGTGGGGTGGAAGCCAGGTGTGCTGGCCAGAGCCACCTGGCCTGAGAGTGCTCGATGAAATATTTAGGGCTAGCCCATGAGAAATATTTAGAGAAGCTATCTGAGTTCCTGCCTGGTGTTCAGATCTAGGCAATGCCTTCCTTTCTGAGATGACTGTCAGAAGGTTTATTCTTGAGTTTAGTTGCTGTACCTTATTCTAACAAACATCTTCAGCATACTTGTTTGAAAAGTACAAACAGGTTAGACCTTCCTTCCATATTTCAGGTTTCTGCAGTTGTCTCTCCTCTTTAGAGTGTCGTGAGTGACAGGTTAGAAGCTGAGTTGCCTTCCTCTGGTGCTGGTGAAGGAGTGCCACTGTTCAACAGACATTTAAAGATAAATTGAGACAGAGGAAGCACAAGAAGTTAAAACCCACTAAAACCCCAGTGGTTAGGGCATTGGTCCTCCTTGTGTTTTCAGAAGAAAACGTTATAATCTAAATTCTTTGAGGAACCTGATTCATTTGCTGTCAGGAAACCAGATGGGATTAATATTTGTTCCAAAAACCAAGCTTGCGAAGTGGTCTAGACACAATGGTCTATTTATTTCTGTCCAAACTGCATTTTCTGCACAAAGACAGGCTCACTGCAATTTTGAGAATGTGATAATAAAGCAGCATGTAGTGATCTTAGATGACTGCCTCTTGCACAACAGTTGCTGACAATTTTTAGAAAATTGGTTTAGTCTTTTGAACAAAAAATGTCATCTTAATAGTAGCTAAAATGTTTCTCTGTGTCTAGAACCAGGTAAAGTATGAGATTTGCATCTGGTGTAATTGATCTGTGAGCATGATAAGCTTCTCTGAATGGTCTGTAAAATATAAAATGTAGTAGGTGCACTACTGTTCTTGAATTTGTGGGAAATGTGTCATTTGTAGGACTGCAATAGAGACCGCCAGCATCTCCCTCCCTTAGCAATTTCCTTATTTCACTTGTAAAGCTGACAACAAACGTTATGGGGATTCTTTGAGTGTGAATAACTGATGCAATTAAATAGATCCCACTTCCTGCCTGACAGACAGCCTTGTAAGTGACTTTGATGCTGCCTGCACTGGGTTACATCTTGACAGGTGAAAGCAGATACTGCTACCACTCCCTCTAATTCACAGGAACCATCAGTGTCTTGCAGGGCACAACAGTAATGTGATGTGGATCCTCTCACTGGCTCCTTTCCTTTCGTCTCCTCAGTTGTATGGGATTGTATTTTTCACCTAAAACTCAAAATTGATTTTTTATTAGTACAGGACTGTACTGCTTAAAAAAAGAGAACAAAAAGAATTTGCATTTTGAAATTGTTGAATCTCCAGAGTAAAGCATACTTCAAGCGTATCTTTATACTGTAAAGTTTCAGTAGTTTCAAGAAAGTGATAGAAAGATAAACGAGAGTGACTCAAAGCTGTCTGTTTCCTGTGTAAGGTTTTGAATCACCCAGTTGTCTAGCTCAAGCTAAATATTGGAAGGATGAATAAACAATAGGTGGCTCTTCTTTTTTTTTTATGACAGTTAAATGTGTTTAAAAGAAGTACAAAATCATTTTTCCCCTGCTGTTACTGATCAGTAAATACAAGTGGTATACACATATGCTTTTATAAAAAGAAATGCAATATTTCTCGGGGGATTCCAGTTCAGTTAAACAAGTTAGGATCAACAGAGTTTATAAGTAACTTCTGGATAGAGGTAGTTGTGTTTCAGAAACTGAATTTAAAGGTGCCTGATGAGAGAATCCTTATTCTGAATCATGGAAGGAACTTGAGATTTAGTTCTGAGCTCTTAATAATCTGCAAAACAATTTGTTGGAAGCTAAAGTATACGCTGGATAAATACTATATATTTGTTCTGAATTCTTCTCCCTATGTTGGTCCAACTCTTGGACAAATGTGAGATTTTATTTGGGTTATTGAAGGTACTTTTGGAAGGTTTTTTTGTATACCTACATCAGGAGCTGCCACTGCTTATGGAACACCAGGGTGGAGTAGGAAGAGTCAACAGGAGTGTAGGTTTTGGCCCTGGGCACCTCACAGGGGCTTTGCAAAGGATACTTGTGAGTGCATGCTCGCAGCTGAAGCTGCCTGAAGGCAGAGCCTCCCCGTTCTTGGATTTAGGCTCAAATCGGAGCAGAATTCTGTTTGGGTCAAATGCAGTGACATTGTAATGGGCTGGTGAAGACAGAAGATGGATGCATTTAGTGCAGTGGGCATCCTGGCTACCCAGTGCAGCTCAGTATACTCAGTGACTGGTTTTTATTGCCGTTTTCATTTTGTTTTCACAGAAGAGTTATTTCTTGCACCCTTCCAGACAGAATGCAAAATGGGAACCAAATTTATTTTATGTGTAGAAAGAGTTTGTTGGAATATATAGAGTTTCTGATGAGTCTTTGTTGTAACAAAGATGGCTGAAGAACCTAACCCAGTCCCAAGCCCCAGTCTGATGTCTGAGGTGTCCAAATCCACGTTCTTTTTCTTGGCCAGTTCTCTGATTGTGTGGTGGTGGTGGTTGACCTTCCAGACACTGGTGTAGGTTAGGTGTTGGCCTGACCTGGTATATATATTATTATGTAAATGTAAAGGCTGTGGTAATCCACCTAATAAAACCACATAATAACCTCTCAGATCACTTGAGCCATGGTGCTTTTTTTCCTTAAGCACTAATTGTCCATTTTTTAAAGCTTTCCTTAGTATAAGGAGTTATGAAACCATGTATAATGTGTGCCAGCTTTCAAAGTCTTAGGAATTTTCTGCAACAACAATGTTCTACTGCATTCCAGTACATATCAAAGAAATAAGATAAAACCACTAATACAGGGCTTATTAATAACTTCTAGAGAAGAAATGGACATTCACTATAAGTTTAGGTAGAATCCAAAGATTGAGTAAAAACTTAATGCTGTTCTTACCTAACGGGAAAAGGGGGAATATTGCACGAGGGTCTTGGTTGAACTTGTGTGCAAAGTTTCCTAAAGCAACTGTGGTTAGTTAGGCCTCTATATTTGATTAATTTGCCTTTAATTCAGTGAGACCTCTGAATTAATAAATCTTTACATTTAGCATTTTAGAAAGCTATTTTATTTTTCAGTTAGTAAGTCAAACCCAAGCTTTATTTCTATCGTGAGGTGTGCTTTAGGTGTGATAACCATAAGCAAATCAATGCTGTATGTGAACACTCTGAGATTTAAATTTGAAATATACTCTGCTAGGGGCAAGTTAGATAAAAATTACTGCAAGGGCAGTATTGCAAAGGCTACTGAGCTGTGTGTACCTTTAAAAAAACCCAGCTTTCTATTGGAATGGTTTCCATTATTGAGCTCATTAGAAAACTAAGGCAAACAGGTACTTTGGGGCCCATCTGATAGAGCTTGCCCTTAAGAAAAAGCTGCTGATAATAACGTAATAGAATGTTGCTTTTCCCTTCTCTTCAAGATAATTGCCTCAGCTGGGGCCTAATTAACTATGACAGCACTTTATTTTTTCTCTTTTCTGCTTGCAGATAAAGTTGCTTCTGTACAAGGACCAGGGAAATGCTTACTTTTAAGAAAGTGCTCTAAAGAACATTTTGTTTAGCTCCACCCCAAGCAGAGCATTCGTTACTGTGTCAGTGGCTATAAAAAGTGTCAGACTCATTCTATGGAGGATGCCAGTTTGTCAGCTTGAATCTCATCTCTTCAGCTTGAATTACTAACTATCTCCATTACTGTCTTTGTCCTGTAGATGTTCCACTGTTCTTTTTTTTTTTCTGTATTGAAAGCAGAGCGTTGTGCTTGTGAACTTCTGTGATATCAGAAAATATGAAATTTCCTGAATTTATATGGATTTTCTCAGTTCTGAGAGATGTGACAAACTCAATTAGTGACTTTGTCTTTTAATAATTTTGGGAAATGTGGTTTTTTTTCAGCTTTAGATAAAGTGTGTAAGTGGTCATTAAAGAGAATATCACTGACAAGTGTAACTGCCAGTCTTCAGGACAAAACCAACAGAAATAAGTTTATAATTTTTAGAAAAGTTGTCTGGTAGATCATGTTGAGAAGGTTTTCTTCCNTGTGTGAATTTTTTTTTTGAAATTTTTTTTCCTTTTTTTTTTTTTTTTTTTTTTTTTTTTTTTTTTATGACAGGAACCTGTTAGAAGGGTCATTTTAGAATTATATGGAATCTCAGTCTGTCTTAAGGAGTTACAAAAAAGACTGGATCTGCCCTACAGTCTGTAAAGTGCCATCACCTGCTTACAGTTAAATGAAGAAAAACAGGCCCACTGCTAAGGCTGCAGGTGGATGCTGTTCCTAAAATCATCCTGTGCTTGCCAGCTCTGTATTGCAAAAATGTTGCAAATTTTAGCAAGCTGAGCTTATGACACTGGTAACACTTGTCATGTCCAGTCTAAAATAACTTTGTAAGTTTTATTGAGGCAGATCATCTCTTTCTGCCAGGCACAGATGTTTTTCCAAGGGGGAAGGAAGGAGAGTGCCATGGTGGTATTTTTTTGGGAAGTAGCAAACAGGGCTGGGTGCTCTGCCCTTGCTTTAGACAGGGAGCACGTGGAAACATGTTTGGAATGGCACTGAAGAGCTGCATCCCAGTACTTGTCTCCTCCCTCCCAGCTGTTTTGTAACATTACATAATTAATGTATAAAGTTTACATTGACTGTAGTGCTTTTGTTTTACAATGCCAACTTCAGTCACTACTGCAACACTTAGCACATTAACCTAAAAACCAGGGGCTTGGCTGTTTTAGAGGGAGAGTTCACAGCGTGTGAATCTTGGCAATATGCTTAATGTTTTGACAGTGTGGCTTCTTGAGATAATTTTTATGATTTGCTTATGTCTGATGGGACTTCCTTTTGTGTACCAATGCCACTTTTCTGAGTTCTGAGACCAGATTTACTGTTGTTCTGTGACAGTTGTCCTTTAGATGTTACAATATGCTCAGTGTTTTGATTATCCTTTAAAAGTCTTCAAGTTTCTGAGTTGGCTAATTAAGAAACTTGGAGCAGTTCAATGCTTTCTGGAACATCAAATAAAAAATGCAAAAATATATGATCAATAACTTGGGCACATATTGGCAGAATAGTTTAAGAAGCTGCTGTTCAGGGAATTTAACATCTCTCTGCTGCTGGTTGCTGCCACCCACTGTAGCTGTCAGTCTTAATCAGCACCCAAAATCTGCCTTGTTGCTAAGTCAAACCCATCTTCCTTGCCAAGATTAAACTCAGCCATCAGTTTTGCAATGAGTTGAAGCAGGCACTTGTGCTCCATCCCAGCAGCTCCTGTGGAGGTTGTTTTCCTCTGGGTGTGACTTTGATAGAGCGCAGTAATTTATGAAGCCCTCTATTATACATCTGGGATAGATGTGTGCCGTCTGTCCAAAGCACATGTTTTGGTATCTCACTGGGAAATAAGACACTGGAAAGGGAAGTCTGTGGTCTGATTTATACTGTCCTCCAATTCATTTTCTAAACAGATAATTTTGGCAATTTTTGACAGACAACCTCAATGTCATGTTGTTTTTCCGTACCTGCTTGTAACTATGGATGGAGCTTCTTGCAGATACAATGCTCTTTATTCTTTCTCTTCTGCCCTGTTTTTGTTTCCTCCCTTTGTTCTTCTTTTCCATCCTGTGTGTTTGCTCATCTTTCAGGATAAAAATAGAGAGAAAACATCCAGGCCCTCAGAAGCTATGTGGCCATCACAGGCCAAGGCCAGATCAGAAGTTCCTGTAAATCATTCATGCTAGGCTTGTCCTCTGTGGGAAAGGAGCAGTGTGAGGGGGAAAATAATCTACAGGGATGGAAAATCAGTGTTATTAAACAGATTGTGGTTTTACTACAGCCCAGACCTTTGAATAAACCTGCTGTTGTTGCCTCTTTAAATGAGAGGACTGGGCAGGTGAAGGTTATTGGCTTAATAGGTAGGTCAGAGAGGGGCTTTGTCCCTCAGTAGATCTGGTTGTTACAGCTTCTGTGGGTCCTTGTCAGCTTTTGTATGTGCACCTGGCTGGTCGGGACTGCATGTCCTTGAAGAGAAAAAACAATGCTTTGTTTAATTTGGCAGGGAAAATTGAGTATCCAGGATGAAACTGAGCAGAGCTATGTACCAGAGCTGGGCCTTGAAGGACATTGTAGTGTGTGTGGTGTTCAGGAATAGGTTCTCAGCCGCTTTGTTGCTGATGAATGGTTTTTAGCTTTGAAACATGTCCATTTCCTCCATTAGGCTGGTGCACTGGGGCTTAGAAATAATAAATGAATTAATGGTGAGGAATATGAAATTTGTCACACATCAAGTGTTTAAGCCTTAAGAAAAATCAGATTGTAATGTATCACATCTCAAAAATTGGCTTGCTTTCCCAAGCAGAGAGAGAGCATCTTATTTTTGTTTGGTTTAATCTGTGATTTTGTCAGTCATTAGAGTTGCTTGCCTTGAAAAATATTCATAATAGTTGAATGTAGGTATGTTGGAACAAAATAAATATACATAAGGAAACTTGTAGCAGTTTCAAGAGAAAATATAACTGCTTAGAATATGCTTCTTCAAAACAAATCCCACTATCTTGCAAACAGGTGGAGGGAGCATGCTGCCAGGTCACAGAGGACCTGACACAAACTTGTCAAAATATCATTTTGACAGTGGGTCACTGTTCTTAGAAATCCATCGTGGGGCTGAGCTTGCAGCTTATGTGGATTAAGAGACAGTGAGTGCTGCATAGTGTCAGCCTTTGAAACACATCAGCGCTCTGAGAGCAAGGCAGTGTAACTTGTCCATACCTTTTCCTGTTAAAATGTCAGGTTGTAAGCTCTCTCTGTTGGAGAGGCCTGGACTGACAAACTCAGTCACGAGCCGAAGGACTGTTTCTCCAAAGCTTTTGTCCGTTCAACTCTCAGCCTGCAAGCTTTTCAGGAACAAAGCTGACTTTGTCCAGTCTGCTCTCAAACACTTGCTCTGTGGTAATATTACTGTTCTTTTATTGTGCTTCATTTTATGCTTTCAGTCATTTCAAAATGCACAGTTTCAAATTTCTGTTGTGCCTCTTTCTAGCTGTTCCCTTGTTCCAGGGGATTCAGCATCTTTGCTTAAAGAAATCAAACTACCTGGAATTATTGCCTTTTTTTTTTTTTTCTCTTTTTAAGTTTTAGAAATGTTATGGCTTAACCCCAGCCCAACAACCAAGAATCACACAGCCACTTGCACACTCCCCCAGCCAGTGGGATCGGAGAGAAAATTGGAAGGGTAAAAGCCAGAAAACTCCTAGGTTGAGATCATGACAGTTCAACAGGGAAAGCAAAAGCCATGCACATAAATGAAGCAAAACAAGGAATTAATTCACTGCTTCCCATGGGCAGGCAGGTGTTCAGTCATTTCCAGGAGAGCAGGGCCCAATCATATGTAAGAGTTACTTGGGAAGACAAATGCCTTTACTCCAAACATTCCCCCACTTCCTCTTTCTTCACCCTACTTTATATACTGAGCACGGTATCACAGGGTATGGAAATTCCTGCTTATCAAACCTGATTTCCTTTTATGACAAGATAACACGCCTAGTAGATCAAGGGAAGCCAACTGATGTAATCTTTCTGGACTTCAGTAAAGCTTTGGATCCTGTCTCTCACGGGATCCTTCTGCACAAGCTGTATAAACACACCGTGCAATGGGCGAGCAGCTGGCTCAGGGGTTGGGCACAAAGGGTTGTAGTGAATAGGGTGACATCAGACTGGAGACCTGTCACCAGTGGGGTTCTGCAGGGCTCCATCTTTAGCCCTGTGCTCTTTAACATCCTCATAAATGACTTGGATGCAGGGAGGAGCTGTTGACTTTTGATTGAAGGCAGGGAGGCCCTGCAGGGAGCCCTTGACAAATGAGAGGGCTGGGTGATCACCAACCAGATGAAGTTCAGCCAGGGGAAGTGCCAGATCCTGCACCTGGGATGGGGCAACCCTGAATGTGCATAGACTGGGAATGAGAGAGCACAGTGCAAAGGGACCTGGGGGTCCTGGCTGTGCAAAGTTGAAGGTGAGCCAGCAGTGCCCTGGCAGCCAGGAGGGCCAGCTGTGTCCTGGGGGCATCAGGGACAGCATGGCCAGCCGGGCAAGGGAGGGGATTGTCCCCTCTGCTCTGGGCTGGGGCGGCCTCACCTCCAGTGCTGGGGGCAGCTTTGGGTGCCACAGTATAAAACAGCATTAAACTATCAGAGAACATGCAAAGGAAGGCCACGAGGATGGTGAAGGATGTTGGGGGGAAGTCATGTGAGAAGTAGCTGAGGGCACTTGGTCTGTTCAGCCTGCAGAAGAGGAGGCTGAGGGGAGATCTTGTTGTGGTCTTCAACTTGTTCATGTGAGGCAGAGGAGGAGGAGCAGGCACTGGTCTCTTCTCTGTGGTGACCAGTGACAGGACCTGAGGGAATGGCCTGAAGTTGTGTCAGGGGAGNGGAATGGCCTGAAGATGTGTCAGGGGAGGTTTTGGTTGGGTATTAGGGGAAAGTTCTTCCCCCAGAGCATGGCTGGGCACTGGAATGGGCTCCCCATGAAAGTGATCACAGCACCAACTCTGACAGAGTTCAAGAAGCATTTGGACAATACTCTTGGGCATATGGTGTGACTCTTGAGGATGTCCTGTGCAGGGCCAGGAGTTGGACTCAGTGATCCTTGTGGGTCCATTCCAACTCAGCATGTTCTGTGTAATATCCCTTCAGTCAGCTGGGGTCACCTGTCTCAGGTGTGTCTCATCCCAACCTCCCATACACCCCCAGTCTCCTCGCTAGTGTGGTTGTGCAAAAAGTGGAAAAAGCTTTGGCTCTGTGTAAACCCTCCTCAGCAATAACAAAAACATCCCTGTTACTGTCACTGTGTCCAGCACAAATCCAAAACTCATTCCCATACTAGCCACTATGAAGAAAATTTATTCTGGCACAGCCAAAACCAACACAAGAAGTAGAAGCCTTATGCTGAAAAGAAATGCTCCTCCCTCCCATGGCTATTTTTGTTTTGTTTCACAAAACACACCTGTGTGTCTTCCAACACCATTACTGCTTGTCCCACAGGGTTCTGTAGGGTTGTACCTGAGGGTGAAGGCTGATATTCTGAGGGGTAGGGAACTAGCTAGTCAAGCATGGAAATTTATTGTTGCCACCTGTGTCTCTCATTTCACTGCAGTTTTTTGCAATGTTTTGTGAAGGAATGGTTCTAAGCTCCAGACATGAAGCTCAAGTTTTTGTGTGGGCAATATAATGAACTGAGGAAACATTTGTGTTGCATCCTTAAATGTCATGTGTAGAATTCGGCACTCTATTTAGACAAACCTTGCTGAGGATCTATAGCAAAACTGAAGGAGATTGGAACCTAGTGAGCCAAGTAGTGTAACCTGCTCTGAGGGTATTGGTGACTAGAATTGCCCTTTGAGAGGGCTGAGATCTGAAAACAAGCAGATCGAAGATCTGTGAGACAGGTCAGTCATACACAACCTAACAGAAAATTTCACTGTGTGTATACAGATATTACACAATATGTAGTGTGTGATATCCAAGATACAAATATTATATGGAAAATATAGCTTTGAGACTCAACAGAAATGATTCTTTGCGTTCACTTACCTGGAAATTCAGTTTCCCTTTCTGCCTCCATTACCCACTTTCATATATCTGTAATTAGAATGTGTCTTAGGTATGAATTCCTCTTCATTAATTTACAAAAATACCTTGTATTTTGGTGCAACAAAATTTGTATTGTATATAGGGCACTTTTTTTTTTGGTTGCTGCAAATAGGTTGCTGTCAGTCTTGAGGATCTTCCTGTAGTGGACATGGTTCATGTCTGCAAAGTTAGTTCTCTTTTCATATACATGAATAATTTTATGTTATGAACAAAAGACCAAGCTGTGTCTAGAGAAGTGACTTTGTGAGCAGCTTTGGGCAAACCCTTCACCTGTTTATATCTTTATTTCCATCACTATTTAACCTATTGCTTCAAATTTGGGGTTATTTATCTATTAAGCATTTAATGAATATTGAAATGTCACAGAGAAGTGTTATGTATCAGTCCTGTCTGCACTGGGGGAGACTGCACCCACTGCTCTTTTTCTGTAGTCATTATTTGAATTGAGCAGTAGTTATAAACTGTTTTTATCCTCTTCAAATAAATTAACTTAATACAGAATCTGAGAGGAGAATGTTCCATATTCTCCTGCAGTCATGTGGTGAACATCTCAGTACGGAGGGCATGGCAGTATGAGCTCAGAAAGCTGCTGTTCTGCCCTTGCCATGCAAATTATTCCAGTGGAAATTTCAGTCAGCAGATTGGCTTTTCTAAGGTTTATGGCATATCGTCATTCACTTTTTTAATAGAAATTATCCAGATGTGAAGAAAAACAGGTGTGCCAACCTTGCTATAACACCTCATGGATGTACTGAAGTCCACTTCAGATTGGTAAAGTTATTGCAAAGCTTGCTTCATTGAGGAGGTTTTTTTCTTATCTCTCGTACCTTTTTTTTGTTGTTTTTGAATTGAAAGTGTTTAGAAGGGAGCTGGCATTGATACCTTTTTGGAAATTAGTTTGGCATAATTACCATCAATGCATTTGAAAATGGAATTAGGAAGTAAGATGTCAGTGAAGAAAAGCAGCAGTGTTATTTTGGATGCAGGAAGCAACCGAACCATATGGGCAATTAATCTGATAGTGCCTCCCCAACCACTTCTCCCTGGTACAGAGAAAGTTCCACTGAAAGAAACCTTCGCTGTGTTTGTAAATAACATGTAACAGAAACAAGCAATCAAAGTCCCTCCTGAAACAAAAGCTTCTGATACCACGAAAATGTCAAATAAATCCCAAATAATTCTATCAACATTTATTTCAATTGCAGTCCTTTTATAAATAAAGCTTTCTGTATATGCTTTCCATTCCTGTAGTGATAGCTATGGTTTGCTTGCTTTTAGGATCTTGAAGATTTGTGAGCATATGAAAGGGATTGTATGCTTTTGATGTGTCAGGTTTGATAGCAAAGCTTTGTTAAGAGAATTTATCTTAAACTGTAAAGAGTGTTATCTTTTGAATAAGGGTGCGGTTCCTCATAGAATTTTCTTTTTCTGAAACCCTTTCTTTCAGTTTCTATTTTAAATGTAGAATATTTCCATAATTAATAGTGGTCTGGAGTTAGTCTCACGTATCGTGAGGACATTATTGAATGGCCTTATTGGAACATTGCTTCCTAGACACTATTATTAGTGTAGTAGCCGAGAGAGATATGAGCAGCTGCTGAGTTTTGTTCTGAGTGCTTGAATGGGTGTGTTGGGGTGGCGTTCCCAGTGACAAGCAGGGACATGGAGGGATGCCAGGAAGAAATTTTTGATTGGAAAATAGTTGACATGAGCTCAGTGGTTTGTGATTGTTTCCCTTCTGAGAGGTCTGAGTAGCCTAACTTTTCAGGTGATTCCTGCCATGGTCAGCAGAAATTGCTGCCTTCTTCATCTCATTTGATGTCTTTAGCTGCCTTTCTGGTGAACATTTATAGAGCAAACTCAGCTGAATGTTCTAGTTTGAGTATTAGGGATGAGCAGCAATGGTCTAATAGGCATGGGTTTTAGCACATACTATCGTGGAGACATGGTCATGGTTCCCAAGAGATTTTGGCATAGAGCTGTAGGACAGAACAATGGCTGAATCAAGTCCTCTTTGAAGTAGGTACCTCTAATTCCTTGCTAGGCTTTGGATACGGTATGTTCAGACCAGTGTTGCCAATGTCAGTTGAATTTTTAGTCACAGGAGAACGTTTAGAAGGGGGAAAGACATTTCTTTTGTGGCTCTGTAGAACAGTGGATGGAATATACTGATGTCAGTAATCAGTAATGCCAGAGGAAGAGAGCACGTCAGCTCTCTTCTGAGGAGGGGTGTGGTGGGCTTTCTTTTTTTAAGACACTTGCTTATTCCCAGTTGCTTTGTTTCCAGAGAGGGACCCATTGGAATGCTCTCTAGTGCAGTTTGCCTCAGCCTTTTCAGGTGATGGGTTCTCTAACCTTTTCCGGGGGGAAAAGAAAAAAATTGTACTGCTTTGTATAACGTTGTAATACTGCTGTGGTAGCGTTCATTTATTGAGCATTATTAACTGAATTTGTTCATTTGTTTTCCTTTTCCCTCGTGTTTTCTGTTTGCTTAAACCTGTTGGATTTGACTTCTGGCAGTCACTTTTCTCAAATTGCGTTTTGATACTTTGTGAACTTCTCGTGGTTTTTGGCTCAAAGCCCATGGGAATGTTTGAGTGGTATGTGCAGTATAGGGAGCTGAGAATTCCTTGGTGTCATAAACAGTTCCATTATTTTTGTTTGTTTTCTTAAGTTATAATGATGTTTGCCTGTGAGCTGGTTTAATGTTTGTTTTCATTTCAAGAAGACACATAGTTACAGTGGTAAGTGGGTAATGAATGTGAATAGAGGGAATTGAGAGTGGTTGTTTTGTGTCCCAGCAAAATGAAGCACATCTGTCTAGCAATGACTAATTCTTCTGCATACTCCTAGTGATACCAGATACTTAGGAATTCAAGTCCGAGGGAAATTCCTTCTTTTGCCCTATACTCCTGCAGTGAACAGCTTGGTGTGGTTGGGATTCTTGACAGCATGAAGCTCCTTATTTTGGGTTGCCACTAGAAAAACAGCAGGAGGATTTATGTGCAGGAAATGACATCAGGAGAATTAAAGGTGAGTTTATTTACTTATGATCAGCCAAGTCACAACCCATTTTAAAGTCTTACTAATGGTTCCCTGTGTTCTATTTGTAGCATTGGGTTTTTTTGTCAGGTGAAGTATGTACACTTTAAAACACATTAATATGAGATTAGTCTTAAAAATAAACAAACAAAGCTCTTAACCTATATAGCACTTAAAAATCCAAAGTGTGTAAAACATTTCAGATGGGAACCTTTCAACATCCTGTGCAGTAGGTTGGGCTGTAATTCTGTTTACAGATGGCTGAAGTGAGAGGCCAAGTGATTAGATAGTATTGCACATCAAGACCTCACTGGAGATGGAGTTAGTTATTAGGAGGCCCTGACATTTAACCTTATTACCCATGCATTAGCATATTTTGTTTTGTAAGACAGCTTGGAGACGTTGGGGTTGTGTTTTGAATTGTATGAGAGTTTCAGACTGCCCATTGGATTCCCTAACCAGTGATCAAAACTGTTTTGGTGTAGGTTGCAGATTTGAAGTGTTGGATTTTAAATGCTCAGTTTTATCGTGCAGTCATGTTCAATGTTCCAGCGAGGTGGTGAATCCATCTGTTTGATTCTTTGGACTTTCTGGAATATGAAGGACATGGGACTGTTCTTAGCTTGGTGCTGTGATAGAATTGGGAATGTTTTGCCTTGTGCTGGTTGGAAATGTACCCCAACTCCAGCAGTTGGTTCCAGAACTACATCCAGTCAGGGGACAATCTACAGACACTGCACTAGTCACACTACAGTGGCTTTGGGGACAATCTACAGACACTGCACTAGTCACACTACAGTGGCTTTGGCTTATCCAAACCTCACCTTGTGCCCAGCAGCCCGTTGAGGCTGCAGGTGCAGGTGGCTGTGCTACCCTGTGCCCGTGCTGGCAGTGTCCCCTGGCTCAGAGCTGCCTCCCTGCTGCTCCTTGCTGCAGTCTGCCTCACACAGAGCCAGAGCCAGCTGCACCCTTTCAAGCTCGCTGCCAGTTTTGACTCCCTTTTCTCCTTTTCCTATTGGTGACCCTACCCAACTTAGTCTCTGCCCTTACAGATGGTTACTACTGACACCAGTCCTAAATTTAGCCCTCAATTTTTCCTTCTGAACCCATCCTTAGTCCTAATTTGGTGATTGCAGCCTTTAGCAGATACAAGCCAAGAAAGGAAATTTTCCCTGCCGATGCTAACATCTCTCATCATCTGGCAAACCTCTGCTGAACCCAGCAATGAGTATTCCTGCTGGCTGCTACCCAGCTCTAAAAGTTATTGACTGAATTTTTGGATCCTTCGCTTTCTGTCTGTTGACAGTGGTAACTAATAACAAAAAAAAAATTATCTGGAAGGCCTGTGACTGAATCCTAGCTCAAGTCTTGCCCTAACACAAAGCAGGTGGCTCCCACTGAACTGTTAAATGAGGCATGAACTAAATCTTACTTGGTTCCATTGTTTTACATTGATTAATTATGGACAAATGTCTTAGAGTAGTGTGAATCTTTGGAAACCAGGAGTGAAGACTGTAGAATGTATGTCAAGCCTGTGTGGCTTTTGTTTACACCAATGGGAAAGAAGATGACAAATTGAGAATCAGAAAGGAGTTGGGGTTTTTCATGGGCGACAGTCAGCAGCTTAATTTTAAGTCGGCAGTAGTCACAAGGTTTTCCATTTTTAAGCTATTTTTGTATTTGTAATTTTACTTGCCTTATAAAGCATTTTAAAAATCTCTATTACTAATAAGGACAAGAGGATGGTTGTGCTTTGAGTTGACATCAGATCAAGAACACAAGAAGACTGTTTATGCAGAGGTTCCCATTTGCAGATGCCTGCTGTGGGATTGAGACATCAGGGAAAGGTTCCCCTCCTCCTTCCCATAACCATATGTGAGGAAGAAAACATGAGTGCTTTTGTATCCATATAGCTGATTTTATGTGAACAATTTGTCTCATCTGTCTTGATGGCACTTTGTTTAAAGTTTTAAATACAGAAGGATTAAATAATGACGCTATATATCTTTTACTGAGAGAAATTAATTTTTGTGTGGAAAACTCTCTTCATTTACCAGGCTGTAATTAGGAAATCACCATCCATTTTCTGCCCTCAGTTCCATATAATCTGTGCAACTGTGAGCACTGTTCGAAACTTACTGTGCTACCTTTGTCTGAGAATCCTACACTGGTCTTTGGTATTTTTTACTTTGTTTTGGTATAAGTCACTGTGATGTAGAAATAAGGAGGATCAGCTTGTGATACTCATGTTTGGTTTTATTAAGCATCTGTTACTGCTAACTCTAAACTCTAAATAAATTTAAGATCAAATCACTTGTTTTGAAAGAGCTGGCTGTGCTGGAGAAAAGCCATAATGTTTTGCTGTGGGTTTTGGCCACAGGAACAGAGAAGTCTTCTCAAAGGAGTGAATCTGAGCTTATTTCTATTTTTCTGTAGAAGTTTCTTTCTCATCAGACTGTCTCTCTTTCTCTTGCATCACCCCACAGTTACACGGTACTTTGGTGAGCATTCTTGTGGTCAGTAACATCTGTTAATACAAGTTGCACTTCCAGCTTTAAATGTGCCTCTAAAGAAGATGAAAAAAGAAGCAAATACTTGACAGTACTGAGGGCCTGTGTTCACCTGGGTGCACGTTTGTATTCAGAGCCTTGCACACACCAGGTGCAAAGCTGTGATGGTAGAAGACAGAAAGTCTTGCTGGAGCTTCCAGAGGAAAAGCTAATGATGCTTTGCAGCCCTGGGGCTGGGGTTTGATATTATCTCTTGCTGCCAGTGCAACCTCCCTGGTTAATACAACTTCTGTAAGTGCCAGAGCGTGTCTGTGAGAGACTTTGTCCTGTGCTGAAGCTTTTGTTGCAAAGTCTCAGGCGCTGCAACTTCCTCCTGTTGGCTCTCCTGTGCCCTTGCAGAACATTTGCTTTCCCTGCCTGTTCTGCCTCTACCCCTGGAATATATACCTGTAATTTCTATTTAAACAATTATTTGTATGATTTCTGTACACAGAAGTGAAGGAGTTGAAGTATAAATTATTGCAGAACTTTTATTGTAAGGTGTGTGAGGAAAGTGGGTATTGTGCTTTCCTTTCTCACTTTCCCCTATACTGGACACTTGATTAATCAGATGGGCCAAGATGCTTCTCCTTGGATAATTTTCCTTGTATTTTTAAGTTAGACATTTCTGCTTGAAACACTGCCTGAGCATTTAATTGCTTTGGATGGCTATTTCTGCAGGAAAGTTGTGGTAATGAGTCATGTTTATGTTGTGTTCCCATTAGCTCCCAGTGGTACTTATATATGCATATGCATGTGTGTTGCATCCTGGTATCTGTGTACCCTTCACCCATGACAGGAAAGGAAGGGAAGAAACACCCACTAACTAGAAAAACTTATAATTCAGTCCATAAACCTTCTTTGATATGCTGTCCCTTCCTAGATGGGGTTGTTATTTGAATTGCAGGATTGAAAGTTGAGGGCAGAATAGCCTGAAGCACTGTCAAACTAACACAGAAGCTTTCATAATTGGTACAATTAAAACCAGTATAATTTCTGTAGCAGTCATCATGTAGGAAGAAAACCTCATTCATTTGACTGTAAACATGGCAGGCAGTATTTCTTACACATTGTGGGTCACTAAATTCCTCAGAGTCCTCGTAGAGGCTTGCTAGACTGAGGTTATTTATGTGGAGTAATTTATTGGGCAAAACTGTCAGCAGAACTGCAAGCCTCATTTGAGTTGGGTGAGATTTGTTATACATCATGGCCTCCACTAGGGCTTTGGCAAGTGCACCTTTCCTGAATAATGTGAAAGACCTTGTCAAGCTGTCTCTGATAATTAGATTCGACATAGCTAATACCTGAAATACAGGCAGGAGAGTCATGTGGCCAAATCATGGCTTGTCAGCAGTGAATGTGTTTGTATTGAGTTGCCTGTGTTGTTTTTGGGAAGGGAGCATTTCAGAAAGAACATCTAGAAAAAAAAGTGTAGAGGCTTTGTCCATTCTGTGCTGAAATAAAAGGTTATAGTTTTGCTATGCCAAATGGTTATTTACATATTTAATTAGAGCATAAGAACTTTCCTTGTTTGATAAGAGAGATTGGGAGAGGTGCAGACATTGTGAAATACTTCAAGCAGTTTAATTCTGAGTATCTAATAGTCACAGGATGAGCTTATGTTGTCAATCCTTCCTACTGCTGAGGAACAGCAACATTTAACTGTCTATCTCTTTAGTTTAATACTGACCTCGTATTTCCTCTCTCCCTTTTTTTTTTAATGGATTATGATGTTGGATTAAGTGAGACTGTCATGCAATGTATTAAGTGCTGCTGTCGCTTTCTTTAATGATGGGGAGGGATGCAATTTAGAAAAAGAAAGCAACTAAAGTATAACTGTGCAGAAGTGTCCCTGTGCTTGATTGCTGAAATGGCAGACAACATGACCAAGACATCCAACTGTTGCACTGGATGGAAGAATCCTTGAAGCAGCCTGGGATTTCTATGGGCATAATTTCTGTGGAATAAATACACAAGGTGCAAATGCTGGCTCTGAAGTTTAAGAAAAAGCACAAACAGTTATTTTCCCTTCCCTTAATGCCTTTCTGTGTTCTTCAGATCAAAATTTGCTCATTTATATTAAGAAATGAAAATATATTTATCTTGCTGATAAATGAAAGAGCTGCTTTAAAGCAATTCAGATGGAAATTACCCATAACGTAGGTGAATTCCTAAGAGAGAGGCAGGGAAGATAAATGCATGATGCAATGTGAAGTAAAGATTCTTTTCTCCTTTCCTTTGAAGAAGCTTTGCATGGATGTGTTTTGTTGCTTTCTAGCTTTAAGATTTTTTTAATATTTATTTCCCATTATCAGAGGAAAAGCCTTTCTGCATTACTGTGGCAAACAGGTTAAATGGGTATATTCAGAAATAGATGTGGTTGCTTTCAACCAAATGTGGCCAGTTGCTGAATTGCCTTCATGATCCTATCTTCCACTTTTTAATTTGGTTGGCTGCACCTTCCTTTTTTTGTCTAGCTTCAAAAGAAAGCTCACAATTCAAGGAGAGAAGGAATTGGAACAGTTGGTGGCATTTTTCTGAAAGGCACATTCCTGCAGGTAGCAGGAGTTGCACCAGTTGAGCAAAACAACTCTGCCTATTAATGTTTTGCCTGGAGCCACAGAGTGGATTATGAAATTCCTGGAGTTGAATCAATCTTCAAACATGCAAAAGGTAAAAAAAAATGTGGTGTGCTTGTGGCTTGTGTTATCTGTAGGTTTTTGGGGTTCTTTTCGTATTTCCAATTTTCTCTAACTCTGTCAGGCCTTGGACACAAAGAGAACTTGAGTGTCTGTGACTGAAATCCCTTTGAAAGCATGAAGAAAGCAAAGAAAAGCTAGGTTTGCAGCTATCTAAAGCAACTTCTACTGGTAGCCTGGCTTTGTCACACCCTGTTCTTTATTATACAAAGTATCTTATTCTTTTTTGGTCTGTTTGGCTGTATCACAGCATATCATTTAAGCTGTGTCACAGGAGTTGGTAGTGTGATGTTATTTTTTTTCCCCCTAGTGTATTGCTAGCTCTCTTTTTTTCCCCTTTTGTTGTCCTATTGCTTCTCTCTGATTTGTGATGTTGGACTTTTTATTTAACCAAGGATAAAGCAAACTTCTCAGGGGAAGGGAGTTTGCTACTTTACAGAAGCGAAGAAATGATCCATGAGAGAATTAGTGCTATAAAAATCTTAGAATTTTATTTATACAGACTTCAACACTTTTTTGTCCCCTGAAGATGCCTGGATATCCTGAGAAGTGCTATAATGCCTTCTGGATTTCCCAGTTCATACTTAGCTAAACTGTGCTCATGCAGAATGGATGGGGAAACTTATGGCCTGATGCCTGGTGAAATTTCCCTCCCCTTAATCTGCTGAATCATATCAGTACTGCAAGAGTGAAACTGTGACAACTTCTGTCTCTGGTTAGGGACTAACACTTGGAAAACGCTGGAGGAAGTTCAGGTGTGGCTATAAGCAAATTAAACTGCTTCCAGCTTCCTAAGCTGGAAAACTGTTTCCAGAGTCCTAAGCTCCTAAAATAACCCCTTAATTGCTTATTTGTTAAAGTTTTTAATAAATATTGACTGATTAATCTCACATACTTGCACAGTGTGAGTGTGACTTGATGGACATCTCTTCATAGCATGAGGAAGAGTTTGGCAGCTAGAGGATTAAGCATCATCCTAGTTGCTTGTGATCCAGGTCAGATATGAATCTGGTGATCTGGATAATAAACCCCCAACTTGTTGACAATTAGCTTGCAGTGGACCTTCACTATAACTCAGAGCATTTTTCTAACATTATGTACAAGTGTGAAGTTGCAGCATCATCCCTTTTTGTTCTGCTGTAGTATTAGGGAACTTCAAAAAAAATTCAAACATTATTGTGAAATACAGCCGAGAAATGAAACAAAATTCTTCATGAGGACACGTGATGTACTGTGAGGTTATGTTTGGTTCATTCAACATTTAAAAAAAATGAAGAACAGTGATGAGGATACGAACTTTTTGTATGTAGTTGAAGCTACTGCTTCTTTACTTATACTGTATAGAGTCATCAAGGTTAAGATTTATAGTGGCTATCTATTCTCATAATGGAAGATCTGATTAAATAGTTGTTATATTTCTGTCTTCAGGTTGCGTTGGGATTATGTCAGTGCTTGTAGACTGATTTGCCTTAAAAGATAGATTCTTCAAGTCCAAGAGTGCTATTTTTTCATTATACAGATGTCTTTTCAAAGGTTTTAATGGTGGGTTTATGCATCTTTTTTCTTGAAGAGTAACTAATGCTCCCTTTAACATACAAACAGTATAAGTTCTGCCCACTGTTTTAAAATACAAGCACTTAAGATTCATAGGTATTCTAGTGAGATACCCTGTTTCAATACCAGTGCACCTGTAGCAGAAATGGTGAGAGTAAGATGTAGTGACCTGAATAGCTGAGTGTATTGCTCTATTGAGTAATAGATTTTATCCTGCTGATGAGAGGCTGAGGTACCTTCCTGTGTAATAGCTGGGGCACAGCATGAGTCAGTGACTTTATCAAAGTCTATTCATAGGCTGGAACATGAAACAAAGTCCCTTGAGCCCAGTTCTATTGTTTTGTGCATGAAGCCAGTTTTCCTAATTCAGCATATTTATTTCTACTTTTAAACACAATTTATGCCAAGAAACTTGAGTACTGGCAGACATGCACTATATTTATTTATTTGTTTTATTTATTTATTTGTTTGTTTGTTTTCTCAGGGCATTTCTCTAGTGTGAAACCTTCAGAATTCCTGCCTACCCACAGCTATTTTGAGCTTGGGATGCTTCAACGGTGGCAGGTGTATGAAGCTAGGCAGGTAGTTAGCAGCTGGGAGTTTGCTGACATGCAGATGCTAATTTGATTTTGGAAGAAGGTGTGTTCCCAGGGCTGTGGCCAGGCTGCAGCCTGCCAAGGAGCTCTCAGCCATGTGGTATGTGCAGAGAACATGGATGTGTGTGGCATTTGCCAGCTGCTGAGCCGCTATAAATGATATCATCAGAGTCACACTTTGTCTGTGTCTTGCTGTAGGTTTGTGATTTGTCTTTAGCCAGCAGCAGGTCAGACTTGCTTCATGTTTGAATCCAATTTTCCTTGCCAATCAGTTTGCCCTTGTGGCTCTTAAAAGGATGAATGTGATGTGTGATGTTCTTCCTCCATATGTGCTGTGTGTCCTTGGTGGTCCTTTCCCCATGGATGCAGGATTTGCACAAGCCCAGTGATGGGTGTTGCATCTTTGTCTCACATTTAGTTTTGGAGTTACATTTGCACATTGCGGGGGTAGCAGAAATAAAGATAGTCCTGCCATTGATCAGGGATTTCAGTGATATCTGTTGAATTTGCAATTTGGTCAAATTACCAGCTCACTGGTTCTAATACACAGTCTTTCTTGGAAAACAAATAAATCCCACTGATATTTATGTGTGTGTTCTTTATGTGATAGTGTCTCAGTTGGTGTTTCAAAAAAAAAAAAAAAAGTTCTTTTGGGCTTTTTAAAATCTGTTTCCCACATCCTCATCTAACATTACTTGCAGGGTTGGAAGTGATGGATACAAAGCCTTTGAGATGCCTTACAACATATTTGCTTTAGATGCTAACTGCTCTTCTGCATGTATTTCTGCTCTGTTTCCAACTGCCTTTTTTTTTTTGTTTGCACTAAATGCACTATTATGTTTTCCCTGATCTGCTTTTGGAAATAGTTGGTGAACCAGGGCAGGGTGTTGTCTATGTTGGCCTTTTTCCAGCTCAAACACCCAGCAGTCACATGTGTAGGGGTTATCATCCTGGTTTGAACTTTGTTCTAGCTTTTGGATGTGTTAAATGCTCCACGATCAGCATGACAGCAGTTAATGAAAGTACAGGTCAACAGTGTTTGTTTCTGAAGTGGAAACTGGCTGTGGGAGGGGAGATGTATTTCCTGTTACTTCATAATGTGGAAGCAAGGGATCTGCCTGGATTTTTGTGTTCTGCTCTTCAGAGCTGCTGGGCTGCTTTCAGCTGAATGAGGTGGTGGAGGAGGGTGGGGAGGAGCTACGTGGGCTTTGATGCTTTGTGGTGCAAGTGTAGTTCAAGATGCTGTTCAGTGCAACACTGTGCAGTAAACTTCTGGATGCCCTGTGTAAGTGGTTCTCACGTTTGTATCATGGTTAGGTGGCATCTTCCAGTGCCCTGAAAATAAGAGGGATAAATAAAGCTTCATTTGTTTGGGTGACAGGCACTTTGTTGGGCTGTGTGCTTATGACTGGAGTATCTTGGGTATCCAAAGCAGCGTGGGCAGCAGGTGAGGGAGGGGATTCTGCCCCTCTGCTCTGCACTGGTGTGACCCCACCTGCAGTGCTGCATCCAGCCCTGGGGTCCCCAACACAGGAAAGACATGGACCTGTTGGAGCGAGTCCAGAGGAGGGGGACGCCAAGATGATCAGAGGGATGGAGTATCGCTCCTGTGAGGAAAGGCTGAGAGAATTGGGATTATTCAGCCTGGAAGAGTGAAGGCTTTGGGGTGACCTAATTGCAGCCTTCCAGTACCTGAAGGGAGCTGATGAGAAAGATGGAGAGAGACTCTTTACAAGCGCATGTAGTGACAGGACAAGGGAGAATGGCTTCAAATGGAGAGACAGTAGGTTTAGATTAGATTTTAGAAAAGAATTCTTTACTGCGAGGGTGGTGAGGCACTGGAACAGGCTGCCCAGAGAAGTTTTGGATGCCCCATCTCTGTAAATGTTCAGTGCCTGTCTGGATACAGCTCTGAGCAACCTGGTCTAGTGGAAGGTGTTCCTGCCTATGGAAGGGATTTGGAACTAGATATCTTTAAGCTCCCATCCAACCCAAATCATTCTATGATTCTATGAAATATAATGCTATGATAGTGACGTAATGTGTAATTTATCACAATACTCTAGTGTGCTTAATGAAACAAAGGGATTACCGAATCGGAAAACATGAATTTACTAATTGATTGTCTCAATTTGGTCCTAAAGGCCTGATTTGAACATGTTTATATTATGAATAGACTACACTGTGTATCCAGCAGTACATTTTTATATATCATTAACATTAGCCATCTACATGTGGAGTCAGGCCACTACTCTCCAAATTTGTGCCTGTGTCCTGCCTTCATTTTCTTTATCATTCCCTATTCCCCCAGTATTAAATTTGAATGTTCTTCAGGTAGTCCAGACAGATAGGACTAGTTCTCTATTCAGTGAAAGGCTTTTGTCCTGACTCCCTTTGTTGGTAGCTTGCAGAAAATGCTCGCAGACATGTAAGCAAACTGTAAACAAAGTATCTGTGTCTTAGCTATGCATGCTACTAATTATTTCTGCTGTAGCTGCAAGTATGCAGACATTGGTAGAACAATTTGGTAAAAAACCAAACCAATACAATGATTTACAGTCCTTTTTCTCAGTAGCTCTATTACTTCTGGAGAGCTGGAGTTGTAATGCTGGTATGGGAAATTTTACTATTGACCAGCAGAGATCCTTGATATCTCTTCTCCAGCAGTCATGTGGATTTTCTGTATTTTCTCATCAGTCTCTTAGTTAACAAAAGTAAATTATAAATAAATAAAAGTCAGTGAATCTGTTGCATTTCTCTTAGTTGGGCATTCCTGCTCTTGAATTAGCATTGCAAAATCCCTCTGTCATAAGATGAAGTGGGACTTACAGGTCTTCACACGCTGGCTTGTTTGTTTTTTTTCTTTTTTTTTGCCTGTGGAGTTTGTACCATATGCAACCACTCAAAAAAACCTCCCCACATTTGTTTTGGCTGGTGTGACCCCTCAGCGTTTCTCATGGACTTTGGTCTTTTGGATAGAAAAGTAGAGGAGTCACAACCAAACCACACCTAACAGGTTTTGCAGGTTACAGGATGTCCAGGGGACTACATTTGGAGAGTCACAAACACAGGGTAGGCCTACAACTCTGAAGCTTTAGCAGCAGGGTTAATTGGGACTGAAAGTGCCAATTCAAAACTACAGCAGCCTTACTTGCTGAAGCTAATCATCTTTAAAGACTTAAAGTTCTTTGTTACGTAGCTTCTGACTGATCCTGTCTGAGAATTTCGTGCCAGCGTGGCCTTCATCTGTTCAGGACAGTAAGAAACAGTGCTGCCATGACACTGTAATGTTTTTAGCATGCAGGTAGTCCTAAATCATGGTGATAGATGGAGGAAGTACAAACCTGCTGTGGCTGTATTTGTGGTCTGGCCTGTGCTGCTGAGCACCACTGAGCTGCTTCATCTGCATCTTCATCTGCCTCTCCCTCCCTCCCCAGAGTCCGGAAGGTGTTAATTGTCTGATTGCTGTGGTCTGTGCCTCTTGATAGTATTTAGTGCTGCACATACTCAGAACATGGAACAGGTTGGAACAGCCTAGACCTTGAACAGCTGCTTTTCAGTGAATTTTTAGTGTGTTTGTATCTTGTTCCTGTAAGTCACAGCAAAGTGCTGGTTTAAATGGGCAGAGCAGAAAATGGTAGTCTGTTTTTTGACTCATAAATATAGAGCCTCATGCTTAAGAAACCAATTTAGTTTGAAATACCACAGCTAATGTCTTAAAATGGGATTTCTCTTTCCCTGCTTCAGCAATAATTTTATTGCAAACCCTGGACATAAGAAGAAATATTAGTAAATGAAGGAAGAAATGCATTGAGGAACTTTTAGTGCAGGAATTATCTTTTGGTGCTAACTTGGACTAGAAGATGAGATTACGGAAGAATTTTAAGGCATACACGTTAGCTGGCCATGGGATCCTTCACACATCTTGCAGAGTTTTGCAACAATCCTAAAGAGCTTTTGTTTGTGAGGAGCAGAAGAAAAAGCATGAATATTTGAACTGATGCTTTGTCTTCAATACTTATTTCAATTAACCCAATATAAAAATGTTGTGTTTATATGATGTGATCTGGTAGGATAAGTTGCTGGTGCCAGTACAATACATTAGGTTGTTCACTATAGTTTTGAGGACCACATGTGAACCACTTTTCTCTGTGCAGTCTGCCATGGACCAGAATTGTTAGAAACTGTTCTGATTTACATCACTAGGACTCATTCAGAATCCTGTGTGTCCTACAGAAATCAGCGAATATTTTTCCCAGCTGTCATTGGAAAATGCATTCACTGAACACTTTAGAATTTCCAGTATTTTGCTGCTTAATTTTCATATGTGGTAGATTGAATGAGGCCAGCTCCTTATTGACTTTTCTGGTTTGGATTTTTTTTTTTTTTTTGTGTGTGTGGACGTTTGATTGATAGTGTAGTCCTACAATTACAAAGCAGCAGTGCAGCACAAGTGAGATACAAGACTGGGATTCCTGACTCTTTCCTTCTGGTCTGCGTGGCAAATGAGCTGTGCATTATCGAAAATCAGGTTTGAGCAAATGAAAGTATACTTGATTTGTCTTGTGACAGGCTCTTATCTTTAATCAGAAGACTACTGACAGCCTTTCAGAAGCTTGCCATGTGATAACTGCTTCACAATACTCCTCTAATTATGTTTGCTTTTTAAATACTTGAGTGTTGAGTAGCTCTTGAGCATGCTGTTGTTGCAGGACTGAATTTGACATGTCAGAGTATCTGTTACTGCTCTGTAACAACGTTTAGCTGTTATTTCAGGTGCTTGGAAGTTTTCTCGTAAAGGTAGTGCTCCAAATACACAAAGTAAACTGTTCCCAAATCTAAAAAGACTTTCTCCATGGATTCTTCTACTTTTCCATATGCAACTACCTGTGAGAAATAGTAGCAGAATTTCAGGAACAGGCTTTGCCAGTTAAAGAGCCCGCCATGAGTTGTAGCTGGATCCAAGGATACTGCGATCATTCCTGGTGGTTCTTCAGGGGGAAGAACAGACTTTTCAAGTATGCTAATAGATGGTTATCTTGCATTAAGGAGCCCAGCTGTGAAATGTTTGCTCTCCTGGTAGATTTTGAGTTTGTTGTTCCTTTTGGGCTTTGTTTTTGATGTAGAAAGCATGGTCAAATGTCCAGCCAGAATACCTGTAGCTGCCTATCATCGTGTGTCTCTCTCGTGTGTGTGTTTAAAATGAAGGTGTTTAGATTACAGTGGCACTTGGAAAGGCAGGAAGGTTTAAATCCCTATAGCTGAGCAAGACTGAGCATGGTTGTGGTGAGACTGGAGACCAAAACCTGAGGGGACACTTTTGTCTGGTGTTACTGTTGCTGTTTCCCTAGCTACAGAACTTGTTCAAGTAGTTCTTGTAATGCTTTTTGTTGAATTTTAATATTTCTGAAGGAGGAAAGGAGGAGAATACAATTATTTCAGTTCTCTAGAACAAGATGCTTTTGACAGTACATCTCTTTTAATACTATTTTAGGTGCTTAAGGGGGGGAAATACTGCATTGTAGGTAAAACCCGTGCTGTCCTGTGACTGAGCTAGCTGAATAATCACTGTACTGGCGGTCAGTCTCTCTTTTCCTCTCTTCCTCTCAGCTTATGACTTTGAATTTTTGGAAAGCCTGTGCCTCTTTCATGTTAGCCTGAGCTGTAGGTTTTCTTTTTCCCTTGAGTGTGGGAAGAAACAGACTGCTGAAGGAGCCAGCTGGAAAGGTGTAATTTTGGGAAATATGTATGTTACATTGTCTGAAAACTCTGCCACTCCCATATCTGCTGAAATGTGGGGTTAAATTTTATTACTTAGGTTACTTTCAGGGTGTTCTTCACTGCTCGAGTGACTCTTATCTCATAGTTAATTTGTATGTTTTGGTAAGTATTTGTTAAAGGTTTCTGTTTTGCAGCTGGAATACCTCTAATGTAAAACTTACAGGAAAGCAAGGGGTATTGCATTAGGCAAGACACAGCTTTGTTTTCTTAAAGGAAAAGGTCAAAGAGAAGGGAGAGGACTAAAAAAAAATAATTAAATCCTTCCTTCCCCCTCTTACCAATCATCAAGATGAGGTTCCTTTTAGTTTTTATAGCTAACTCTGTAGCAATACTGCCCAGCCTTCCTAATGTGCTTTTACATGCTTTCAGGAATATATGAATACATATTCTACTTTTCCTCTGTGACCATTCCTGTCACCTCCTAGAGTGCTTTTAAAAAGGAGAAAGGGTCCAGAGTAATTCCTAGTTTATTTCTGATAAACAAAGTGTTTATTTTTCTAAAGGCCTGTGATGTCCTGAAGAAATATTTTTAAAAAACAATTTTAAGTGCATAGTTTTCCTTAATAGCCAATGATTTTTCTTCCTCAGAGATCAGTATGTTCCTTGTAGCAGTCTTGTCACCTTCTGTTTTGAAAGACACAGGCTTGGTCACTTGAGACTGAGTCCCTTCTTTTGCTTCAAACAAGAGATCAGAGAGTATTTAAGCACCACCTCTTTAGTACAATCCACAGAAAACTGTTTAAATCTGGTTATTATTTTTAAGACAGTTTACAAAAGAGCCCTTTTCACTGAAATGTCAGCCAAGCAAATTGCTTTCTTGTTGATTTGTACTCTAAATGTATAAACTTAACCACATGGCAGTTGGGTAAGTTGAATGATTAACTGCTAATATTTTCAATTTATTCTCTTTTTTAAAGGTAATGTGTGTTGTGGTAGACGGTGGGACAAAGAGAGGACAACTACTTAGTCTTCCCTATCAGTCTGATAAAATCTAGACCTGGTCAAGCAATTTTACCCTGCAGTTGTCATGCTAATTCACATGTGGTGCCTTTTTCAAATTTTTGTTTTGTTTGGTGTTTGTTATTAGTTAAATACTTTCATTTCTCTCATCATCTCAGTTGTTTTCTGCTTGCTTCCAAGCTTGATCTATGAATAAGTAATCAGATATAAAAGGCATGTGCATTTTAAGTTCTGTGAGCAGGGAGGACAGTTTGTACCAGTGAGTGCTGAAGCTGAGCTATAAAGCCAGTCCAGCTGGAGTGCAGACCAGCGGGGTTTATCCTCAGAGAACAGTTCAGGGTATGTGGGTGTACATGCCCCTTCCTTGGATTGTACACTGCACTCACTGCTGAAAGCTGAAGCTTTTCCTTCAAATTGTTGTGTAATTTATCATCCTGTATTTGTATATATATTTGGACACATTTATCATTCCCAAAATTTGGGGTTCTTCTGTGCTTATAGTGCATTTAACAGTGTCCCCAGGTGGCCAAGAAGGCCAATGGTGTCCTGGCCTGGATCAGCAATGGTGTGGCCAGCAGGACCAGGGCAGTGACTGTCCCCTGTACTCAGCACTGGTGAGGCCACACCTTGAATCCTGTGTTCATTTTGGGGCCCTTCCTGAGAAGAAGGACATTGAGGGGCTGGAACGTGTCCAGAGAAGGGCAACGGAGCTGGGAAGGGTCTGGAGCACAGGTCTGATGAGGAGCAGCTGAGGGAGCTGGGGGTGTTTAGCCTGGAGAAAAGGAGGCTCAGGGGAGACCTTACCACTCTCCACAACTCCCTGGAAGGAGGTTGTAGCCAGCTAGGGATTGGTCTCTTCTCCCAAGGAACAAACAACAGGGCAAGAAGAAACTGCCTCAGGTTGAACCAGGGGAGGGCTAGGTTGGATATTAGGAAAAATCTTCTTCACTCAGAGGGTTGTCAAGCACTGGAACAGGCTACCCAAGGAAGTGGTGGAGTCACCATCCCTGGAGGTATTTAAAAGGTGTAGATTTGGCACTCAAGAACCTGTTGAGTGGTGGACTTGGAAGTGCTAGGTTTTGGTTGGACTCAATCTTTAAGGATCTTTTCCAACCAAAATGATTCAATGGCTCTATAACACAGATTGTCACAGTCCAAGCAGCTTCTCATTTTATCTGTTAGGTTGGCAAAATATTTTGGGTTTTTTTCCTTCATTTTGTCTTGTTCTATAGAAGGGAACCCATGTTTAGATTATTAAATTGGCAACATTTGTTGGCAGCCATGGGCTGCCTTAGTGTTCTGCTCTGGTTTTGTCTGCTGCTCACTTGTTCTGATAAACCTACAAGACTGTTCAGTGTGTCTGGGCTACCCGGGTTGTGGATCCTTAGGCTGATGATAAGCAGGGACAGTATTTGAATATGAACTGTTGCTGGTGGGTTCAGGGAAGAGAGACAAAGGAAAAATCAATACTTCCTGTTCTAGAAACAGATTATCCAAAGCTTTGTAATGCCTCAACTCCAGAAATGGCAATGGAAACTTCAAAAATCCAAACCATTTAGAAAACACCTATTTGGAAATGCTGGGCCTCGCTCTTCTTCCCTCAGCTTCCACCAATGAAACTCAAACATGACTGAACCAAGTCCTGAACTTCTGTATTCCTACTCTGTTACAGAAAGTGTTCCTTATATCACCAGACTGGGGGGAATAGTCACTTCCACTGCAGGAAATACACACAGGAGTTTCTAAGGGTGGTTGTGAATTCTTTCATGGTATTGCTTATCTTAGGCAAGAAACTGCTTTATCTACTCTCTCATGAAACATCTTACGGCAGAAATGCACAATGCATTGTAATGCAGCTGGAACAGTTAAGTGAGGGAGAAATCGAACAGTTACCTAAATCAAAAAGGCTTGTGCTTTCACTCAGAAATTTTACATGTTATGCTTGTTTAGAAACAAAACCAGCTTGACTTTACTCCAAAAGCATAATAGTATATTTGAGCTAATTCTTGTGTCAAAGCATAAAGGATGTAAATAATATAAAAAAGATTCTTACTGTGTTATATACTGTAAGTGTTATTTTTGTTTGAAAACAGAATGAAATATGGAATTGCATTAAAAGACTAAAACATTTTTTGCTTCCTTCTGTGCAGGATTGTAAGATGTTTCTTTCAAGCCTTGCACTTTTCACGGGGATATGGTTGTTGGTCTTGCCTATCTTTAATTGCTTTTGCTCAATTATTTTGTTTTTTGATCATTTAGTGATATTTGATTCAGGACCCAATTGCCACTGATATGTAGGTTGGAAACTCATTTTGGAGAAATGTACTGAAATCCCAAAGCACTTAGGCTTTCACATGCTTGTGTGCCAGAAGCTTTAAGGTCAAAAGTTTTTTTCCCAGTCAGAGTCAGTGAGTTTTACTGTGTGTCACTTTTGAAATACACATTATTATCCTACCTTTGATTCATTGGCCTCTTGTAAAGTTTTTAATCTGAAACTATCAGAGGGATTATAGGATTTCTCTGCACACAGAGTCCAACTGTTGCACAACTGTCCAGACCAAAGATGAGTGAAGTTTCTCTTTTGACATGTACCGCACTACATGGTTGACTACTTAAATCAGTATTTCCTGGTAAGCTCTCTTATTAGTTATTGGTGGTAGAAGCAATAACTTTATTCTTTTGCCAGGCAAATAGTTGCAATAATTGGAGAAGCTGGCAGGTGAAATGATGCTGGAATATCTAGGCTTTCTGTAGAAATAACTTTTAAAAGAGCAACAGTGAGAGCGGAGAAAGTGGAGTGTGAAACTCCTTTATTTTAAAGTTTCATGTATTTTGGTGCTTTCTGCAATTCTTATTTATTTAAAGGAATCTTGTATTCACAATAAGGATGTTGAAATATTCTGTGGCATTCATATAAAGCTTTGGTCTGACCTAATTAGAAGCTTCAGTTTTAATATGTTTTAGTCAGAAACAGCTCACGTGAGAATGTCAGAAAAGTTTTTTGACTCACAACTGTTGTGTCACTTTGCACTTAAAGTCCCTATTTGACAGTTTTGGAAAGGTGTGGAATAAAACTTTTTTTTTTTTTTTTAATTTGGGTATCTAACCCATTGCTATGTTGTCTGCTGCTTTTTCTGGAAACTGTATGTGACATAAGTACAGGCTGTCCTCTGCACCACAGTTGCTGCCAGCTGTTTTCTCTGTCAAAACTTGGATTCATTTCACTTCTGTGTCAAGCTGCAGCAAAGTTATTCTTGAACTCTTCCATCTTTGAGGGCCTGTCATGGTCATTCTGTCCTTCTTGATGTTAAAGATTCAACTTTTAATAAATAAGTAAATAAGTAGCCCAAGAATTGGGCACTTGGTCATTATGTGTTGAATTATAGATCTCAGCTGCTCATTTATGTGATTTCTCATTGTGTTTTCCTCTGTGCTCTCCCACTTGAATCCTGTTGCACTTGGGAAGATAAAGTTGTGCTGTCTAAGGTCTTTGCCTACTGGAAGAATTTTGCTTAATGCTCATGACTCATGAGCAGAGGAATTGGTGAAAATGTAACTTTATTTTCTAAACCTTTTATGGACTTACTGGCGATGAAGTATTTGGTAGCCATTTCATATAACACCCTAATTATAGGTGTGCACTTGTGCTGGATGCATGTTTGGACATGTTTTCTTGTGCAGAAATCACAGTATCTTGCAAGTTTGATCCCCCTGTGGGTTTTTGTCTTCATATACAAATGTTTAGGTAGAAATTTCATACAAGTGACAGTTTTAAGTTATCTGCCATTTTAGAGGGGGAAAACATTGTGAATGTTTTCTCCTGCAAAGGTATTTCATGTTTAATGTTGACATTTCTGCATAAAAAAAGTCTTGCTGGAAATACTTCTTGGATGTGAACTCTCTGGGATGATGTTCCTGCCCCGTGGCAGCAGATGTGGCAGGTGGAACACCTGCAAGCTGGTGTGTTTGCTGTGACCTTCCACAGGCTGAGCTCTGCTTCCCTTCCAGCTTTCCCAGACAGATGAAGCTTCAGTCACATGTATATTTCTTCGACAAGAAACTTCAAGTAATGAAGTCAGTCCTGTTTCTTGGAAGGGGGAAATCTCCGTGCCTTGGTGGTGGGTCAGGACCTCTGCTGGGTTGATGTCACAACTTGACTGCTGTGAGCAAATTTTGCTGACTGAACAAAGTAGGCATGTCCTGTCAGTTATTTGAATTTGGAAAAGTGAATTCTGCAGTTATTTCATTTAAGATGAGTTGTTAGGGGTTAATGCTTCATCACCCATATTCAGTGTAGATTTGATTATATGGGGTTGTCCCCCAACCACAAATCTCTTTCATAAATGGCAAAGTTTAGCTTCTGACCGACAGTGAATTGTTATTTTTCTTTTGCAATCAAAACAGTATTTCAACACAATTTTTTCTTTTTTATGTAAACATTGTAGTTATTGTCTGGGAAATAAGTCTGGGAATGAAAGCAATGCTCCAGAATTTAAACATTCGGAATGCTGATGTTGGATAAGTATCTGTAAAATAAACACATTTTTTTTTCATGTAAGTACTTTATTCCTTTCAACAAGTCGCGCAGTTGAGAATGTTTTCAGTTAACTGGCACAATTTTTCATCCTTAAGCAGTATGGTCTTCTGATTTACTTGCTACTGAACAGCAGAAATGCATGAAGGTCCTCAAATCTGTGGTGTTTGAAAAGAAGTTTAATTGAAGAATAAAACATCTGGAAGTCTATGATCTATTTAGTGATCAGAGCTGTCTTATAAATGTTGTCAGTTTTAAATTCCTACTTCAAAATTTTTTACTGGAAGTGTATTCTCACCTTCTGAATTCATACATCTTCACATTAGTAATACTAAAATCCTGATCTCTGAAAAGTAATTTTTTCAACTCACATTTTCCAGTGCAGTCACTTTTGGAAGGTGATCCCCAGGTCTGTGCTACTTGAAGAGCTGCAGATATTGTAGGAAGTTTTACCAGGGAAAACTTTGTTTATACAAGTATTTGATACTATGTATTCCAACATTGTGTCTGGACTGATGAACAGTTTTCTTTTGGGAACAGAGTACAGAACAGTGGTGTCCCTCTTGCTCGCTTTTGGTGCTGTATGGCAAAAGGAAACCTTTGCAGCAAATCCTGAACTGCTGGTTTTTATCTCTGGGAACCGTGTAAATTTGGTGGAATGCCCTCATAGTTTTCTGCAGTGCAAATTTGTTTTTCCTTAGTCCTTGCTTTCTAATTTATTATTTCTTTTGTTCTGTTTCATTGTAAACGACGTAGAGTTTGTAAGGACCAGGAAGATGGTTCTGATTCCTATGAAGACAGATTATCTTTGTGGTGCTCCACAGGAACTTCCATCAGAGTTGCAAAACCTTTCAGCAGAGCCTTTGGGATACAGGTCTTATGTCAGGCTGGTTGCAGGACTATTTCTCCTTCACAGAAGTGATGGATTTATCAGCAGGGTTGTAGGACCAGGAATGGAGCTTCTCTTTTGGTTTCGTAATGTAACTTATGGGGTGTTCCTGAAAAGCAGAACTGAAAGATGTAGTCACCCTCTGAGCTGGCTGAAGGGTGGGGGCACTTTCTTGTAAGAGCTGATGGAGATGCTTCAGGAGAACTTTAATCACTGCTGAGATACTAAATGTGCTTTTTTGCCTAATGCCTGTGATGCAAAGAGGAAAATGCCCTTGACAGGGTGGAGTAGGGCTGCTGGCAGATTTCAAAGATCCAACTAAAAAGGCAAATAACTAGAACCCAAGAAGTAGTGGTGCAGCTGAAAGACAATACCAACAGCACTTGGCACTTTTCCCATACTCTTATAAGATGCTACTTTATTTCATATATGGTAATTAACATGTTAATTACATGTTTCTTGATGTGGAGGAATATAGAGTTTGCCCCCTATATTTATTTGCAAGGGTGGAAAGAGGAGAAATGAGTCCAGTCTGTTTTCACTGATAAAAGTTGTAGAACTAGAGAAGGTAGATAAGATACGCATTTCATGTAATTATGCTGTGTACTTTCTGTAGGAGAAAACAATGGTTGGAGGTTATGGCATCTAAATAATTTTGCATATTTATGAAAAGAAGGCGTCTACTCTGCTGACATTAAAAAGCTTTCTGAACCTGCCTGTTTTGGTTGGTATGGGGAATAGTGGCGTTTAGACCACGGGATTATGCATTTGAAAGAAGGAAAATCATAAGATATCACAAAAGTAACCTATGAAGTAGAAATCTTGCAGGAATTGGGTTCTCTCTTTTAAGAAGTGGGGAGGTTAGAATGTGTCTTTTGTGCTACTTACATGTGACTTGTTCAGACTAAATAGCCTGGTTTTACTTGTCCCAGAATTACACCACAATTAATGACCCCAGCATGCAGTAAAACTGGTAACAGAGAATGTCCAACGCTGTGGAAGAAACATTTGGGACCAGTAAGTTCCTAACAGAGGCACTGTTTGGAAGAATGGTATTCATTGCCCCATTATTAGTTGTTCTCTTTTTATTAGATTGAACACTAAAGACATACTTTTGGTTTTTTGGCTTCTAGGTTGTCATTAGTTGGGAAAGCCATGACAAAATTTGGACTTTAGTGTAGTAGAAGACATAAGAACCAATGCCATTTAAGTTAAGAAGAAAAATTCCCTTAGTGATTGCTGAAATTCTTACTGATCTCTTGTATTTAGATATAAATTACCTTAGAGTTATTTGGTTTTAATTTTACTCTTGTAATTACCTTTTCTTCTGTTTGATGCAAGTGTTTGATTTCATGTGGCTTTTTTTTTTTACTTGCAAAAACCCTTTCCATGTTAAAATTTAAAAAAGTTTTCCTAAAACTTTGCTGCTGCCATTCTTCTTCTTTGTTGTATTTTGAAAATTTAAACTCTCCATTATGTGCCTGGAGAAACTTCTGAGGATTTTTCCAAAATAATAAAACAATTTGTTACTTTGGCACAATTAATGTGGAATTGCCTCAGACCTGAGAATGTGAATGAGGAGGGTGTAAAGCTGTCAACAGCTGGAGAGGTGCCTTTGGGCCAGCAGGAGCAGGATGCTAGTTGGATTAAACTGAAATGGTGAGAGGTTGAGGTTTTCCTTATTTGTTTTAAAGGTGTGGGATGGACCAAATGCACTGTATTATGCAGGGGAGGCAGGGGGAAGGGAAGCTGAGCCACTTGGCAAGTCAGTAATACTTTGCTTTTTAATCCTCATTGCCAAATTCGCTAAGCTTTCAGAAACTTGTGAGCTGCCATGGGTGATGTGACATGATTAAAATGGGGCTCCAGAAGTCTCTTAGACTTTGAACTTGATTTCCATTCAGGTTTTGGATGGGAATGAGTTACTTTGTGTTTTGGCTTCACTGTAAATTTTGTTGTTTTGATGGCTCTATCAATAAATTAATCAGATAAAAATGAGTAGTAAAAGTTTATTTGGTTTTAGGGAGTTGGAATGTGTACTGCTATTAGGAATTCTGCCACATGGCTTGCATCTGCTAAGTTACTGAGTAAATCCTGTTTATCCACCTTACTAAAGGTGACTAAATCCTGTTCATGTTCTCAGTGGTGTGGATTATATTAGATTCATTGTTCACCTTGCTAAAGGGGACACATAAGAGGAAGGAACACAGAGTTGCTTTTGAAGTGTTGAGGTGGTGCATTTTTTGTATAAAACGTCATACGAGTCTGTACTGCAGCTCTTGGACAAACTATTTTAAGTGCTGTGTTCCTCTGAAGCTGCTTTGTTGGCTCTTGTAGGAGATTGATGCCTGAGAAGGAGAGGGGAGAGGCCAACTCTGGCTCAGCTTGTTCTTGCCTGTTTCATGATGGTGTGTGGCTTGCCTGATCTTGGCCCATTGCAAAGAAAATACCTTGAGAAGTCTAATATTAGTCCTTAAAGTAGTTTGAAGATGAGATTGATAGTTAAATCTATTTGTTTGTGAACCTTTTAGCTTTTTGGGGAGGATGTTGTTCATCGAAGCCAGAGCAGTGTTAATCCATGTTAAATAAAGCTGCTAGAAATCTGTCATTCCTGGAGTATATCTGTTAAGAGTCAGTGAAATTTGTAGTTAGGGATGAGGAATGGTGATGTAATTCCAGTCCTTCTTAAAAGCTTGATGCAGAAATGTGTATATACTTGTAGAAAAACATTAACACTCCTACAAAAGGGTGTAATTCTTCTCTCTTCCAAAAGAGATCCAGAATAGCCTTAGGAAGCAATGTTGTCTGGCTTTGTGCAAGACTCTTAGTTTCTGTGGCTAGCACTGAGATTAGTACTGATCTCAAAGGGAATCATTGGATTCTGGTGCTGTTAAGTGAGGCTTGGCCACCACCCAGCAACTAATAGTGTCGTGTTGACTGAGCTCAACTCAGATAAGGAGCAAAAGTATTTCCTTTCAAATCCAAATGCAAAAAGTATTGAGATGTTTGTGTGGTGCACTGGCAGTGCATCTGGCACCGGACAAACTCACAGGAGCACTTGTTACCAAGGTGTTTCAGAGCAAAGTGGGGGAGCAGGCAGCTGCTCCTCTCTCTTTTGCTGTATTTTTAAATACTTGCATCCAAACATGAAAGAAGTGCAGTGTACTGATATGAACAATGCCAAAGAGAAAATTAAAAGCCTTGGTGTCCTTGTGTCCCTCCCATCTCTCCTTGGAAACGTCTTTGGCCTTCTGGTCAAAACATTTAGCAGATTCTTAGTTTCTTTTAGTGTTTTAGAAGGTGAATCTCTGAAATGACTCTGCCTTATGGGTTTGCCAGGATTCCATTGTATTCAGCAGTGTTAGTGTTTGGTTGGTATTTAAAGCACTCCTTGATCTTGAATGCCCTGTTCCTCCCTTTCGATGGTAACAGCAGCTCGTAGCAAGCAACAATCCTATTGCTGCTTCCTTTATCTTTCAGTTTGGTGTTACTGTGTAAAATGTGGAGATTAAAAGGAATAAAATAGTTACTCTTCAGTAGGCCACAGCATTATTCACATAACCAGCGTAACTGGCCATGCTGTTTGATACACAATTGTACTCAAGTGCTGTCTTATTCTAGTGTTAGTAGCTGGAATCCAGGCGGGTTTACAGTCTGCTGTATTACACATACTGGTCTTGCAGGCTCTCATGCTGGGGTGGAACAATACTGGGATGTATCTGTCAGTGGCAGACAACTAATTTTGCTGTAGTGAAGGTCTTCTGACACGTTGTGGAAGAAAGCCAAGTTACATTTATGAAATTTCTAACTTAAGCAACAATGCTCAATATTTACATTATAGCACAATAGTCAATGACTATAGTACTTATGATGATATCAGCATCTAGTTTGTTTTCATAAATGCTTACAATTGGGTGAACTACAGTACAGTATGTATTGTAGGACATATGGAATTTATTCAGAGCATTTTCATGTTGTTTGTCCCACCATGGAAGGTTTGACTGCAGGTGGTTTGAGGTGTCTCACTCTAGCTATGGTTGGCAAGAAAATCCACCACAAGGCTGTTATCTTCTTTTTTTGTGTGTCCAGCCATCATCCTTGTAATTTTTCCTGGGCTGTAGCAATAAAGAAATCAATATTCTTGCTCTGACCTTCTGATGAAGTTTTCCTCCATTGCTACTTGATACTCAGTTTTGATTTTGCTCCAGTGACTTCTGACCTTTGTTGGAAGTGCCAGGTTCTCAAAACCCATCAGAAAATCTCTTCCTGTTTTCTTCCAGGTGTTGATTCAATAGTCAGGTATCTGCAGCTTTTCTTGACCTATCAGGTCAAGACCCACCAGGTCATTCTGTGACCCAAATCCCCAACTCCCTCACGCTCCCTGATGGTTTCCAAAATTTTCTGTAATGGTTCTTAAATGTTTCAGAAATTATTTGTGGAAAAATGTTGCAAAATTATAATGTCTCTTCATGGTTTTAACAACGAACTCTGCAAATCTAGCTTTGTGTTAAAAGGTTATTGCTTCCAACAATATAGTCAGTCCTTGGGTCAGTAACTTCCAATCCGTGAGCAGACTCAGTAATGAGAAATGCATAGATGTGGGTTTCTGATCCTGTGAGAAGCTGAGTGTTTTAATTCAGCCCCTTCTGAAGCTGCCTGAAGATGTTGGACTTCTCCATGAAAGAATCTGGGTGTGAGCACAGGTTTTGTTTGCTGTCACTGTCCCAAGAGAGGTGGCATTTTCACAGCACTCTGAAAAGGCTCATAAGCTCACTAATGTTGTACCTTTTCAGTCTGTGAAGGGGAATGGGGATTTCTGTGCGTGTGGTGCTGCCTGAGTCTCTTAACATGTACCTTGCTCAACAAAATTTGAATGTTTCACCTCTTCAAGTGGGAGAAAACATAATAAACTGTTCCTTCCTCTAGCGTGGGGCTGGCTCTCATATGACAGGGCTTTGGGAAGGGATTATCGGATTCAAGAAAATTTAATAAGTTTGGGAGAGTGTGTGTTGTTGGAACCATTTTGCCATAAATAAACTCTCTTCAGCCTTGTGTTGTGACCTGGCTCACAAATAAGTGTAATGTTAGATGGTTAAGAACCTTGTTATTTTCCATATTTAAGTCTTTCACAGCCAACAGAACTTGTTTCTTTCGCTGTCTGCTTTATGAACAGCTGTTCAGCCCACAAGACATTTGAATTAAAACACCCGTGTTTCCTTTCGCATGGGAATTACGTTACTGCTTCCTTCAACCTTCTTATCCTTGTTATTTCAACCCTGTGCAGTATCCTGCTACATCATGTGTTGGAGGGTACATGCACAGGTTTAGGAGGGAACTGTTATGTTACACAATGGGTGAGGAGAAGACTAATGAGAAATGGGTGAAAAGAAAGGAAAAGGAACAAAAAGCATTTTTTTTTTTCCATTTTAGGCTGTGTTTTGCTGTTTGTAGAGTATTTGACTTAACCTATTAAGTGGTTGAACTGAACTTTCAATATGTGAGGTTGTACTATGACATGTGATAAAACATGGGTGATAAAACTGGGTGATTTTTTTGTTTGTTGTTGGTTAAAAAAACCCAAACCAGAAGGAAAAAAAAAAAAAAAAACCAAACCAAATGACCTCCCCACTAAAACTAGAACAAAAAAGCCTAAAGTAGTGATCTTTTAGTGCCAGTTAATATTAAAGAGCAAAATGTTTAGCTGGCCTGTTAAAAGATTTGCTCTTAGCCCTTCAGAGCTGCATGTGATAAGAAAAAGATTATAGATTAACTAAATATTTTAAATTGTCCTTAACTTTGGCTGACAACAAAAATGTGAGTAAAACCTTTACTACTGGGTAGAGGTGTACCAGGACATGGATCCTTTTTTGTTGTTCCACTGAGCAATTGCATCTTTCCAGTACTTGTGACATTCCTAATCTGCACATATCAGCACAACAGAAAAGTGTTTATACACTGTTTATTTGCAGCTTTCTGACTTTAATAAGGGTTTATCATGATGATATTGTGACTGAATATGGAGTCTGATGGCTTTCTGAGGAACGTAAGAGTGCAGCCTCCAACCTCAAATGGTTAGTGGGTAAAATTTGGGTTGCTGAGCAACCCAATTGGGTTGCTGTTCTGTAATAGAGCTATTACAGAACAGTTATAAAATTAATTTTAATGCTGTGCATTTAACTTAGCTTTTGGCAGAGTTTAACTCCATGGAATTTCTAGTTCAAGTGCAACAATTCTTTTGTATTTGGTTTATGAACATTTATGTATAAATGTTTCACTAGTGGAGCTATCTAGAAAATTCCAAGATTTGTATTTGCATAGATGAACATATGAGTGAATTTAGGGTAGCAGATCAAGATAACTGGTACAACTTAAACTGAGTGTTGTGCCCTTAACTTCTGTAGTTACAGATCTGTTTACGTGGCCTGTGCCCTAAATGGAAGTGAAACATAAGGATAGATGTAATTCTGTACACATGATCACATGTGCTTTCTACTACTATAGCCTTGCATAAAGAAATCTGTGTGTCAAATTCCTTATCAGAAGAGGGTTAGACAATACTGGATATCCAGTAATGTCCTTAGGCAGACCTGTGTTAAGAGTTTCTTGTCAAAGTTGATTATTTGAGGCATAGAGAGATATTCTGACCTTGTTAAAATGACTGCCTAACCCTTCAACCTGTGCTTTTTTTCTTGCAGACCTTTCAGCAGCCCAGAGAAAATTTGCCCATTCTCTGAGAGACTTTAAATTTGAATTCATTGGTGATGCAGAGACAGATGATGAAAGATACATAGGTAGGTAAGAAGTGACTGTATGTGGCTATATTTTGCCATTCCATCCTGCAATATGATTAAACTTTTCTTATTGTTTTGTGTTACAGATGCATCACTTCATGAGTTTTCAAACTTTTTAAAAAACCTTGAAGAACAAAGAGAAATTTTGGTGAGTTGCAATAAATGGTTTAAAAAGCTGTGCATGTCTCAAAGAAATCAACATTAGGTGAAGTTGCTTTTAATGCTTTGGTAATCACCAAGGTGTTGATATCACCAACTTGACAGGGGAACTCTCATTGTGCAGCCTCTGGTTCTGAAGTCTAGAGTTATAGACAACAACTAGTTCTCATTGAAGCAGAAATCTGTATGGTAGGGATGGATAAATATGAGTTGGTTTAAAATAGTCATGCCTGGATTAATTCTGGCTGGGGTGAATGGAAAACCACCATAAGTTTGTTTACCATTTCTAGTAAAAAGGAAGATGAAAGAGTTAATGCTGCAGCAGGGCACACTCAAGTTTTGGCAGCTGGCCAACTTTGCATCCAGGATCTCTGTAGCTCCAGCTTCAGTGCTTATCAGGATCTGGAATGTGATCTGTTGTGTTTGTGATAGCAGACTCAGAAACCTTTACCTTGAATTTGAGCTTTGTGGTGAGGGGTTGGAGCTGCAAGCAGTTGCTCTGTTGTGTGGTTCTCTGCTCTTTGTTCTGTTGCCTGTGATTGCTTTGGGTGTAATTAGTGAAATATGGCTCATGTTGGCTGCACACAGACCAGGAGTTGAAAGCTCTGCAAAATACCTTGCTTATTTGGATTTCCTAACTTTTCCAGAAGATGGGGGGGTTTCTTTCTGGATGGTACCCTGGTTCTCCTCAGCAGCTGCATGCCCAGCTTTTCTTTCAGAGCAGGCACTCATAAGAGCAGCTGCTCTGTACCCAGTTTTCTTCTGAGTCAGGTCAGACTCTGCATCTGGGAAATGTGCTTAGATCTGTTTGGATAGCAATTGCATTTCTCAGTATTTGTCATGTGATTATATCTTTGCCTTCCTGGAAATCAGTGATCCCTTGGCATCACTGAGAGGAAGCTGAGACTAATCCGCTGTCTTCCCTGTTTTTTTCTGCCAGAAGCTGTGCCTGCAGTGCAGGAATATGTAGATAAGTGATAAAGGAACTTGTGAACAGTTATTTTTTCCATGTTTCTCCAGTCGTGAGCCCAGTAATAGTCATGGTTCCTTGTATGTGTTGTGTTCTGTTCTGGTATACTGTTCTGATCTGGCATCAGGGTCTGAATTGGGGTCAGCACGATTCTTCACATTTTCCTAAAAACTGTCTTTGCATTGTAGAGACAAATTTTCAGTTGTTTTGAGTTGTTTTGCCAAATTGTAGGGATTGGCTCAAGTATGTTTCAATACTTCTTTTGTTTTTCTGCAGTAAAGTCTTTACTCTGCTTTTTCTTGCCATCCATAACTGTATTTTATTTTAATGAATTATACAAACCTAATAAGTGAAAATCTTTCCAAAGGTTTATAATGAAAAATACTTTATGAACTGCCACATTATTTTGATATCAGGCTTTTGAGGGATGACTTAAGAATTACATGACCCATTTCAGTGACTGTATCAATAGCTCTTCAGCAGGGATAGATCACCACCACAGCAGGCTGTGCAGAATCCAGTGCTGTCTGTCTGGATTGTAAAACACTTCCATTGTTCAAACTGAATGCCATGAAACTCTATTAATTTACTTTTTTGGTATGGTGCCCAGGCCTACACAGAAGGTGCTATCATACTAAAAGCTAACTAGTGTCAGTTTCTTGATAGGAAAAGGATGAAATGCAGTTTTTTGTTAGAACCGTGACTGATGAAAAACAGGGAGTATAAATTGTTACAGTGTAAATATTTGATACCAAACAGAAACAGAATATATTCTCTGAGCTACCAGATGCCTGGCCTTTTTATTGTATCTGTAGTCTAGCAAACGTTATGTATCATTTCTGGAGTGAGTTTATGTAACAATGGCCATAAGTCTCTGAGAAAATGGTTGTGTGGTGACTGGAAAAGATAATTTCCAGCATCTGCTCTGCTAACTTTTTTTTTTTTTGACTTCTCAGTGGATGTTTTAACAGTGGCATGAGCTCTAGAGATACTCCCGTGGAGAATATTAGGGCATGTTGCATTCACAGATGTTTGGAATGAGGTCAGGGATCCAAAGACTTTCCATTAAGATGCAAAGTATATAGCAGGATTTTTTTTCCAAAAGCATTCAGTCTTTGTTGAGAATGCTCATTATTGAGCATTTTCCTCCTTACTATTTTGAAGAGGACCAGAAGATTCTGGACTGCTCTCTTCCGTGTCAGTGCACAGTTAAATAGATAAATTTAAATCACATAAAGTAGTACTAAAAAAAGTATTGAATGATTACAAGACTAAGGGCATTTCAGATATGGCTGTGCATTTTAATATTTTAGGTATTTGAGGAAAGGGTTATTTTTTTCAGAACCACGTTGTAAATGGAACAAATTTGCACTTAAAATACATTCTAGACTGAAATTAAATGCACATCATCTGCACTTCTCATTGTTTGTGGTGGATCCAGAGTCCATAAAACTTGCTGCCAGTGTTTACAATAAATTTACCTTTTTTATCATCATTCTTCTGGTGAACATTTATTTGGTGGATATAATTTCATTCAGATGTTGGAGTCTTGCACTTCATGGTTTTACTATTTCTCCCATCTCCTTCAAAGGCTGCTGAAATTACATTCCAGGTGTCAAAGGATTTAGTTGCATATGTAAAGGGGAGTTCGCAATAATCCAAACATTTCACTGAAATTATTACAGAGGGGTCAATACAAAACCAAATTACATTTTTCCATAGCACCGTAGCTTGGTGATGCTCCCCAGGGCAGATACAAAACAGATCACTTTGTCCCTGAGAATATTCTGGAAATTATTTTTACATGTTGAGGATGAATGCAGTCATAGGACTTAAATTCTTCTCCTTTGGCGTTGCAGAAGTGCTGTGGAAGTTCAGGGATGACAGGGAACTTGGCAAGGTGGTTGGAAAAGGTGGGGATGAGCAAGGCCCAGCACGGTGATGCTCAGATGCTCTGTCCCACGACCCAGCTGTTCTCCTGCTTACCAGGGAGAGCAGCAAACCTCCCTCCCAGCCCCAGTTCCCCTGGCAGCAGAAAGAAACTTTGATTCTTGTGAGGGACTCAGAACAGGCTTCCCTGTCTGCCTTCACTTGAGCTGTGGTGACAAGCAGAGAAGCGTTACCTGGTGGGTACCAATAGCCTGTGGTTGTTAGTCCTTTCCTTCACACCTCCTTTCTCCATCCCAATCTTCTCCTAAATGACAGCCTGCACCTAATTAGTTTTTTTTTGTTATTCCAGTCTTTCTAAGTCACAACCACATTTGATAGCTCTTGTATTGTTCCCTCAGTAATCTCAGCAGTGCTTGGCACTCCTGGTGTGGTCACCTTGGTGTGCTGGCTGTGAGTGCTTCCCCTCCTTGGAGTTTCCTGCTCTTTATCAGCTTCTGGAGTTCAAGTGTTGCTCTAACCTATTCCTAAAAAAAGTTCCAGGACCATGGATTTCTCTCTGTTCTGGTGTTCTTCATTTTTTTCACCTGATGTTCATACTGAGTCTCTTTTACTGCAAGTTAGGCTGGGAAATTTTTGAGAATAAAATGATCACTTTTCCATCATAGTGGTATTTTCATGGTTACCCTTTCCAAGTGGTGTTTTACATCTGTATTTTTCCTTGTTCAGTCTAATTGCACTGTGTTTAGACCATCTCTCTTTTATGTTAGAACTACTGCTTTCTCCTCCTCTTCTCGCTTTTAAGTTGCTGCTGTGTTTACTCTTCTACCAACCTCTGGGACCTTGCTTGCCTCTCCCTTTAGTTTGCTTTGCTGACTTCCTAAACTATTCTGAAGCAAAGCCCCTTCTGACTTGAATGCAGTTAATACTTCAGTTGTGTAATTTAGGAATACATCTAATTGCTCTCAAGGAATCCTTACTCCCCTTAACATCTGTTTTTCCCCACTTTGTTAAAGAGTTTGCTGTAATTTAACTGAGGTTTTTTTCCTTTGTGGAGGTAATTAAAATCTGTTGCCTTACACTCCATTGTCGATTTAACACTCATTTCAGTTAAATAATGTTTTAATAGCTTCCTTCCTCTCAGTTTTCAGATACATATGGAGAACCTCTTTTCCTTAGGGTTTTTTTTTTTTTGCTGTTGCCAAAAAAAATGTTTTCGCCTTCTTTCTAACTTTGCCCCTAAGTAGTTGCCTATTTTCTTTTTACTCCATCACATTTATCTTTGTATAGGATTTCTGATAGAATTATACTCACCTTACTATATTTCCTGTGATTTCCCAAGGCAATATAAACAAGCTGTTTAACTCTACTTACTATGTTTTCTTCTATTTCCTGATACATTTTTTGCACACTTCTATGCTTTCAGATGTCTTAAGAGGAAAGTTACAATGCAGTTATATTTTTAATTATTTTTCCCCCTTTTTATTTTTTTTTGTTTGTTTGGGTTTTTTTTTTTTTTTGTTTTTGGCAAAAGAATGGCTTTTTCTTGTGCCATGGGTATCTTTGCAATTTTGGCCTCTCAAAAATTGTTTTGCATTCTTTTTAAGTTTTACCAGGTTGGCAGAATCAAGTCCAGATTAGCATCTCTCTGAAAAGCAGAGTTATTCCTGGCATATATCAGGAACATAAGAAATGATTTATTTATGGATTTTTAAAAAAAAATCTCAGTGAAGTCACTCTTTTAGTCTTTTATTAAATTTCGTCTTAAAAAAAGGGGGGAGAGGGTTTGTCAGGTTTGTCAGTTGTGCTTTAACAAGTTAAAAGGAGTTGTTAAGGTTCAAAGGCATACACTCAAAAGGTTAAAGACATACTTTCAGTAATTTGTACAAATATGTACATTTACTTACTTATTCTTATTTAAACTACCTCTTATGATTAGATATTGCAGTGCATGAGTATTTATTTCACAGGTGAAGTGCTCACTTAACACACAGTGCTCCTGAATAACTTACTCTGTTACCTTGTGTCCAGTGACTTTTGTATCTGGATTCGATTCAGCAGTTGACTCTGCTGTGAAGATGGTGGTATTAATTTTTCTAAGCTTTTCTTTGGCACTCTGCATGTGGGTATTTAGGGGTTTGTAAATCTTAATCTATCTTGACAGTAATCTGAAGAAATCTGTGTGAAGGAGCAATCAGTTTACTCACCGATGTAGAGTAAAAAAATACCCAATAGTCTTGGGATGTGTGATGCATTCAAGAGCTGTTCAGTAGGAGTTGGAGGCATTATGTAGTGCTCCATATGTTCACATCCTTTTAATTCTACTGACAGTGCAGAGTGCTAAATATATCTGCCAAGACAGTGGAAAGGATGTTATTGTTGACCACTTCTGAAAAATTAGGCTGCCAACAGTGTATTGAACATCTCAGATGCAGAGATAGAGGCATGGATGAAACAGAATGTCTCGGGAACAGCATTTGAGTACCTTAATTGCAGGATCTATGTTCCTTTCTTTCCTGCACAACTTTTCCAATTTAATAAAACATTTTCCAGTTTTAGAAACAAGCGGAACAATTGCTGCCATATCTCATGCCCAGCCTTCACTTTTCCTCTGCTGGGCATGAGACCAGATGACAGTCATGTAATTATCAGAATATGGAACATGAATGTAGAACTATGAGTATTTCAGGCACATCATGCTCTGTTTTGGTGGTTCCTGACATTGAATGTTTTTTATTTGTTTGGTTTTGAAAGTCTTCTGAAATAGCTTTGTGAGTTACATATGAACTTGTGCACATTAATCTATAAAGCAAAGATGACTTGTCTGTACAATAGAAAAAAAAAAAGTGCAAAGCCAAATCTGGGTGTGTTCCTCCCACCTCTGAGTGAACACAGCTGACAAGTTCTGTTACCACTGCCTTCCTCTTCCAGATAACTTTGTGGTCACACATGCATCAACATAATTCACTAGAGAATTTTCATTCTGTTAGTTCATCAATGGGAAATGTTTGGAATTTGCATTGTAAAACTGTCACCAGTGTGGATTTTGCTGGTTGTTAATGACACCGCTGTTTCTTGTGGAGGAAAGCACTGACAATTGAGTAATTCATTCTTGACTGAACACTGATGCCGTTGTTGGCTGTTGGATTGCTTGACTTTCTGAGCATCTTTTTGCTCAGTGGTGAGCTTTGCCATGCACCAAGAAAATGGGCATTATGCAGTTTTCTTTTCTAAGCAGCCTTTTTGCTTGCTCAGGATCATTGTAGGACCACATGCAATGTTTATGGTTCAAGAACCAGACCAGTGTTCTGGTGTGTTGTGGTTTGGTAAGGCAAGGTTTTCTTGGAAGAGTTATCCCCAACTTCCCTTCCCTGCAGATGGGGAAAGGCTGATTTGTTGCAGTTTTTCAAAGTCTGTTTCTCTTTATTTTGTTTTCTTGTTTGTTATGATTATGGATTTGTAGTATTTTTCTCTTTATAGTGGAATGTATTGCATAAGAATAAACTTATTCAGAACACTATTGTAAACTTAGAGTATTATAAACTTATTCAGAAGACTAAAGCTATTTACTGTTAAATAGGTTTCAGTAAATAATCTTTACTAAAACCCACTGTCTTTTAATTATCTTTTTAATTTTAGATTAAAGTAAGACTTAATTAAATTAAGATTTAATTATTTTTTTTTAAAAAGGAAATTATTTACTGTTTTCTTATGATACCAATCTGATTTTGGAGGCCAGCAGTTCCGTGACAAGAGAATCAATACAGGCAGCATTTCAGAGCAGGGCACAGTGTAGCAGATAGATCATAGGAGGTTTTTTTAGCTGTCTGTCCTCTTAGGTCAGTCATGAACTTCCAGGAAATGAACAGGAAATTAACTTTTCTCTAGAAAGGTGAACTCAGGAGTCCAGGTGTTGTATTTCCTATAAGCCAAGGCTGCTGTTTTTGGAAGAATTAGGAAGTGCAGAGCACAGGATTCTGCCTGAACTGATGTTTGTGAGGCAGTGGCTCAATGGTCTAGGAAATTCCCCCTGAACAGTTTGAGAAACTTCTTGTCTTCTTACCAAACCCTGAGGGGTAATTTTCTGGAACACCTAAGAGGGAGGGTGATGTGTTTTGTTACAGATGCCTCTTGGTGCTTCAGTAATGCACAAAATATGTTGTCTCATAGTCAGATGTATCACCCTTCCACCTGGCTCTTTTGTTACCAGATGGCTTCCTCCACAGCAAATAAATCCACAGCCAATGGATGTCACTTCTTTTTTATAGCCTCTGCACACATGCAAAGACACACAAGTACTAATGTTCTATGAGACCTCCTTAAAAATCCTCTAGTCTATACACTGCAGGCCTTCTAAAAACCAAAAAACTCCTATGTCTGTATTCCCAGGGTGTGCCTGAGGCCTTTTCATTATCTAAGATTGTAAAGCTACAGGGAAAGCTCTAGGGCAGGGAGAAAATCCAGACACGTTTACTAGAGGAAAACTTGATCTGAAAACAAAATAATGAGCCTTGGGTGTGGGTTGCAGTGTCTGCAGTCGTCAGGGCTCCAGCTAAATGCAAAAGCAGTGGTTAGAGAGAGACACCTCTCTGTCTTTAGGGCTGGCAGGGCACTGGGCTCTGCAGCTAACTGGGGGCATGTGGAGCTATAGGAGCAGATCATATTCTCATAGGAAAAGAAAGAACAGAGATTCAGACTTTGCAAGTAACATCTGATGTCTTCAGCAGTAGAGTTGTATCTGCAAGTTTCATAATACAGGCTTTCAGGCAGAGGTCTTAATGCTTTGAGAAATTTCAGTAGCAAATCACTATATGAAGTAGGAAAGTTTTCTGGAGAAAATAGTATTTTTAATATATTTCTCTCTCCCCCAACACTGGAGGTATCAGCATTGGCTTGTTATTAGACTGAATGGTGCACTTTCTTAGGAAAAACACAACTGTATCCTCTGTAAGTAGAAGAGCAGCTGTAGTGGTAAATGTCTTTATTGAAAAGTAACCTTCTTTATTTAGCAGCATTGTCACCTATTTTGTTATTGAATCACTGCTAGGTATGTCTTCCTTTCTGCCTTCTGTTTTGCACTCACTAAGGCAAAGCTTCCTTCCCAGATCTGGTTTCACTGACACTTGCTCAGTTTCATGAGCTTTGCCTTACTGACTTGGTGGCCTCCCTTGTCACTTTGTTGAGGGGAGAAACAATCCTGCCCCTGACTACAAATCTTTCCAGTTGGTGTGCTCAGAAACTAAACCCCCTCTTTTATGCAAGGCATCTAATCTGCATTCCAGTTCCTGAGATGGCAACTGGGAGCTCAGCACTCCCCTGTTGCTGTGCAGTCTGCAGGAAGAAGGTGTATGTTTATGGCTCTGGGGTTTTTTTCTTTCTCAGAAAACCTGTTTTTTTAATGGGAGAATGCTTCTATTCAGAATGGAGCAGAGTCAGGATACATATTTACCTCACCACCAGAGTTGTTGATGAGCACTGTGTAATTTCCAGTGCTTCCAGTGAAGGCTGAGCTCTAGGACATTTTTAGGAGGAAGGCTGGGAGGCCATTGCTGCCTTTGTCTAATAACAATCTTTGATTACCTTAGGTTGGTTTGACCTTTTTAGCCACTGAACTTTGAGGAAAGCTTTTGTGGGTTGCTACTCCATTACAGGCCATGCAAACAGCCTTCCTCCTCTGCAATATAAGCCTGATCGTGCCTGGAAGGGGAGTGGGAACTTCGGGAACCTGCTCCTGCTGACTGCAGGAGAAAGCAGGAAAAAGAGCATTGAATGCTGGTGCCTGGTCTTGTCCGTCAGGTTACAGTGCACAGGAGGTGTTGGAGGAAGCAGTTTCTCCCTAAACACCTCCAGTCCCACGTTTTCTGGGAAGGGAAGAAGTGACAGTCTAAATGGAGTCATCTTGTGGACTGGCACTGGCTGCTCAGTGACCTGCTGGGTCTTGTTGACTTGCCGGAGGAAGCACCCCACAGTTGTGAATGAGCTTGCTGATGGATTTAGCCTGTGCCTTTGAGGGCTGCAGTAGGAAAGAGTGGTTGGAGCCCCTTAATCTACAGCCTTTCCTTATTTATTTGGAGGAAATGGGGCTGGAAAAGGCAAGATTATCACTATTCTGTATAACTTCTCTGCCTGAGCAAGTGGAGTTTAGTAAAGATATCTGAAATAGAGAGACACAAAGCTGACAGCATGCTTCAGGATGTTGGAAATGTTGGATGCTGTGATCGGAGGTGGTGATGGCACTGATGATTTTATTGCTGCTATTGCCAGTTCAGGTTAATTCTTTGACCTTTCTGAAGGTGCTGCAAACAGAGCAGGAATGGTCTCAAAGCAATTTGAGACTGTCTGCCCAAAACACGTGTGCACATCGGGTTAAACATTTCCTAAAGCATTCCTGAGACTTTGACATTCGTAAAGCTGGATAAGATACTGTTACCAGAGACATGACCTCGTTAGATTGATTCACTTATGGCTTGCATGCCTCAGTTTGCCTGCCAGAAAGAACTGAATATGTATTTGTTTCACGTAGGTTTGGATAGATCAGAGAAGTAAAGAAAGGGATTTTTAAATGTCCTTTTAAATAGTACATTCCTGTCATAATCTGTCAGGATTAGAGAAATAGAGGATGAAAACGAATGTAAGAGTCAAGACAGAAGTTGAAATAGGAAGGAACATCTAGTTTCATATTAATGGACTTAAATGCCTAGTTTAACTTTTGCTGGAAATTTTCCATTTTAACATGATTCTAGGTGTTAAGGAAGGTACAAGTGATAATTACAAATATATTCAAGCAATATCTCACTTATTTCCTATTTGCTAATTTTTTATCTATGGTTTAAAACAAAGAGTTGTTTTAAGTTTCCAAGTTATAAGTAAGCTAAGAATGAATAGCAGTGCAAATAATTTTTTTGTTCTATAAATAAGAATACATCTTTTTGTAACTTTCATGACAAGCACTGGATTCTGTGTACTGGAAAACAGTGGGAGTGCCTCTCTATTTAATCTTGTATTGGATGTATTTTAATTATGAACTTTGTTTTTGTTTCCTTCATTCAGAAGAGCATCTCTGTAATTCACTGTTGAATTACCAGTCTTGTATTTTATTAATGTATGGCATGGTATGAAGCTCCATGAGAATGACCAAAGATCTGCAAAATCTCACTCCACCCAGAAGTAATCAAGAGTCCTGTTATTTAACCCAGGCACAGAAAGCAAAGGGGGTGACAAATGGAACCTAAATGGTACCTTTATGGCAGGCACTTGGGGATGCATCTGTTTACAAAAGTTTAAGTTGTGCAAAATGAGAAACGTCTTTTTTGGAAGGAGGGGAAGCTTGTTTTTCATTTAATGAAAGAATTACTGGCATATCATCCCACTGGCAGCAGTGGAATCTGCTTGTTGGCAGTCGCTGAAGAGAACATCCCATTTTGATTTAAAGATTATTTTCCGCTTCAAACAAATTCCTGTAGTGGTTCCCATGGTTAATACTGCACAGGAGTAGCAGAGCAAGTGATTTACAGTCAGCCCTGCTGTTTTATGAAGCATAGCCTTTTATGCATGTATTTTCCTTTTTTATATTTTTTTCTTTGTTACATCAAGGTGCTATGGTTTTCTTTGACTTGGACTTTGTGTTCAGCATACATTCAATGCCTGTTAACTTTACACTTTTTTGTGTAAAAGTTCAAACAACTAATAAGCAACTTGTCATTTGTTAATTATTTTTAACCCTCTAACCATGTGAGTGCTCAGTTGCTACCTTTAAATGCTTTGAAATTATTCCAGTTACTGTGGTGCTCTACCTTGTGGAAGCTTGTGTCATCCTCTGAGTTTTCCTCTGAGGAGCTTTCTCCTTCACTTTGTTGGTACAGAGGAACAATTTAAAGTTTTCTAATATAGAAGGACTGATTGTGTGGTTTCCATGCTCTCCAGTCTGACTTGAGAGTTCTTCGTTTTGCTGTTGCTCCCACCAAGGGTGCTTTAAAGAGTTTTTGGCAAAATCAGGGAATGGATGCAGAAAGAAGCTTTGTGCTGAGAAAAAGTGCTCTGAAGTTAGGATGTAGCTGTTCCGTGGATGACTGTGCAGCACCCAGTTTGGCCCAGACTTGCCAGCTATTTGGTTTCCAGTTAGCTGCAGGTTAGTGTGCTGTGCTGGCCCTTTAGCAATGTGGGTTGCTGTGGATACAGTGAATTGGCAGGATGACTCCCACAGTAATCCCTCATGGCTCCGGGGATGGGTGGGAGCAGACAGTGCTGTTCAGATTTGTGTTCTGCCAGATCTCCAGTACATCCCATGTGTGTTTTGTGATAAGAATTTTTCAGAAGTGTTCCAGAAGGCCGGTTTGAGCCTGTGATGTTTTATCTGAAGATTTTCACTCTAAAGGGAGGGGAAAGGGGAGGAAAGAGAGAGAAAGGCTTCTGTTGTATGTCAGGGAGCTCTGCCTGAACTCTTGGCATCTTAGCCCGGTGGCTCTGCTAAGCCCAGTCGTGGGCATGATTTACTCTGTGGGTCTGCCTTAGGACAGACCAAAAGGATCCCACCTGCTCCCCCACATCTGCAGTGCTCTTGCCATATTTCCATGCTGCTGTTGTGTTCAAAAAGTGCCAGCCTTTCCTGAAATTTCAAATCTTCTTTAAATTTGAAGTGTTGTTTGCACCAAATGGAACCCTGCTCCATCTTCAGTGACATTTCATGTGAATTAGCAGCTCTGCAGATCTAATAAGCTACGGTTTTCTGTCTTAGGGTGGAATATTGTGTCCTGCTTTTTTCTCTTTAGAATGGCCCTGAGGCTTTATATCATAACTACACTGGTGGGTGCTCACCCAGTCATCTCAACCTCTTGTTTATTGACTTTGCAACTCTTGATTTTATAACTTAGCTCAAATTAAGGTTTTATTAATGTACGTAAGTGTGTAAATATTTGGAGATTTATATGAATGTCAAATGGCTTTAACTGTCTTAAAAGATTATTATTTGCTACTCACTGATCTGTTCTACTGTTGTCTGTAGTGCTTCTTGTTGCAGAAATTTTTGCATCCTCTAATGAAACTCATTTGTCCTTTGTCTCATGCTGGTGGCCATTAACTGAGGCCTTCAACCTGATCTGCAAGACTGACACAAATGAAGCAGTTGCAGTGTGGGTGCAACCTGGAAATTTCTAAATTTTTATGTTTTAAATTTAATTTTCCTAATAGTGGATTGAACTAAGGGATAGAAATTTTGTAAGCTTGAATGACCTCAGAGATAGGATTTTTTTTTTGAGTTAGAAGTCCTAACTTGCATGCTTCTATTATTTTACCCCAGAGCTTACTTGCTTTTTTCTTTTTATTGCTGATGCTGATGTGACTCATCAATCTGGCTACAGAAATCTAACCCATGCTTTTTTTTTCTTTAGGCACTCAGTGTTACTGAAACTCTGATCAAACCTTTGGAAAGATTTAGGAAAGAGCAGCTAGGAGCTGTAAAGGTTTGTTCCTCCTTGCCTTTATAAGTTTGTTTAATTTGCCTACTTGAGTTGCATTGTATTAATGACATGTAATTGGCAGAAACATATTGATGTTTGTATTTCATGTGTTCACACTGTTTTTGTTTCTACTTTGAGAACTTGCTTCAGAAACAAATGGAATGTCTCAAGAAGAGAAGAATGTGTCCTTTTCTTTCCTTCTCCCCACCTCCCTTATCTCCTCTGTCTGGAATAGGAACAATCCTGCTAACAGCCTGCTCTCCTTCCTAATGGGTAACCTGGTTCTGCTGTGTATTTGCTTGCAGTTGCAAAATCAAAGGCTGAAAAATATTAACTACCTTAAGGAGTTTGCTCATCCATATGCTTTTAACTGCATTTTTGCCACCTGCAAGTGAAAATTGTCTTTATTTCATTTTTTATTTTGAATAAATAACTCATTGGCTCTGTATGCATGGAAACAATGGGGATGAAGAGGCTAAGGACAATCTCTCATTCAAAGTATTTTTGATAAAAGTGTTTGGTCATTTTTTTAAGATTGCCACTAAGTTGCGTATATTAAAAAAAAAGCAAGTGAACTTCGTGTATTAAGTACAGATTAGATTTGGATAAAAGTAACAAGGACAAATTTGTTCCTGTTTACCTTCTTGCAGTGAGAAAATTAGGTGCTTATTAAAAAAAATAGAAAAGAAAGAAACCAGCATTTTATTACAGTCGTCTGTTGTAAAACTCAATACATTTTCAGAATGCCTGCATATGTTTTATTTTATAATTGCATGATTTCATCACCAGTGATACTTAGTAGCTAAGACAATGTTTCACTTATGAGAGCACTATACATTTTGACTTTGGCCGGAATGATTAACATGTTCTTCATATGATTTCAGTGTTCATGGAAATGCTCTGTTGATCATAAATCCTTTCAGTTCAATGGTACAATGAGCTTTGTGTAATTTTATGGACTTGAGAGAAGTATATTAGGTGACCCAACCAAAACACAATAAAAACTTGGACTGTAATATAGCCAGTCTTCCAAGGAAAGAGAGAATTTGTTCTGAATGTAACCTATTGTTACAGAAGCAGCTGTGTAATGAATGCATTATTTCAACAGTATTTTTGCTGTTGAAGAATATTGCTGGTTTTTTGGGGGCGAGAACTCTGTTAAATTATATCATATTTTCACTCATTTCTTAGTCAGAATCCTTTCCCTGACACTTCTAACACAAATTATTCACACGGTCTACATCTGCTATTTTGTTTGTATGGATATTTTTTCCTTGTCTCCCTGCATACTGTTTCTGTGAATATGTAGCTTTTATTTCTGATCTAAACTTACTTTTTTGACAGAATTCTCAATGACCTTTAAATAGAAGTCTAACTTAATTGTGTAATGTTGAAATAAAAACCCTCTAAAAACATTTAGCTCTTGGAATATTCTTAACTGAATATTTATTCAACATAATCAAAGCACTGGCACTGGAAATATAACTCTGCTTAGCTCTGAAAACCAGGCTATGGCATCTAGTGGTGAAATATATCTGCAACATTGTGTAGTATTTGCTTGAGGAAAGATTTAAGCTCTACCATTACAAAATAAAAGTTGAATCTGCTGCCTCAGATTTTTTTTCTGCATCTTACATCCCCTGCTGATGAAATGGTCTGAGTTAAGCTTAAGAAGAAAAAGAAGAGGAGGAAAGTTTAGCTTCATAGAAATGGAAGCTGAGACTGTCATTGAACTCTTGCTTAGTGAAAGGTGTTGTGCACTAATCCTGAGCTGTGTGTGTAAAGTTTCTGGCTTTGCCTGTTAAGAAGTTAAGAGAACTGTGTTTTATTTTTCTGGGAGCATTAAATGTTCACCACATCAATGGAAATTTTGCTAATTTAAGCACAAAGATTCACCTCTTTCCCTGCACTCTTTCTTCCTAATTCCCCATATTGCTAATATGTTATCTCTAATCACCCTGATACCATATGCATATCTTCATGTTTCTCAGTTGATAACAAATATTGGGGCTCCTTTTTTAAAGGAAATTCTGAGTCTCATAGTGGGGAAAAAAAAATTTTGGTGAAAGTCCTTGCTGAGAAGCAATCCTAAACAGCCTCTTTAATGCAGTGCCATCTTCAGAATGTAATGGTTCAGAGAACAAAAATGTGTGTCTCTTATAATACTGTATATATAGTGTTATTCAAAATGAAAGGTTAAGAGAAGGAAAAAAGAGTAATTATGTCTGTAGAGTTTAGCGAGGGGTTTAGGTAAAATACATTTAAATGTGATTTCAAATTTACAGATGAGGAAAAATATTTTAATTGATTTTGCTTATTTGAGGTTATTTTCAACTGCAATTATAATATCCTAAAAATAGCTTCAAATCTGGTTGGTTGAATTAATGAATACTGATTTTTGCCTTAATACACTGTGTTAGGAAACTGGAACTGAGGAATCAATTTGTTTTACAATATCTTCTACTAAATTAGATTCAGAAACTCAGATTTCCTTAAAAAATGTCATGACTGTCCCTCTTCCAATACATTGCTTTTGGTGGCCAGAGAAATGGATTTGCATTGTGCAAATGATATTCATATGTGTCTGTGAGAGTTTCTCTTTTGATACTATGATATTAAGTTTCATGGAGCTTTTTCTCTCTCTCTTTTTTTTTTTTTTTTTTTTTTTTTTTTTTTTTTTTTTTTTTTTTTTGCCATGGGCACAATAAAATTCTGGTAGAAACAGGAATTCAGCACAGAGGTTGTTGTATAGCTTTAAAATGAAGAAAACCTATTGAATATAGAGGTGTATTTCCTTTGGGCGTTGAGCTGTTGGAACTTTTCCCTTGTCAATTTTAGCAAGTTATTTTTTTCAGTGAAACTAGTGTTTCCATTGAAGGCCTTTTATCCAAAAACAAGGTGGTGTGGATGGTCCCTGAAAGTAATGAAAAATGTAATAAATCAAGAAGAGGTCAGGTTTTTTTCTTTTTTACCTTAGAAGATGGAAGCATCTGTGTGATAAGCTACACCATAATGACATGATGGGATTTCATTTCAAGTTAGCCTTTAAATTAATTTTTTTAATGACATGGAGCATATTTTTCTCTACTTACTTAAAGCTATGGTATTTTTTTCTTTTTGTTTCTGATTAACCAGAATTTTAAAAGAAGAAATAGTACACTTTTATATTTACATGGTTGCCACTTTGTTTCTGTGTCTAGGAGGAAAAGAAGAAGTTTGATAAAGAGACAGAGAAAAACTACAGCTTGTTAGAAAAACATTTGAATTTATCAGCCAAGAAGAAAGAGCTACAATTACAAGAGGTATTGTTGCCTCTCTTTTTCTTTTTTGTACAAGCTGAAAGCTTTGGAATAGGTAAATATACTTATGCAAATGCAGAAAAAACATTCTTAGTGGTAAAACAAAAAGAATTTCTCATCTGAAATGGTTGATGAGAAAATCAGTATTTGCTGAACTTAGTACCTCCACCATTTCCCAAATCAAGGGTTTTGTGTGTGTTTGAAGCCCTGAGCATCATGTAATTTTTTTATATATAATTAAGGGAATAGCAAAGTGCAAACATACTGTGAAAAATGCTGAATTTAGTACAAGTCTTTACCACTGATGTAATTTGCATTGCATTGTTAGTATTGACTAAGTGTCCTGTGATAATACTTTATGCAGAGAACAGCAAGACTTTTATTCCCAAATGAAGTGGATCTGTGCCTTTTCTTTTTCTTACGTTTTGAAGATTTGTTTTGGGATTATTTTGAGTAGTGCTATAAAAAAGTTTGTTGACAATTTATAACTGATCTGTTTTGCCTGGCATTCCTTCTGTCCCTCTGGGTTTATTATCATCATCAACTTATTTGTAATAGTTTTTATTTCTGGAGCAATAGCAAATAGTATGTGAGAAGACTGCAGAGAGAACTCGCAGAGACTTGCTGCAGCCAGAAGGAATTTTTTTCCCCCAGATAAATGTAATTATATCAGAATTATTAAGGCTTAGACTATAAAAAAACTTAATATTTTCTTCAGCGATAACTCCTGTCCCCCATCCCAAATATTCTATGCCATTTTTCATAAAAATGGTTAATGTAACTGGCAAAGTTACCCAGGAACTTCTCTGTTCTTGAGTTTCCCCAGGATGTCACTTCACCGTGCTGTTTTTGCAACATAGACCCTAAAATGTGTAAACAAGTGTCTTTTGGGGAGTTGAGTTGTCCCGGTGAAGTTACTGGGCATGGCTCATGTGTCAGGACCTGTACTTTTGTCAAACTCATCAGCTGCCAAAGAACTTGATGTAGAGAAAATGATAAAGGGCTGATTATGATCGCTTGATGAAATATGGTTCTTGATAGCAAACCTGAAATGAGACCTAACCTCAATGGAAAAATACATAACGCCTGTAGGAGGCATTTTGAAGCTGTATCAAATATAGCCTGAAGCTTTAGAGCATGTGTGAAATCCAGAATGAGCAAATAGATTTGTTTTAAATGTCCTTCAAAGTTTCATGAGCAGAACTTCTGAAATTCTTCAATCAGGCTCCTGCATCTGTATGTTTAATTTTGAAATATAAATGTACTAACAATTAAAGAAAAAAGGCCCTTGTAGCATGTTGTCAGAGGAAAGAGCAAACAATTTCTTGCACAAGTTTAGAGAATAGGTGTATACATAATTGCCTCATAATGTATATAATTTAGTTTTATTCACGTCTAGCTGTGTCAGTTCCTGACTGGAGTAAATAGTGCAGGGATAAATTTGACAAAAGTTTGATGAAAAACATGCCATGTTGTGGAGTGTGTCTTAACATTAATGTAACTTTTGACTCTCTTGGTGGAGGGGTATTCCTGTAACTTCACTCTGATGTGTGTTTTCTGTATTTCTTCAGCAGTACACAAATACAACTTGCTGGGGGCATAGGGAGGCTCATGCCTCAAAAAACTGAGAGATGTGATAGTTTATTAGCAGGGAAACTGAGATAAAGCAATAAAATGGCTGTGTTGGATATTGTATTCTGGGGTGTGTGGTGAGCCACATGTCCTCGAAGATCCACTTCAGAGTCTCTTTCTAGGCTGTTGTGGTACCCTTCATGTGTAGATGATTTAGAAGCACATGTATATATGATTTAGAAACACAATTCCTGTGTTTATAGGCTGACAACTCAAACAACTCCACAGTTTATGGCATGCATCAAAATGGCATGGCTTGTTGAAACACATTTGCTTACTGAAATACTTACCAGGGCTTTATTTATTTAATGGCATTTGTGGTTATGCCCCTTTAACTGCTAAGAGCTTTCTAGCACAGAGCAGTAAAGCCAAGCATGTCTTAAGGTAAAACTGTCTTAAATCTAATTTGGCTTATCCTCTTAGAGCACAGCAGTCACTGTTCTGCCTGAAGGATGTAGTCTCAGTATTTAAGAGAGTCTGATAGTAAGTCTTGTCCTTTCACCTAACCCTTTCTCCACTTTCTTTAGTAATTCAGTGTAGAAGCATTTTGTATTATCTTTGTGGGCGAAGACTAAGTCTTAGTTACTTAGAGTAACCTTTTATAGCTTTTCTTTAATGTATTTTAATAAAAGTTTCTGTCACCCGGTTTTAAGATTAATTTAAACAAATCTTACATGTACCTTAAATAATAACTTCATAAAATAATACATAGACGATAGAAAGTGAAATATTTATATGCAGATGGATGGCAGCTGAAATGTAAACTGAAATGTAAAACTGTTCAGCATCAATATGGTGTTGGCATTTCTGCAAAGCTGTGCTAAATATCAGCTGCAGGTAATAAGGCTGCATTTCTAAATATTTGTTGCTCTATGGAAACTTGTGAAGTTTGTACCAAGTGAGCTTTTTCTCTATTGCATTTCTTGCCAGTCAGAGTGAGCACAGGTGTGGGATGGGTACAACAGCATTCTGACTATTTACAACAGTTATTTGGGTTATAACAAACAGCACCACCACTTTAGTTTTCAAAAATAACATTTTATTCCTTGGTTTGATTGGAGAGATGATTTCCCCCTTTTCGGATGGAAGATGCTTTTAGCTCCCTCTCTGTTTGGGCAGGTACCTTTACAATGCTATGAAAAGTTGGATTCCCTAGAAACAAAGCTTGAAGAGGTGTTACTGGAATTTTTCTAAAATATCTAGCCTCATGATTCAAAACAACATATATTACCTAGTGAAAGGGAATTGCTACTGCTGTTTAAAAGTAAATGAATGATCTGTGTTGTAACAAATCCCTCAAGTATGGTGAAAATTATCTGCTTGCCCCTTGTATGCATGTATCATCCTGAAGCTGTCTGCAAATTGTCTGTGAAACTTCACGAGGTGTGCTCTGTGTGCAGGCAGATAACCAAGTGGAGCAGAATAGGAAACACTTCTATGAGCTGTCCCTTGAGTACGTGTGCAAGTTGCAGGAGATACAGGAGCGGAAGAAATTTGAGTGTGTGGAGCCTGTAAGTATCTGTGAATTCAACCTACTCTGCCTTTCCTAAGGGATGGAGAAGGAATGCAACTGGACAAAAGCCAAGCTCTGTTTTCTGGAAAACACTACCAGTTGTGTGACTTAACAGAATTTAAACCAACTTGGTGCGTCTGCACAGATTCCTCGTGCAGATAAACTTAACCAGGCATCTCAAAGTCTACCTCAGTAATTAGAGCTGATTTGGACCCACTGATGTTGATTTTCAGAAAATGTGTGAAACCTTTTGTTGTACTGCAAGAACCACAATTCACAATCTGAGACAGAATAGAGGATGTTGGTGTCAGGATTCTTGCCTTGGGTTTTCTAACCAACAAAATGTTATTGCTGACTAATGCAAGGAATCTAATATACATTATGAAGGTTGGACTTAGAGGCCTGCTAGTAAAAAAATGCAGACATAAATCAATTAACAGGGTGCTGCTGGATAAGAAGCCCATTATTGGATAGCCTGATATGTTTAATTTCACTTGCAATTGAATCTCTGCAGAAATCAAGGGGCTTCATTGAATTTCAGTGACAATCCTACGTGCACTGACCAGACTTCCTTAAATCTATGAGAAGAACGTATTCTAAATTTTCTGAAATGTGCATTGGCTTGGTGGTATAATTAAAAATTTCTCCAACAACAGGAGAACAGTAAATGTAATACTGAGATAAAGGGAGAATGGATTGTAGAAGCAAATTCTATTCACTCATGATCTGAAGTCTGTTGTTTTGGGCCAAGTCTGTCCTTTTATTCTGATACAGTTGCTTTAATCCAGTAATGAAAAAAGTTCCCAATGACCCTAATTGAAATAGCTGGTCATTATGGAAGTAATAAGAAGTGTCTATTTTAATATCGATAATTCCTGTATGAAAAAAAATGGCTAAAATCCTTAAGGGGGAATAAATTGCTGCAATTATATTAGCATTGTTTAAAGAATGGGAAAATGCTGTGAAAAAATGGTTGTGTGGGGGCTTTTTTGTGTAGATGTTTTGGTTTTTACTTTTTAAAAAAATTTTCTAGTTTTTAGGTTTTTTTAATCCTAAGTAGTTTTGCATTTGGTTATTGTGTTTCAGACCATTTGAAATTTCTTAAGAGCCAAACTAGAGAAATGAATCTGCAAATTACGTTCTTGCAACGTGTTCCTTTCTCATTTTTGAAAGCTCCTTCTGGATGGGGCTGAACTTTGCTGCTTAATTTGTACTTGAAATTTACGCTAGACTAGAAAGCTGAAATTATTTTGTACCAAATTCTTATTCCCTTTTCCCCTAATAATACTTGAAGTTGATGTAGTTTTTTGCATTTTTGACAATGGTTTACTTGATATGACTTCAGGCTTTCTTAAATATATTATTTGGCTTGTTCTCTTTAGAAAGTTGTTCTTTTATGTGTCACTTGCTTTGTTCCAGCAACCTGAACTAAACAGGAGAGTTAGACAGGACTGCACCTCATGCTGCTGCCAGTGTAGTACAACTGGTTTGTTCTTTTAAATTGAAATACTCAAGTCAGAATATGCTAAGAGGATCACTTGTTGGTTCTGACAGAAGGTCAGATTTGTGCACAAAAAGCTGCAATGGGGAAAGCTTCCTTCTTCCAGCAAACCAGATGACTGATGTGGAAGTCATCTCCACGTGGTCATTAGCAGAGAAGGGAATGACCAGGGAAATGGTGACTAAAAGACAGAATGATCATTACCTCCTTGTGCACAAATACGTGTTCCAGACATCATTGGTATCAGAGCAGCTGTAGGAAAACATTACATAGGAAAGTTTGGGAACAGGGGATATACATTCCCTATGGCCAAATGGAAAGTGGAGATCAGTTGTGAAACTCCCGAGAGAGGATCATCCAAAAATGTCTGTATACATAGATCATCACTTGGATTTAAATATTACTCATAAAATGTAGGTATTAGTGGAAATTTGTTTTAAAATAATCATTTTGTAATCTATCTTTCCAAAAAAGCCTATGTGCAGCAATTGTATTCAAGTAATTGGAGTTTTTCATTCTAACAAGTCTTTTATTTCTGTTTCAGGTGCTATCATTTTTTCAGGGTTTGTTCACTTTCTATCACCAGGGATATGAACTTGCTAAAGACTTCAATCATTACAAAATGGCCCTGCAGATAAATATACAAAATGTAAGTGGAGTCTGCTTTTGTGAGGAAAATCGCTTGCTGAATTTGCTGCAAGTGCAGTATCTGAATTGCCAATAGTTAGTTCCATGTGAGTGCATTGCCTGTGAATTTTGGGGATATGGTGCCATCTCCTGGATAACCAGCCACATCACTGGACAAATCATCCCTAATTCCAGTGAGTTCTTTGGAATTTGTAATAATACTGTAAAAAACAAGCATGAAGTAAAAGGCCCCCCCTCCTTTTTTTTTGGTTTGTTTTTTTTGGTTTTTTTTTTTTTTTTTGAGAGAGAAATAGCGCAAGGATTATTTAAAAACTAATGAAGGCTGTTAAAAATGCATACAACACTGGATTATTCAGAGTATGGGTAATGAAATACCAAAGTTTTCAGTGTTTTGGGTGTACTTTGAAATTAAGTATGTGGTGGTCATATTTGAGGGCCATTTCCTTATGGGGTTACATTATCCATAACTAAGAAAAGGGAAGAAAAACAGCTGATCACAGCAGTGTGGAGTTTCTGTTTGTCTTGCAGCAATCTTTTCAAACAAGACCATCCCTGTTGGTTTGGGGTGCAGAACTGTGTGAGAAGACTTGATGTTAGCACCCATGGCGTATTTGACAAAATGATGTGTTCCTTCAAGGACAGGCTAACGGGGGCCACCACTAGCTTAGTGTGCCCTCACCCCAAACTGCATAATGTGATCTGGACTGGGAGAGCAGGAAGCAGGCTGAAGCAGTGGGACTGACGGAGTCACTAGTCAGATGGTGTTTGCTTCCTTGAGATTTGTTGAAGAATAAAACTTGCTCAGAGGAACTTGGGTGTGCCAGAGGCCTGTTGGTATTTTATACATACCTTACATACTTTACTGCAAACAATCAATTCCTGATGGTGCATTTGTTTTGTTGACCTCTGAGGGCATCTGGAATTAAGACACAGAAACTACTTCTTGGAGAGGACAGTCTGTTTTTAGAAATGGCTTAACTAGCAGGGAGGCGGAAGGGCAGAAGAGAGGATTACAGTTGTAATGCACAGTGACGTGATTCGTGTGTCACAATACCATTCCTTTAATTTTCTTCCTGTATGTTCAAGTGTCAAGTTTCCTTCTGAGAAACTTTCCTTTTGTTGTTTGGTTTGAGAAGGGGAATTGATTAGTGGTAACTTCATAAGGAGTCTTTTTTGGCAGAAGTCAGTGCTTGTGGGGTAAATGTCAGGCCAGACTTCCTTCTTTTGTGTGCTTAGCTTAACAGAGTGAGGAGCAGCATAGAGGGGAGCTGATGCAGAATGAAACATGAGAAGGAAGCTGTGATACAGTTTTAAGATCTGGGTTTCAGAATACAGATGGAAAAGAGCCAGTGGAGTGATCTGAAGAAGTGATGAGCAGTAAGAAAGCAAGCTAATCTCAGCAGCTGCATTTTCAATTGACTGAATGGTATCACAGTACGTCCCACCAAATTCTGAAGAGCTTGAGCTTTGCAGCTCAAGTTTTATGAATAGATAGAGGCTGTAGAGAGAAGGGAGAACAAGGCTCAACAACTGTCTGAGGTAAAAGGGGAATAGAAGGAAGCATTTGAAAAGATTGTGAGAGTATGTGACACATTCTCCTCTGCTGGAGATCAACAAGACATCCCAACGGAAAAACGAACTGGGGTTTGCCTGCGGTACAGCTGAGCTGCTGGCAGAACACTGGATTGATATGTTAGAAATTGAAGGGTACAAGATTCAGTACAGAGAGCCTAGCTGGATATGGAGAGATTTAAGTTGCCAGTATAAATATAGTAGTAGTTGCCTTCCCTTTCATCCAGGTTGTCTTTACTGTGAGAATTATCCTATGAATTTCCTCTCCATACCCTGCCCCAAACCCTGCCTTCTTCTCACTGCCCCTCTACTCCCCTCAAACAGAAGAAAGAAAAAGACCCACCCCAGCCTTGTAGCCCAAGCTCTAGAAAGCTGATTCTTCCAAAAGTCATGTTATCTTGTATGCGTTGTCCTGGGGAAAAGACAAAATAGGTGAGGCAGCATTTTCAGAAAAATAAAGGTGCTTTCAGAAAGCAAAAAGACACATAAGCATGCATCTAGATTTAGAACTTTCCTCAAACCACATGTACCAGCTAGGGAAAGTACCAGCTTGAAATTTAAATGTATGTTTTCAGTGTTTGCTGTTTGGACAGGTGTGTATGTAGAGAAAACCAGGTATTACCATGATTGTTTTGGTTTTATTTGCTCATTGACCAATTACCAGTGTTTTTCAGACCAAGCGGAAGAGTGTCTTGTGGCAGGTGTGAGCTACTCTGTTGTTTTGTGTGGTCCTGTTGTATAATTTATGGGTGGCATGGTTACTTTCTGATTGTTTTTGCTAAACAATCTATTTATTCTGATAAATGTTCCTCTTCTGGCACCTTGCAGACTTTGGAATAAGTGACATTCAGGAATAATAATCAACTGAACTTTAGAGGTTTTTTTGGGTTGTTTTTGCATGCTTCTGCTTGTGTGTGGTCAAAACATGTGGCACATATATAGTCTCAATCCGTATACATTGTTGATGACCTTCCTGACACTTTTTCCTCAATAACCGCAGAAAATCCTCTACTTCTGACAAGTAAAGGTCTCATGAATTAAGCCAATATATGTAGTAATATTTTTCTAGTGGAAATTTCAATATTCAAATTCATTTTGCACTCAGTGTTCCATTTCTCTCTGAAGAGGTCAGTGCATTGTTTTAGAAACCTACTCCGGCAGTCTTAGTGTGCTTTCCACAATCACAGCAGCTGCTATCTAAAGCCCACGTTAATTTGGAAGAATATCAGAAAACTTGGAGAGTAAACATGTATATGTCCTAAAACGGCCTGAATCCTTGTCTCATTTTATAGTTATTTGTGGTGGGTTGGCCCTGGCTGGATGCCAGAGGCCCACCAAAGCTGCTCTATCACTCCCCTCCTTAGCTGGAGAGTTTGTGGATTGAGATCAGGACAGGGAGACCAACTACAGACCAATTACAGGCAAAGCAAACTTGTCTGGGAGAAATCAGTTTAATTTATTACCAGATTAGAGTGATGAGAAATAAAACCAAATCTTAAACATGCCTTTCCACCAGCCCTCCCTTCTTCCCTCAGAGGTGCAGGGGAGTGAGGGTTACAGTCAGTTCTTCACATGATGACTCTACTGCTACTTCCTCCTCAGGGGGAGGACTCCTGACACTCTTCCCCTGCTGCAGCATGGGATCTCATCTCTCCCTCTTGAGACAGTCCTGCACGGGCTTACCCAATGTGAGTCCTTCACACGGGCTGCAGAACACAGCTGCCTCCCCATGGGCTGCACCAGGGGCTGCAGGGGAAGCTCAGCTCCAGCACCTGGATCACCTCCTGCCCTTCCTTCTGCACTGACCTTGTTGTAGAGCTGTTCCTCTCACATATTCTTGCTCCACTCTCTGGCTGTAGTTGGCATTGTGTGGTTTTTCCCTCTTAAATATGTTATCCTAGAGGCTCTACCATGGTCACTGATCAGTGGTTGGTCTGTCTTGGAGCTGGCTGGCACTGGCTCGATGGGGCATGGAAGAAGCTTCTCTCACCTTCTCACAGAGGTCCCCTCTGGAGCCCCCCGTCACCAAAACTTTACTGTGCAAACCCAGTGTGTGATTACAACTCCTATCTACCAGGAAGAGTAAGTCTCTCTTCCACTCTTATTACCAAAGGGTTTTTGCTGTCTCATTTTAGACACGAAATCGTTTCGAAGGAACAAGGTCAGAGGTAGAAGATCTCATGAACAAGATCAGAAGAAATCCTCAGGAACATAAAAGAGCAAATCACTTCACGATGGAAGGCTACCTCTACGTACAGGAGAAAAGTAAGGTGTATTTTGTATTCCACAGTGCCCATACTGGGCATACAGGCAAGTCTTATCTCTACAGGTAACATGAAGATGCAAAGAATTTATGGTTGAATAAAGAGTCATCTGAGTAAATGTTCAAAGTCTCTAATAGCATTGTTACTGTGGCTCATAAAAAGAATATGGAGCTGGAAGTGTGACAGTTTTTAGTGAAAGTGACTGAATTCTGGGAAGTTTTGTTTGACCAAAGAATGGATTTCATCTTATTTTTAATCCCTTATTAATGACCTCTCCTAGAACTGTCAAAGATTTGTTGTCAGCTAGCAACGTGAGTTGTCAAATTAGCCTCTGAAAATTGGGCTAGTTGAGTATGATGAAATTGAGTGTCATTTCCTTGATTCATTGATACACTTTCATTACCTAATTGTGATGATAAGGTCAAATGAAGCAGGCTATATGTTAGGTAGCTGGTGTTAAAATTCTTGCTGTGAAGGTGCATGTCACACAAATCATATCCTGTCAACACTTCAAACAATTATAAATCTTTCTCACACTAGTAAAAAAGCCAAACAAGATGCAGAGCTCTTGCTGCTCAAGGAATGACAATTTATTGTAATTTATTATTTATTTTTAAACGTCTTGCATAAATCATATTTTTAAGATGTTTGCCCTTATAGAGTGAGAAGATTCATTTGCAGATATATTTTTTAGGAAAAGTAAAGTAATAGAAGAGAGGAGATACAAAGGGTCAGAGTTCAAGTTTGAACAGTTAACATGAAGGTGCAAATCTCAGCAATACTACATGCAGTAAGCTGGGTTCTAAAGTAAGTGTATTTGTATAGCGTATGCACTGATTGATAGGAGAGAGTTCTTGTATCAGAAGCTGTGATCAGACCTGAATCAATAGCTTGTGTAGAAGTTGCAACAGAGGTGTGGTAATCTGTGGTTATTTAGCTTCAAGTTACCAGGTGTAAATCTTGCTTTCTGTGTTTTGCTAAATAAAGTTTCAAAGGGATATTTACCTTATAGGGAAAAATAATTTTGTCTGTGGTAGTGAGACAAGGATGTGTTAATAATTCTTTCCATTTCTCATGAAGCATAAGTGTGAAATACAATGTGCATCAGCTTTTAGAATAGTAAGCAATGGTTAACATTTGTGTTATGTTGTATAATATTCTTAATTTGTACCTTTGCTTTAAATACTGCATTATTAGGAATTAAGTAGGGCTCTTAAGTATCATTTTAGAAAGGAGGAGAAGAAAATGCAGAAACTGGAAAAAGTACATACTATTTATTGCTTTTGTGTTATGTAGGGCCTGCTCCCTTTGGTTCCAGTTGGGTGAAGCACTATTGCATGTACAGGAAAGAGACAAAGAAGTTCTCCATGATCCCATTTGAACACAGATCAGGAGGGAAAGTTGTACGTATATTTATATATTCTACTCTTACACTTGTCCTGTATCAAGATCTGAGAATGTTTCCAATAAGATGTGTCAAGTACTTTCTCTTTCTACCCTTGTTGCCCCTTTCTTTTTGGTCTTCCCTCATGCAATTCAGTCTGCCATTTAAGAACATTAAATGCAACAATCCTAAAGTACTGGATGGATTACCAGATAAGAATTCTCTAGACTTTTCAGTTGCTCCCTTTTAGAAGATCAGAGGACCTGGCACAGATAACATGCAATGTTTCACCATTTAGAATCCTGTTTATCCATGAGGCCTTTAACTTATTAAAGCATAAATCAGGAAAATATAATAGACTTGGAAATTTCTTTCTTACATGCTCCAGCTGGATTTTTCTTTTGGAGATGTAAGAGCTAGAAGTTGGACTAGAACAGTGGATTTTCATAGAAATATAATTTGTACTGATAACTGTATGTCATTTCAGATATCTGATATCATCTAAAATACTCAAGACTCAAGACTTTGTCTATCTTTAAATGGCTTTAATTCCTACTGAAATAGTTGGGAATTGATGGCACTCGGTACCTTTAAAGATGTCACATTAAATGAATGTATTAAGAGGGATAAAATGCATTTTGTTGCAAAGAAAAAGGATATCTGAATATGGAAACTAATGCTTGAGCCAATATGCCTGTAAATGCAGCACCCTGCTCTGTCTTCAAATTTGGTTAAAGAAAATCATGTTTTTGGAATTTTAATCAAGTTATTATATCCTATTAGTTTCAGCAGAGGGGAGATGGCTTTCATAATTTTGAGGACTCTCTGTATTTACGAATATATTGAATTTGGAAGAATCTTTCAAAAGCTTTGGAAAAACCTGATGTACTGAAAATTAGTGGTGTTTGGTTTCCTTAATCACTTCAATACTTCTATGAGTTTTTTATCCTAATTTACTCTAATTGTAATAAGCCATTTTATTTAATATGGTATGTAGTATGTGTGTCTGAGCATTCAGCCTTCTAAAACACCTATGAAGCCATTTCTGCTGTATTAAAAGATCTCCCATTTGGAAACCCCTGCAGTTACTCCTTCAGTGACAGCCTTCTATGTCTGGAGATGCTGAATAAGACAATAAATAAGTAAAATGTACAATTAATCCTGAATTAATCTGGTACAACTCATGCAGCATTCACAGATGAGTTTGTGATTCCTGGGTAAAATAAAATCCTGGTGTTGGTCTTAAAGAAAGAAAGAACTGGTTCTGTAAATCATGTTTACAGATAGTAAAGAGCACTTCCTTTGTTCTACTTAGTGTAGCAATGGCCTTTACTATGGAAATCGCTCTGGCTGACATAAAATGGGAAAGGTCTCTCAGTGTCCTTATATTGTAACAAGCACAAAGTATTTTTGTTAGTTTAGCTTACTGTGGTACTGAGTCATTCTGTAAAGTACCAGCTAAAATGTACTCAATATTTTTAGATTTATGCCACTTAAATGACTGTAGAATTTGTGTTATTGTGTAGAAAAATGAACTGCAAACATGGGTGAATTCTTTTTCAAGTGTCAGGGTTTTTTTCAGTATAGCCTATTACTTTAATTTAAATTTACCTTGCTTGGCTTGTACAGCTGGTTTACTGGAGCTTATAAAAACTTATAAAAACTGGGTCAAGCTTATAAAAACTTTCTTTTCACAGGGTGATGAGGAACTCTTCGTCCTTACGTATTGTACCAAAAGAAATACAGATACAATAGACAGGCGATTCTGTTTTGACTTAGAAGCTTCAGACAGGTAAGCTTGTGAAGAACACTAGGAATAGCTCTTTCTAACTAGTAGTTAAAACTGCTGCAAAATTACTGTTCCATTTTCTTCTGATTTATTCGATCCTCAGTCAGAATTCCAATGGGAAAGGGTCACTGGAGGAGCAGGCAAGCACTGCCATGGTTCACTGGGGTTTACCTCAGCTGTGTGTAACAGAAGCAGGGGAGAACTAAACTGAAATGTAGACATTGCCTGATCTCACATTAAAAAAAGCACAGAAAAAGTTAAGAGGAGCTATTAAGAGTTGTTATCACAGTGAAGAAACATGGCTTAAATTGAAGTACATACAGCTATTAGTATAAATAAAAAGACTGATTACAGTAATAGTTCATATAGTCATGACCACATTGGATCACAATCCTGCATTCCAAAATGATGTGTTGCTGGGGAGATGCACTGGATTTTCAGGTTGAAAATAAGGTTATTGGGATTTTGAGGCTTTTTGTGGCTGTTATAATCATCTACTGCATTTTAAATGTTATTGCCATTGTCTTTTTGAAGCACCTCTTGTTCCTCTATTTCTAAAGAAAAGAATTGCTAATTTTTTCCACTAAAGGATCTCAAAATATGATATTGGTTTTCAACAGCATTTTAATCTTCCTTCATTTATGAAGGTGAGAGGATCCAACTTAATAGGGTGCTCCAGATAAATATGGCTGTGGTAATGCTACATTCTTTTGATGCAGATTGTATTTGTGCAGAAATGGATTATGTCTAGTATTAAATGCTAGATATAAATTAGTGGATTGTTGCTGAGTTTTGGCATCCACCTCCTCTGAGCTGCTTTTAATTTAGATGTTTGCTCTTTACTTATGCCAATTAGCTACATGCTAATTTATAATGTAGTAGATCTCCAACTTCTATAGGCTTTTGGGTTTTTTCCCCATCAAATTCTTAGTGGTTTTTTACTTCAAATGCAGCATGGCCAATGCTGTCAGGCCCCCCTGTCCTGTGATTGCAAATGGTCTGCAGATATGTCTGTGATAAGGATCATGTGCTCAAACTTTAATCGGAGGCCATGCTGAGCTCATGTGGCCGGTCAGACTGGCCTGAGGCGTGTTCTTCCTACAAAAACCAGTGGGTAGAGGGATGTGAAACTCCCACCACATCAGGGAACTTCTAGCCCACGTGGCAGATGGCAAGAGATGCTCATTTACAGCTCAGGTGATGTTTGTCGTCACTCTACAGCATGGTTTGAACTTGCATTTCTGAGTTGAGGAGGATGTGGTTTAATTATTCTAACACTATGTCCCGACACTACAAAAGGGAGTAAAGATTTGTACTCCAGGCCTCAGCTCCTCTTGGGTCAGTGTGTTGGTCAGTAGGGATAACAGATTTCAAACTGAGTCTGATAAGTTTCTAAAAAAGTAGCGTGAGAAATGTCAGTCTGTCCCCCTCTGTGTGTCATCTGCTCAGTGGGGTGGCTGGAGTTTATACAGAGATGGATGGAGAGCAGTGTTTCCTTCATCCTGCAAAACACTTTTTCATTCTCTTCTCTGGTAAAAGTGGGAAAAAATCTAGTTCATCTTTCTGTCTTGATATAATAGACACAACTGGTCCACTGTGACCTTGATATCAGACATTTTTCTTTTAATAATATATGTGTGTAGCACTGAGATGTTCCCATGGAGATCAGTTCTGTGCTGCAGGCCATTAGCTTGTTTCCTTGGTATCAGTTCAGGGCACACTTATCCCTCAGCTTGTCCAAGTTAAAAAATAACACAGGGATTGACGGCTGGGAATGGGCTTTTCTTTGGTACTGTGCTTTGGAAGAAGGCAAGGTTGTAAAATTTTAGGGAAGACTTTTAAGTAGCAAACATTCAGCTTTGTGTGTGACTTAAGCATAATTTTGCTGAAAATTTGCGTATTTTTCTTTGAAAAGGAAAGCTGAGATGGTTATGTTTTCTTTAAATTCTGATACTTATGGCTCTGAGGCTGCTAAGATGCTGGCTAAATCTCTGGGAAGTTATGCTTTTTTCTGTTTCTAGTACTCCATCATGTTTAGTTGAAGTAAATGGTAATTTACCATTTACCATTCAGTGGTAAAAGTAGAGAAATTTAAATCATAAGGACATAGCAGAGTCTTCTAGGGTAGGAAAAAGCTACTTTATTGATGAAGAGCATTATCCTTCTGAAATACTACCTAGATTTTAATTTTTTCCAATACAGGACAATGAGGGAAGGTTTTGTTTCTTTTGACTTTATTTTGAAGACAAATAAATGATATTTCATGCAGCATATACTGAGTTTGATGTATTACTTTTAGGTGATACTCTGATACCTTGACAATTGTAATTTAATGAAAAGAACTAAATGGTTTGGTTTTCATTTTTTTACTGAATTAAGATGGTTATTTTCATAAGGTATTTAATTGCAAGCTATGCAAGGATCATTGTTGCTGCTTTAAAGATGAAGACTATATATTGAGTTAACAAATGCTACTTTTCATCTAACAGCAATGCAAGTCCTAGTTTATTTACAATTCACAAAAGTCAGGAACTCCAGCAAGTGTTGGAATCAGCAACTGATTGACAATGAGCTGTTTCAAATAAATAGTTTGCAGATTACATTCACTTTCTTTTCTCCTCCCTATTCTCCCAATTGCTCACTGCATGGATCACTTCTATACATTTCATTTTCAAGATCAGCAGTGTTCAGTTATTAAGCAAAAAAAAACCAAAATGAACTCTGACTTTCAGGACCATGGGCTTTGTTTGTATTTGGAAATAGAATTTGACAAGAATTTTTTAGCTGCTGGTGAATGCAGTTACTTTATGTTGTTGGTACATTTGCAGGCCTGGAGTTCCTGTGACCATGCAGGCATTTTCTGAGGAAGACAGGAAGCTGTGGATGGAAGCTTTGGATGGAAAAGAAGCTGTAAGGATAACTTTAAAAATACTCTTTTATAGTGTAATGGAGAATTCACTCACCCCCTGATTTCTGATCCCATTTATACTTTAATAAACTGGGATTATGTAGTTTGCAAAATGATAGATTGAATGAATAAAGGATAAAAGTGAAATAAAACTCAGGAGAGATGAGTAACTTGGTAAAGCTCAGTGTAGATGACTGCTAATGCTGATATGAGAATTTTCCATTGTAATGACAGCATCGATTTTTATAAATGGTTTCCCAACCCAATGATAATATTGGTGTAGTAGAAAATGTCTAGTATAAGCATGTTCACTTAGTCTTATGCTGATATGCTGCATTCCAGTGGCAAAACTTGCATGAGTGAGTTACATGATATTATTATTATTATTTTAAACCAGATCAGAAAAGTCCTTGTCAATGGGGCTGAGGCTATACATGAATTTGCTTAATTTCTGCCTCACATCAGGAAACGGGTGTGAAATGTTGAATTGAAATGCACTATTTATTCTTAAAATGATAAATATGTTGGTCTTGTGGGCCAGAAATAATGGGGTGTTCTAGAGAGTGACACAGGCACGTGTCTGCCCCAGCAGTTGTAGGTTTGATTGACATCACTGTTACACTAATCTGATTCATTTGCAGAGCTGTTTATTACCCTGACATGTTGGCTGAGCTGGACTCCCCAGTAAGTTTACAACTTCTGGGAATGCCAAACTGGGACATAAGTCCCAGGAATCATCAAATTCTTAACAATTTGAGTGAGCTTGAAACTGTGAGGGAAATTAAGCTGCGGAGAAACATAGGAACGTGGAGCACATAAATCACAGTTAATTCCAGTGGCTGTAGCTAACATTGTTCTGAGGGGGCACAGACCTCTGGTCCTGCTGTTAGAGCTGCTGGTGGTGGTGTGTTCTGGCTGTAAACAACTGTACTTGTGCCTACTGAGCAATAAGATTGAGGGTGTCTTTTTTTTCCTGGTTTCATGGAAGTCTTTAAAATAATTTGTCTTTTTTTCTTCTTTTTGTGTTAGCTGTTCATCAACTTGAATAGAGCAAATGCAAAACGGGAGGGAAGTAAGTATTTGAATTAGCATTAAGGCTGATTTTGTTAATATTTTGCAATTGAGAAAGGCAAAGGTAATTTCTTTTTTTTTTCTGTGGATCCAGCTTAATTATTTTACTTTTAAATCTTGAGTTTTGAATATCATTTGTGGATTTTGTAATTAATGGGTTTTCACAGTAACTCAGTATATATGTAAGAATTGTAGGACTGGATGTAAGCTGGAGAAACAGTCTAATTGTTTTTGCCAATTTACTTCATGCCTGAAATTGATTCAAGGGTGAATTTGTATGTAAATGCATAACAATTTCTTAATCCAGATTGTATGTATATTTCTTTTAGAATGTGTAAGTATGGTTTTAAAAGCAGTTGCAGCTGAATGTCAAGGTCAGCAAAAAAGCTGAATGGGTGCATTTAAAATATAAACCAAAATATGGAAGTAGAAGAGATGGCTTTCTTTAGACAACATTAGCTTTCTTCTGTTAGCAAAGAGTGAAAACAGGTATCCTTCTTTGATTATGAGGCAATTTATGCTTGCTTTTTAAAAAACTTGAAACTGCTGATTAAAGCTGGATCCTGGTGTTATTAATAGAAATTTTTACACAGATTTGTCTTTTCATGGTGCAAGACCAGGTCCCCAGGAGCAAGAAGGCCAGATGTTTGGGGGAAGGGCAGTTTTGCAATATAAGCTTTTAAATGAAGTTTTGATGTGAAGAAAAAGAGTAAGATAGGAACAACAAAGGAATGCTGGAGCTCAGCTGTTGTCCTGTTCATGCATCTGCTTTCATGTAGTCAGATCATTAACTGCTATGAAATGATATACATGTGTCCTGTATCTTTAGTGTGGGAATTTCTTTGGCTGAGGGTAGGACTCAGTAAAAGCCCTGCTGTTGATGATTATGTTTTTTCATCATAAGTACTTCCTTGTCCCATTTGGTGAACTCTCTCAGATGTTGTCGATGTTGCAGTAAGTACTGTTAAATTCCATCTTGCATCTGCCAACATGTGTAACTAATCAGAGATCCCATTCTTCAAAGGATGCTGCTGTGAACAGATTCACTGAAGCCACTATCACCAGAACAAGCCTTTGCTTGGGCTGGGCAGGGTTGTGAAGGAGAAAAGCAGAATTTCTCTATAAAAAGTGATGTATTCTACCAATTTCAGAGTATTTACAGTTTTGCCTCAAAAGTACTAGCTTTATGATTAAGTCCAGCCTTATTTTCAGTGAAAGACATAATTGTAATGGTGCTTTAAAACTGTTAAACCTTTTTTTTTTTTCTTGTAGGTGCACAGTTGGATAAGATAGGGTTCACCATCATCAAAAAGTGCATTAGTGCTGTTGAGACACGAGGTAATGATCAACCCAACCCGTTTGTGAAGAGGGTGAAGCAGCTGGTCTGCTTTGTGAAGAAGGCCTGTGTGATAAAGTCTCCTGTAGATCTCTGGAAAAAGACTTCACCATGGCAGACATTTCACTGATTACACTGACCAGGACAGGAGTCTGTCCAGTCCCATCCTTCTGTGTATGGCTTTCTCTCAAGAAGGGTTTGCCAAAAGCACTCACAAGTAGGGAATAGCACTTCTCTTGACAAAGGGAATCAATATTTGTGCACAACACCTAAGAGAAACCTGTGTTTTGTAGGCAGTGCCTGAACCTTTGCTTTGCTGTTGGAACAGAGTAATTTATTTTAGTGTTTCATTTCTGTTCAGTCTCTTAAGACAGAAGAATAGGAGCTGAGTAGGCAAGTGATTACCAAAAAGTGTTGAAGTACTTTTTGTGGAGTTAGAATCACACCAGAGACAAAGATGCTGTCAGGATTTATTGTTGCATATACTCATTGCTGTTCTTCCAGAATTGGAGATGGAGGAGCGGTCAGTGTGCAGACAGTATTCAAAAGGCATTTGGGATTGATTTTGGGGAGGCTCTGCTGAAGTGTGTGGTGACCAGCTGCTCTGAGGCTCACTGTGTTGTGTATGGCATGGTGTGGAGAACCACCTTGTTTGGTTGTGGTTTTTAAAAAAAGAGGTGAAGGCATGAAAGTAGGTAATTGGTTACAGTTTTTTTCTCAGTTTGTTAAAAGACATGTTGTAATTTCTCTGTGTGCATTTTGATTTTCTCCTAAGTTGTTGACTTTCCTTCCTACTCCCAAAGGGGATGCTTAGAATTTTTCAGGAAATTTATCTTTTTTTATAGAGGTCTGGCACTGCACAGGGCAGAATACTTAAATCTCTCTGTGTGTCACAGTCCAGCTTAAATGAGATGAACAGAAGAGCAGGTTCATGCTTGCTGTCAGTGCAGCATTTACTGAAAAACAGTGTCTTCCCTGTACACACTTACTATACAATGCTATTAGGAACACAAGCAGCCTTTATGATACTTAGAATTCTGCATTTAAACAGCAGGAAGTATCAGAAGTCCTTTTTCTCTTGAACCTTTTTGTATCAGTCCTGTCTGATGCACTGAAGATGTTATTCCAGATTAGGCCATATTCTATCTGGTGTTATTTTTGTTCATTCTGTTCTTCTGAATATTTTTCAGATAAGTTTGCCTGTCTCATCACTTTAAAATTTCAGTTACTGGCATTTACACTCTGAATATTTCAGCTGGGAAACATTGCAGATAAAGCTGGCATCCTACAGATAAGTTGTCTTCACTGCAAAACCCTGTCTCAATATAGTCTGGATCTTCTCTTTACCGTGAACGAGGCAGATTTAATGAAAAGGGTACACGTGCTCATGTAATGAAAGGGTAGTTTTGGCCTAGTTTGGTACAATGACTGGCTACCTTACAATACCTCACAAATCCTCCTTACTATAAGCAGTGTGGAGTATACTATATTTTGGTTTATTATTTATAAGTGTCTTCAAATAGCTTTCTTCGAGTAGTGGGTTGGTTTTTGTTTTTTTTTTTTTTTTTTTGGTCTGATACCCTGCAAGAAAAGTGAAACAAGAATACAACTCTGGAAAAAATGGGAACACTTTCTTCATGAAGTGGCTATTTGGCAAAACGTTTTTTGTTTATTTTTTTGGGTTTTTTTTTCCACATGGCTGTGGGTGAATAGGTTAAACTGAGTGGAGGTTTAAGTTCACTCTGTCCTTTATGCCTTGATTTAGGGGCATGTAAGAAGATGCAAAATATTTGTGTAACTCTCTTGTTCAAGACAAGTGATGAGCTTTCATGGGTTAGCAGCATGTCTCCCCATAGTGGGATCTGCCCTGAAACATACTTGGGAGAGAATTAAAGTTCCCGAAGTCTTTGGGGAATTTGCAGCTTTGCTGGCCCTTGTACACAGCCTTTGTGAGATGTGCAGTCAATAGAGTGCTTTGTGGTAATTACTACAAAGGAAAAAGACTTGTCTATTAGTCCAAGAAAGTATTCAAGAAAGAAAATAAACCAGTGTTTGATGACTATTTCTTTTCCTGGGGTTCCAATAATTTATTGAAGTAAGGTACTACCTTCCAGGAATTTAACAATCCACTTGGCTTGGTTTCAATCCACTTGGTTTGTCCGTTACATTTCAAGCAGTTGTTGATTTTCTGTTTACTGATTCTGAACTTATCATCAACTGCGTTTAAAAAACAAAACAAACCAAGTAAAGCTCTCCAAAACAAAACAAAAAAAACCCCTAAAGGACCTTCTGCTGAGCTAAACAAATGGAGGGTCAGGAGAGCATTCAGTTGTTTGTCTCAAAAGAATTTGGACAAATAGTTATATGATGAAGAAAATCCATCTCTCAAGCTGCAGAATTTTATACCTGTACTTTTTCTTGAAACCAGTTTTTACTTGGTTATTTTACTTCAATGATAACACATCAAAAGCAAGTTATATTCAGCAGGAGAAAACAGGACAGATGCTTCTTCAGAGACGGTGCTTGTGTGCCATGTTTTTATCTCTTTTAATCATAATGGGTGTGAGGTTGGCGTGGGTGGAAAGAGAGGACAGTCTAGTGTGGGTGGAATCTGAGAATAGTCTTGTCATGTCACAGCAGAAGTAGTCTGGTATTCAGAGAGAGAAGAGCATAACAGAGATATTGAACATAAACTTGTCAATGGCTGGATAATTTTTTTCTCAGTTATGTTCCCTTTTGTAAAGCCAAAAAGGGAATTATTTGCTCTGAATGAATAGAAGCACGAAAATCAGTGTCTTGGTTAAAATGCGTGTGAGCTTCTGATTCAGCATTGCCTTACAAGAGTTTGGCTGTGCATTACCTGGTAGGAGATGCTGAGGCATCAGGATATGCATCCCATCTCTCACATACTGAACACCTTGCTGGTTGGATGTGCACCTGTGTTTTGTGTTGGAGAGAGCATTTTGTGATTCTGTTTGAAGTATTTAATTTATTATTCTTTGCTGAGAATAACAGAATGGGGTAGATGTTTATAGAAACAACTAAGAGCTGTTTGCTCCACTAGTAAAGGCTCTGTGCACGTTTCTGTGTGCGAGTAGTTGGTTGTACCTTCTGAGGGGACGTGATGGGTAAAGTGTTTGCTGGAGCAGTGTTTGTCTTGGGCTTAGAACTACCGGAGCTGCCAATCTGAGCTGCAGAGAGAGATGGCAGCATTGAGCTGCCTGTCCAGGCTGTGTCTGCTCCTCAGACAGAAAGTACATGGTGAGGAGGGAGTAGAAAACCTTTGCAAGTGACAAAAAACCCCCTGTCATTACCTTGAATTTAGAGTGTCACTTGTGTGGCTGTTTCTGTGCCATGGGTTTTAGTATAAAAAGTTGTATTTGCAGCTATATTGCAAGTCTGTGTCAGCCTCATGTACGATGCCAGTCACAAAGTAAACTTGCCTACTACCTACCTTGCTTACAGTAGTATAAATTACTATCTTGCTTACCATACCTTACATTTCTAAGGGTGTTTCATGAACTGTGTACCTGTGCCAAATTCTGGTATCAGGCAGCCAAACATCTTGAGAGAAAGTAAATACGAAGGGAGCTGTGCTGCGGGGCTTTGCCGCTCCAGGTTGGCAGTAGTGGTTGAGGAGGCAGACAGAGCGTCTGAACCCTTCAGCATTTCAGTCAGTGGTGAGCTATTCCTTGCAGTGAGTCATCCTGTCAATTGTGTTCTGGAAATGCCAAGCATTATCAGTGTTGGATGTGCTGAAGATCTGAAATGTGCAGATTAAATCAGAAATAGGACTGTTTCAAACCAGGTTTGTGTATTTTAAATAAAACATCATTTGGAAGTATGTTTAAAGGTATCATCTTAAACTATGTTGAAATATTAATGCCTCTTTGCACTCTTTGATGTCTGCTAGCAATTAGCTGTGCTTTTTTCAGGTTGATGAATTTGAAACCGATCAATTATCTGATAATCTCTATCACAGACTCATGATTATTGCTGGAGGATTGTCATGGTTTCAATACTGCCATTTTTCAGAGACTTCTACGTTATCCTGTCTGTTTTGATACTGAGCAGTAGGTTTTGTGGTTTGACCTTGATTATTTCTAAGCCCGTATATGTATGTTTGGGGTCAGTACAGTTGGTTCCCCCCAGCTTTAATGTTAGAAGCACAGGAAGTCACAAATCAACTTCTGAGATAAGCAAAAGCTAAGTGTGACAGTATTTCTTCAGCTCTTTAGCATCTTGCATATGATGCAGAAGGCTTGTTCTGTGGTACTAAAAGTAGTAGAAGACATTGTATAAAAAAAAGTGTGATGCATTTTGGCAAAGCTTGGTGTTAGTTTGGTACCAAAATTTTCCTGGGCACCTCTGAGAAGTTTGAAGCAAAAAGCATTTGCTGCTCTCAGGACAGATTTGTAGTGCATTCTTGTTTGGAGTGTATTAAGGACTATATTGTTGAGGGTTTTTTTAGTGTCTCCTAGTGGTGCATAGCATGCTATCATACTTGTTCTAGGGATCATTGGAAAACTTATTTGGTTGTGTTGATAACATCCTATTTTGAGAAGAACAGTGTTGTGGCCACATAGCTGGGGTTTTTTTCAGTTTGTTCTTTTGTGCACAGCTGAACTGTGAGGATGCTCCAGAGTTGTGTGTTTTGATGAGCACAGATAAAATAAAGGAGATCTGGCTTATTCTGTTAATTTGAGCCAGCTCTGAACCTGGCATCTAGCTTAAGGCTCAGCACCATTCCAGAGGTGCCTGAATCCTGGGGAGGGAAAAGGGCCAGTTCTGCCCAGGTGGAGCAACCGAGGGAAGGAGCAGCTGTAGCCTGTCAGCTCCCTGCTGGGGCAGAGGAAGAAGTGCTGACAGGGAGGACTTCAGCAAGCTCAAGGATCTGGGATGGCTGAGGAGGCTGCAGACTGTGTGAGAAGAGGGAAGAGATGTAGCAATGCTAGTCAGGAGGAGGAGGTGGAAAATGCCAAGTTCTCTCCACCATATTGAGAATTATTGCTGTGTATTATGGCTCTGTCTGACAGTAATTCATTAAAAGGCTAATGATTTTTACATACTTCATCTAATATTTAGTTGGGAAGAAACTTTTTCTCATATGACTGGTTTTAATTTTCCTTCTCTGGGTTGGAACAGCTTGGTATTGAAGCTGGGAATTCTCCACAATTCTTCCTTTGTTGAAGGATATTTTGAATAAGAATACCACATAATCTGTTATTTGAAAAGATTTCCTTGGAGTAGAAACACAGGTATTTTGTGGCATTTCTACTCTTACAGGCCAGCGCGATTATGAAGGTAGATTGTGTTTGTAGATGGCTGCTTATTATGAGGGCTCTCAAACATCTGTGTGGTGTAGTATTTTACCTCCCACTGTATGGGCTCTGAAACAATACAACAGACAAAGATGTACCTTATCTTGCCCTTTCTCTTCCCTGCCCCTTCTCTCCCTCCTGTTTTTTTCCAATTTATATTCACAATTTTACTTCCCTGGGGATAAAACTGGGTAATGCAAAGGAAAGCAAAAGCAGGGGAAGGAAAAGTGTAGAGAAATGAATGTGTGAGACGATGGAATGAGGAATGCCAGGAGAGTGGTCCAGTGTCCATACAGAATGGGAGTAGGGGGCTGAAAATACTGTGCTGGTTATGGCTCCTGTGTTCGTCCCAAGCAAAACTGTTCAGTAGCTTTTGGTGGTGCCTCTGGATGTAACTCCTCTGTGGACCACAGTGGGTTGGAATGAGGCCTTGTATCTTAAATGGAAAGCATTTATAAACTTGAAAAAGCACTCATTTTGAGGACTGGGAATAGGCTTAAGTTTTTGTTCATCCAAAGTTTTTTAGTCACCACATATTGGGGAAAAAAAAAAAGGGAGCTATTAAATTTATTGAAGAAGTCTTAATTTAGCATTTGTTGGTTCAGTTCTTGCATTATTAGAATGTGGAGGTTAATGTACCCAAAATGCAATTTAAAATATTTGAAGTGAGACAGTAGTTTGTTTATTTATTTATTTATTTATTTTCAAGCAAAGGTTTGTCCCTGTTTGCTTCTCCTCCCAGTTTCAGAAGTGGAATTGAGGTACATGAAACCTTTATCAAAATATAACATGAACTTATCTTAAAAACACAGAATAATAAAAGGATTCTTGTAATACTTTATTTATAATGTTGCCTTTGGGACTGTTAATACTATGTAGTCTGTCTTTGAAGAGTATTTGTTGCCTGTGGCAAAAATTTTAATGTTAAATTTGACTGTGGTTGATCTCATGCTTTTTTTTTTTTTT